>VZRM01005893.1:2762090-2811436 GCA_013397955.1 Grantiella picta | reverse complement strand
GGTGCTGGCCTGCAGGGCTGCCGTGTGGGGGGCACAGGGCTTTCTCCCGATGCCCGCCGGTGCTTCAAACCTAGCGCCTGTCGGCACCCACTCTCCGTGGCCGGTGCTGGCTCTGTCCTTTCCAGTTGGTTTTCTTGTTGCATTTCTAGTGAGTCCTCCCTGGAGCAGCGGGGATTTTCACCATTTTTTACGGAGGTTCATAGAACTCTTAGGGTTGGAAGGTGATCTGGAGATCATCCAGTCCTAGCTCTCTGCCAAGGCAGGATCGCCTGGAGCAGGTGACCCAAAAACGTGTCCAGTTGGGTTTGGAATGTGTCCAGAGACGGAGCGACATCCCTGGGCAGCCTGTTGCAGTGCTTTGCCACCCTCAGCGTAAAGCACTACTTCCTTATCTTGAGGTAGAACTTGTATTTCAATTTATGGCCTTTAGTCCTTGTTTTGTTGCTGGGCACCAGCAAAGAGTCTGGCACCATCCTCTTGACACATTGCTTTAAGATATTTGTACGTATTGATGCGGTCCCGTTTCAGTCTTCTCTAGACTAACCACTAGGCTGCTGGTATACCAGAATAAAAAGCTATCTACCACACTGTGAAACTTTCAGTGCCGCTGGCCCTATGCGCCCTTCCTCTGGACCGAGTTTAACTGAACACTTCCAAGAGATCACACCTTGCCGATGGAGCTGTTTTTAACGCATTAACATCTCAATGTACCGACGGTTGAGTAGCAAAGTCAACAAAACAGCCATTTGTTTCTATAGAAACTAAACACCTTAGCAGGGATTGTAGCAGGCTTTGGTTTTGGTGGGTTTTTTTGGGTGATTTTTTTGTTTTGTTTTGTTGGGGGTTTTTTCTCTCTTTTTAACTGGAATTTGCTGCTTTTGCAGCCTGCTCTTGCTTGTTTTCAGGAAATCAGAAATTTGGAATAAGTAGTTCGAATTTTTTAGCATGCGAGGAACGATGGTAATCACATGATAATGGTATCAAGAAACGCCTAGAACCTAGTTCAGCGAGTTACAATTAATTTCTGAGACTGTATACTCATCAAACCTAAAAATCTCAGTTTGTTCCCCTGCTTTCAAACCAGAAGGAACTTTGCAAGTTCCCATCTTCCCCTCCCCTTTCTTCCTAGGCTTTTCCTCCGATACAACTGAAAGGAGCTAATCCAAGAGTCAGCTGATGCAGCTGCTTGCTGCCCAAAGACTTGGGGAGTTTGCGAAGGTTTTTTTCCCAAAACAAATACCATTACAAGAAGAAAGGTAAGAGAAAGAAAAAAATATTCAATTTGTGCATTCCAGATTTCTTATTTTCAGATGAAGTTTCCCCATATGTTCTGTTCTGAAGTGACAGTGATATTCAAATGCCTTCAACAATACAAATAAGTAATTTAGCTTATCCTGGGAGGTAAATACTAACAGGTTTCTGGAAGTACAGAAGGAATGGGACTCCTTCTGTTTGGTAGTGAGACAGTGCAGTAGCTGTGCTGTGTTTTTAAAAACTAGTAGGTACATATTTACCTTTTTACTTTTTTCCCGTTAGGACAGAGCTTAGAGTTTATGGGTTATTTAGTTCTGTGTTTGATTGTACCAAAGTTTGTTATTTTTTTCCCTGCTTTTTTTTTTGTGCAACATCAGTCTTTATGCTTTCCCTGAAAACATTTGTGTTTATCACAATGAGAGATTCTCATGAGCTGTCATGACCTGTTATTTTTTTTTGTTCACCTGCGTGTTTTGATAACCACCTGAAAAGCCTTACTTCTCAATTTGATTTTTTTTTTCTCAGACAAAAAAAAAATTCATATTTCCGTTTGACAGTCATTCCTCTTTTCCATTCAACAGTAGGAAGGTGGGTCACGAGAATTCCCGCAGAGCCTTTGGGAATGCTGTCAAGAATTTTTGGTAGGTTTTGGGAAGTTCCAGATATTTATGTTTGCTTTTCTGTTCAAGATGTAGTTCTCTAAAGCATTTACTTTTCCGGATGCTATGCCTTGTTCATTGGAATTCTCTAAGGGGGTGGGCATAAGGAAGATATTTTCATTACTCTCTTCCTTCCACCATTAACACACAGCCTTTAAAAGTTAATGGGTTATGGAAACCTGTGAGATACAGGAAAGGAGCTGGGAAAGCGCTAAGGGGGGCACATCTGTTAGGCCTCAGCAATCTGCTTCTGGCCATTTCCAAGCAATCCTTTTCTCTAGCTTTATTTACATTGTGTCTAAACCCCAGTTTTAACCATTGCTAGTGGGTTTGCCAATGCAAACACTCAGCATGAGCAAAAATGAAAAAAAAAAATTAAAAATTGATTCCACTGGAACTTGTGTTCAGAGCCAGAATAAACTTGTGTAGTGCAAATGTCAGCTCTTGTTCACATGAAGAGTTTAATTTGCTGTCTAAAATGGCATCTAATCGTAAGCATAGGTGAGAGGACACAAAGCCAAGTGGTTTAACTGATGATGTTTTTCTGACATGGGTTTGGAATATGGAGGAAGTCCCAGCTCAGGGATGTGAGGCTGCATTTATTGGTCGACTTTTGCATTACCAGGACGTGGCTGGCATTGAATGCCTGCTTTGGCCTCTGATGCAATTCTTGGAAGATAATTACGGCGGTAACAGCTTGATGGCTCTTTGATTATCTGAATTTGACTTCAAATAAATTGCATTCTGATAGCAGAGCTGCTCATTCTTACAACTTGTGTCTTTTAAGAACTTAAAAATAGGAGATTTTCCGTAAATTCTCTCGATTGCCCCAGTCTGTTGGATGACAGCATCCAATACTGAAATGGTATTTAAAAATTCATATTTGCCAAGTCATGGGAAAAAAACCTTAATAACCAAACCAGATTTTTTTCTTTACAAAATGTATCTTTAAGACAACATTGTATGTCTTGGCCTAAGAAATTCGTGTCATTACGTTGCACAGCTCCTCTGTGTGTAGATAGTGCTATTTTCAAGTCTACTGGTAAAGCAGCAGTTTCCTTATGAAGGTGTAGCTATAAATACACCAACACCCAACCAGAAGAACAAGTTTCTAGCTAGAATATTTTCTGTGCAAGAGTTTTGTCAGCTTGGAAATACCATACAAAATAACTCCTGTGGGATCGATGCTGTCATGTCTGAAACTGAGTTTTGATGAGAGTCAGTGTTTTCTGAAGTTTTCAGACTGGTAGAAGCGCATAGGTTGGCAAGGACCTCTGGAGGTTGTCTTATCCAGCCTCCTGCTCCACAAGTGTTCAGTTCCAGTGGATCAGGAACTTTCACATTGGAAAAAGCTTCTGAATAATACGCACTGGAACAGATTTATTCCTAACTGCTTGCAACTCAGCAGCTGCAGGCCTGGTGGATTACACAGAAGTCTTAGTTCTGAAGGGAGGGGACTTGCTAAAGATGGGAGGATTGGGTTTAGAGGACTGTGAGGGACTTTGCTCTGTAAAGAGTGGGAGCAGATGCCAGCAGGTGTACCACAGGCAGTGCTGCCTGCGGCTGATGGGATGTGCAGAAGTCAGGGAGGAGGCCCTGAGTAGAAGTAAAGGCTTCAGGCACTGAAGGAAAGCTCCAGAATGCACTTTCCAGGCTGTTAACTCCAGATGTCAACAGAGATGACATCAGGCTGGCACCATAAGATTGTATTTTGCTCTGGAAGAAATTAGGCCAGCATTCCTGGAAATGTCAGGCAAGAATGCTGTGCAGAAAACTGCAGTTTCTAGATTGTTCCTAAGGCTGAAAAGAAGTTCCTTCAATGAGCAACGAAATCCATGGCAGGATTTCCATCACCCTGTGCCACACACTGAAGCAGTGCAGGTCTCACACTGCTTCTTGCCCTCCCTCTGTCTAGGTATAGTGTCAGAGGAGTTTCTTGGGGGCTGGGAACCTCAGGCTTTTAAACTACATCCATGTGTTTTGCAACACAAGGTGCACAGTTTGCAAGTTAACACCAAAAATCAGACAATTTCATCTGAGGACTGTACTGTTAGCCATTTGCTTTCTGCTGTCCTGGGCAATGTTTTGTCATGCTCATGTCCCAAGCTGTCATAGCCTGATTTTTGTATACTTCACTTAAATTTCATGGCAGCTGAAATTTCATCTTGATGTTAGGTTTTGAGTGTTTATAGTCTCTTATTTTCTAACTTATACCTGGCTATCAAGTAAAGAGGTCACTGTAATAGAAAAATTAATTGTCTTGTGCGCAAAATGATGCTGGTGTTGGTTTGTTTTGTATTGTGAAGTATTGTTTAAGGCCAAAAAAGAGCAGGTAGCTTAGTAAGGTTCAGAGCTGATGCAAACTCATTTTCCATAGAACTTTTCTTACAGTGGGTTCTTCAGTGTCTAATAGTGCACACACCATTTCTCTCTGTCCTGTGGATTTTTCAGCAACTGAAAAAAAAGTTGAACTCTGCTTTGATCTTCATCTTTCCCCTAGCTGCAGTACTAGGGGGTTCTCCTGCTGCCTCTCCAATGCTTGGGTCAATTAAGTTAACAGAGATGTCTGAGACCAAAAATTTGTGTCAAAATTTTAGCTGAAAGACACTCAGATATTCAGAAATTAATATGGTGAACTTTAACACAGTCTGCAGATACAACACTTGCTACTGGACTGAAGTACATCTGTTTAAAACAAGGCAATACAGCAGGTGCCTGATCTGCCTTTTCCTCCATTGTCTGATCTACTCTGCATTTCCTCTCTTCAGCTCTGCAGTGATGGACTCCCGGGATAAAAATTAGGACTCTGCAAGAAATTACACCAACAAGAAGGCTGGGGAGGGACTTTCTACAAAGGCACGTAGTAATGGTTTTACACTAGAAGAGAACAGATACAGATGAGAGATAAGGAAGAAATTATTCAATATGAAGGTGGTGAGGCACTGGAGCAGGCTGCCCAGAGAAGTTATGGATGCTCTGTCCCTGGAAGTATTTAAGACCAGGTTGGATGGGGCTTTGAGCAACCTCATCTAGTGGAAGGTGTCTCTGCCCATGGCAGGGAGGTTGGAACTTGAAAATCTTTACTGTCCCTTCCAACCCAAATAATTGAAGGAATCTGTGATCTGTTTCTCCTTTCTTTACTACACAGTATGGTTTGCTTTCTCTGTTTAGGGGTGTTGGCACAGCATGTCTGGGATCAAAGTAAGGTTTCTGCCAAAGTGAGGTTTCCAGTGAAGTTTGTAGATCCACTGGTAGCTGGTAGACTGAGATTTTGGCACTCACTTGGCATTGCTTCTCACGATGGTTGTAGCCCCTTGCTTGCGTCTTTCTCTTCCATCTCCCACAGAGACACTTCTGAGCACCTATTGCTTCTGACTGGGCATCCAGGACATTTTTCTTGTCCAGGCCCCATCACAACGTTTACATGATCACTTTTTTATGTGTAGACCAGACCTGTCTGCTGACAAATGCAGCTGAGCTGACAAAAGTGACAAGAGGAGCTCACCAGGCAGCCCTTTGTGTGACTGTCCCTGTGAGGCTGGTGTGGGCAGAGCTGGGGTGCACAGTGTACATGCTGGGTGTATCTCTGAGGCTTTGTGTCGCCTGGGCAGCTGCTCCTGTGCAGGCAGCTGTAAAACAGAGTTGTGTTCTTTTGTATCAGAGCAGCTTCCTGCACGTTCCTGGTAAGGAAAGACAAAATTTGTTTGAACTTCAGCAACGTTAAAGGTGTGCATGTGTTCCTAGGGGGTTGCCTGGGTTCCCTGTGGAATTGCCTGCTCCTTCTTATGTGTCTGCAGGCTGTCAAGAGATGTCCAGATGATTAACTAGGACAAGAAAAGGGTTTTTTATTTTCCTATTAGTTAAATTTGATTGAGTTAGATGCTCTTGTCTTAACCATATTTACCTTCAAAAGTGGCAGTTTTGAAAAAAAAAACCTTTATAAAATGTGTGGGTGAAATGCATTCACAGCAATAGTTCTGTGTGACCTTGATTCATGTACTGCCTTTTGAAATTATTGCAGAGTAAATTTCTTTCTGGCAGGGAAAGCAGTGGAGACCTTCCAGGTCAAAAGCAAGTGAATTATTCCATGGACTCCAGTGGGGCCAGGATTTACCTTTCAGTGTGCGTACTCTTAGCCTATTTTTTAGCTGCTGTTTCTCTGTCATTAAATAGCGATTTGTCATGGATGGCTATTTATAATATAGGAAGAAGTAGTAGATAGTTCCTGGGTTTTAATTCCCCTTGAAAAAAATATTAAAATTTAAATATTTCCAGAAGAGTCCAGTGTAGCACGAAGCAGTGGGTGCCAAGTGCCCAGCCATCCCCCTTCTGAGGGTGGCTGTGTTGGCCAGCTCTAGCTTTTCCTCATGGACAGAACATCCACAGCTTCCCCAGAGATCATGATGCATTTTGGGAGCAGAGTTTTCCATATGGTTTCACCCCAAAGGAGGCCAGGTTGTGTGCTCTCAGGCTGCTTCACAATGTCAAACAGAAGATGGTGAGAGAAAGATGAGTTTTGAGCCCAAACTGCTGATTTGAACGATAGCACAGGCACACAGAGAGAAAACTGAGCTGCTCATGAAACAGCTCCAAAGCAGCCTCCCTTTACAGCTGGCACTTTAAGCAAACCAGAGGCTATGTCATTTGAGAAGTGGCTCATAAACAGTGGCTGTTGAGGAGAAATTTGGCCTGTGCAAAATGGGTGTGCACAGAGGCTGCAAACCCACCATCCCTTCTGAAATATCTCTTCCATGTTTCGGCAGCTGGATGTTCCCATCAGGAGATGCAGGCAAAGTGTCAAACACAGCCCATTCCCTTTAAATGATGGGTTTTGCTTCCAGGAAAGATTTTACCTTCTGCTAAAAATCTTGTAAACTTTTTTTCTTCTTTGTTTTCTCTCCTTTCAATCACTAAGGACATTCACATAGAACAGGATGGCTGGCTTTTAACTGTTCTTCCACGTCCCTAAAGTGTCTTCCCTAGCTGAGAACACAGTTGCAGTGTGTCTTGCAGCCAGTCGCAGAAGTGATTAAATGTCAAAAAAGTAGATGTTAAATCTGTGTGAAGAGAGGCAGATCTAACATCTGGGAGTCCCACGAAATAGGATTTTTATGGTGGTGGAGCTTCAGTACTGAAAGAAAAAAAATTGCAACGGAGACAGTGGTCAATAGAAGATACAGCACACGAAGACTGTGCTGGGAACTGCTTTGGCAGTTAACATTTAGCTTCATTGAAACTAATGGAGGAAAGAAAAAAGAATAAATAGTCTGGAAGGTTTTTCTTCCATTGCAGTGTAAGAGGAAAGGGACACAGTTAACTGACAGCTGAACATTTTATTGTGAATTACAGCAATTGCAACACTGTTGTGTATGCCTTCATATGTGTTGGTGAGTGTATTTCTGTAGACAGACAGGTAGTTGACATGAAACTGCAGGCAGATTTGCAAATTCAGAATTATTTGCTACTGACTGAACATACAGGTAGTTTCACTTGCTTTTTGTTGTGAACTGAGACTTTAATTATTGGGGCCTGAATGTTTAATACTGTTTATCTACTTTGTCTAATTTTTAACAAAAATGTCAAATAAAAGCTTTGGATATTGCAGAATGGGAAAGGAGAAAAAATTTGGCCCTAAGTAATCTATGAAACATTTTCATGAAAACTGTAATGCCACTAGAATCTGAAGGAGGGCAGTCAGTATGTTATCACTTGCAGGAAACTTCAAAGTTTGAATTTGCGTTAGGAGCACTGGGCAAAAGAAAAACTGAACTAAACAAGCTAGGTAGAAACTTGTTAGCATTGGACAGATCTGTTCACTCAGGATTACATACTTATACCTGGCCTTTTACCCCTGTACAGCTTGTACAACCTACCCAGACCCAGCTAAATTTGCCTAAAGTTTTCCCTGTCACCGTGCCTTCCAGCTGGCAGGGAAGTGCCTTGGCTGCTCCTCTGGGCAGAATGCCTGCTGGGCATACTGCTGGGGAGGTGTTGGTGTCCATTGGGAAATGTCTTCCTGTGTCACCAAGCTTTTGGGAATACAGAGGCAAGAGCATAAGAGCATCCCATTCGTTTGGGATGTCCTGTTTAGAAATACTGTTCATTTCTAATGCACAAGTTACAGGGTTTTGCCTAAGGAATGTACAGAAGTTTGTAGTTTGTAAGGCAATAGGGCAGTTCAGATAGGCTTCAGTCATAATGACAGGTGACTTATCCATTTGGTTTCCTATTTCCTCGGATTTATTCTGCTGTTCTGATAGGATATGATTTAAAACACACTGAAGTGCCAGTGCAGGCTAATAGCCCCTTCTCCTACACTGAAACACATCACTGAGATTAGAAGATACTGTACTTTGTATCTGTCTCCCATGGTGAGGGAGAGAATACCTGAGATATATGGGTCTCTGCCCACAAAGACCACCTCACAGGCTGTCAGCTGAACTTGGAGTGGGAATCAGATCCAGAAAACAGATACCTGAATTTAGGTGTCTAAATTCACACTAGACAATGGATATTTAGTTATGGCAGTCAATGGAGCTGGGAGTGTGATTCAGCTGAGGGAATGTAGGTATCCATCCTCTGTTGAGCTGAATCCCTTCTGGCAGTGGGAGGTGGAACACTGAGCTCATACCAGTGTGTCGACACCCTGGGTACACAGCTGCAGCCTGGAAGCCCACCCCTGGTAAGGATGTGCTGATGACAGGGATTCAGTCTCCAGTTACTGCATTGTTTCTGCAGTTTAAAGAGGGGGGCGGGCTGGACCCCCACTGGCAAAGGCTGGAGCTGCAGAGCCCTCCAGAGAGTCGGAGCATCTGTAGGCAAGCTTCATCCCCTCTCTGAGGGGTGGGTGAGCACATTAGACCTTATTTAAGTAGTCAAAATGGCACTCAAGGCTGTGCAATAAAGAAACGACATCTCTCTGTTAAAATTTTTTTTACAACCTCAGTTGTTGAGTTCAGACAAATAGACTTAACCAAGCCTTCTTAGGATATGAAACATTAGTATATACCACTTATGTTTGAAGCTATGTTTTAGATTTTATTTTCCAGACAAAAGAGTAATTTAAAATTATGCAAATGAGCTGCCAAAGCAAGGCATTATGCAGATTTGTGAGGCAGGCAGCAGATGTTAACCCTTGGTGCTGCAGCTCGCTGCAGAGGGAGCACTGCTGCAGCAGCTCTTCGTGAATTCCTTCCAGCCCTTGTGCTCTTTAATCACAGCACTCCTGTGAGCAGGGCCTGAGGTGTGAGACTCACCCCCGACACACCCCCATTGCCAAGTGGATTTAGGTGGATGGAGGAGGTGTGTTTACTGCATTGTTCACCTCACAGTCCTGCCCAGCACAAGCTGTACCCAAATCTGGCCTGGGTGTCTCAGAAAAGACGAGCGTTGTAACCATCATCCATGGTTTCATACAGGTTGTTCCCAGAATATTTGAAGTGACTGTCATGGGAGAAATATTAAATTGCTTTTCAAATGTCAGCAGTGCAATAACACTTTAAAAACAATTGACACTGTCAGCTCTAAGTCCTCTAGCTTGCTGGGCTGGCTGGTGTACACAAGATGCACTAGCAGCCTTGACTTTCTGTAGAGGAAAGCTATTAAAAGAACTCCATGTTGTGCTAATTTGTGGGTTCAATAGCTCATTATCCCATCCAGCTATAAAGGTGGTGGAAATAACTCTCAGCCAGGAGCAGATGGGTTTTGATAGAAATCCAGGGTCTGATCTGCTCTGGAAGTTTGCCCTGATCTCTGCAACTGATGCCAACAGCTGACATAGCTGGTGCAAGCACTAGTGCTGAGCAAGAAATCCAATGTTTTATAGCAGTTTGGCAAATGGCAGGAGCAGGCAAATCCCCTACATGCATAAGGATGTAAGTGCAGCTGATCTCTCTAATGGAGGTGCCTGATGCTGGGTTAAAATAGTGGTAGCCAAGCCTGGGGAAAAAGGGAGAGAGTTCACACTGGGCAGTTTTGGAAGGGCTGGGTTTGTTCCTCAGTCATGCCCGTGTGGGATGCCAAGCCCTGTGAATATGGGATTTGTTCAGCGTCAGGCAGGGATGCATCCTGCTGAGGGCAGGAAGGAGTCTGGCTGCAGTATGAGGGGCTTGAATCCACATTTCCTCCTGCACTTTAGTTCATAGAATCATACAATAGAATCATACAACCATAGTTTTTTGTGGCTCTCTATGAGAGAGCTCACAGAGCAGTGCAGGTTCCAAGGAAAATACCTAGAGTATGTATTTCTGTAGTGAATTATTTCAGTACCAAAAATTGTCTCAGTGTTGCTCCAGGACACAGAGGTAATCCTGGTTTCTCTCTTGAGCCCTCTAACACCCAAACCCTTTAAAGTTTTCTCCGCTCACCAAATAGCTCCCTCACTTTCTTTCTGCTGCCTCTCTTTCAAGCTGCCTCTCAGAAGCTGTCTGTCTTAGCCAGTACACATTACTGATTGAACACTTCATTATGTTCAAACCTGGGTGCTATCAGTGAATTTACAGACTTAAAACCCATGTCCGTTTTTAAACTGGATACACATGCATGTGCACGAAAGTTAGCTCATTGTAGGTACTTTGGTTCTGCTTGTTCTTAAGAGCATTTTTGGCTCAAAAATGTGATGTGTCTCACATATTTGGAAAGAGTTGTCCAAAGCACATGATCAACATCTGTTGGCTTCGATATGCCAGAGGAGCTATGTAAGAGATGAAGAGATCAAATAATACTTTGCTGCTGTGCACATTTTGTTTTAAATTTGGATTTTCTCTTTTAAATTTGGAGTTTTTCTATTGCTCAGCAATTTGAGCAATGGAGTGATGGTCTGGTTAGTAAAAAAACGCATGAAACCCACCTATATTGGTTCAGGTTTTGTTAGTTTTGGAGGAAAAGGATATAAGGATAAAAAGCTGAAAAGGATATAAATCAGACACTGCTGCTGTACTGCCCATGCCTGGCCAGCTTTAAAGAACTAAATTAGTTTAAATAGGCAGAAACGCTGTGTTATGATGGCAAAGAACAATATTGAACACAAAGACCATGGAAGAAAGTTGCTAGGAAACCTCTACAGTGCCCTGGAAAAGTTTTGCAGCACAGGCACCTGTAAGAGAGTTGTCACCACTGCCAGCCTGGGCATTTCCTAAAAACTGGGGTGTAAAATTGTAGTCCACATTGATTTCTATAAATGCAGCACCAGGAAATGCCTTACAGCTCATTTTAAACCAGTGCAGCTTCAGGGGACTGTAAGCTGTTTCCAGCACCATCCCTGAAAACTCAACACTAAGATCCAGTCCACAGTAACTTTGAAGCCCTGACTTCTGTGTCCAGGCAAGGTCTGCCCAGACTGCACTCATCTTAATTAGGTTCTTAGTAAAGATCTTTGCTTCTGTGAGGTCTATCCCATGCTGAGATTTCAATAAGGTAAACTGTAAGCTTGACTAGCCCTCTAGAGGCATGGCCACAGAGTCTCTTCTCTTTTGCATTGAGCCTCAGGGTGGTTTTGCCAGCAGATTTCCTGCAGGCATGCTGCCACCTCAGGTGGATTCTCTGGGTGGGGATGCTTCAGAAAGTTGAGGTGCATCAATCAGTGTTACAACTGCAGATCCACAATGTCAGCATGCACGTGTTAAAACCCCAATTTCTGTACCAAGTTGTTGTAATTATGATGATACCTTAATGATGATATCTTAATCCTTTTAACACTTGATTTCTTTCCTATGGCTACCTCATAGTTTAACCATTTAAGTCCATTTCTGTGAAGAAACTGGTAGATGAAAGATAAAGGAATCACCAGGGACTGTGTTTTCCTTTCATCATGAAGTCATCTGTCATTGCAGCTCATGACTGGGATTAAGACAGGCAATGTCTCTCAGGGGTTGCTAGGATTGCTTGTCTACACACTTCCTCGGTAGCTTTTTCCGAAAATGGATGATGTGCAGTGCAGTGATGGAGGAATGGCTGCTGTGTGCACAATAAACAGAGCAAGCTGGCCATGGTTTAAGTCTCTGTGAAATTCCCTATGTGTGGGAACCCCCTGAAGGTGTGTCACCGGCAAACTCCTGCCTGCCACCACCTGTCCTTGTTATATCGTTCATTCTGCACTCCTCCCTGCCCACCTGGCAAAATGACCCATCGTGCTAAAAGCCATTAGTGCTCAGAAGGTGGATAAGGGGATCTCCTGCTCCTTCAAAGATAAGCAATAAATTAAGATAAATAAGGAATGCATGTTAAACCTGAGGATACTCCTTTAAAGAAAGATACCTTTTGTAACAACAGGATTCATTCCACAACAAAGAAGGCACTCCAAAGATGTGATGCTGATATGCAATACTGATACATGAAGTATGGCTCTTACAGGATTTTTCATTCTGGTTTAACTAGTCTGTTGACACATAAAAAAGGAAAGATCCAGATCTTCAGTTTAACTTTAAAAAAAAACCCACCAAACCTCTTAGGAAATCCTTTTTTACACAACATATAATTAATATATGGAACCAACACTGGATATTCCTGACAGGTGTAGACTAGCTCTGCACTTGATGGTCTAGCAGCCTTTGTGAGCTCTGTCCCTGTGAGATGTTGTGGGAGGGAGGGCTCCAAAACTGTCTGTAAAGGCAGGAATCCAGCTGTTAATTTAAAGAAAAGCCTTTAGTTTCTAGAGCAAGAAGCCCATGTGAGAGTTATAGCAACATCTGGACCTTTCTTGGTTCAAAGAAGGTTTTTCTGCATTTCAGAAAGGATTATGTGCATGTACAGAAATAATTTCCAGTGGTGTTACTGGAGTGAGGTCACATCCAAAGAGTCTCAGATGCTACACTTTGTGACTCAGAAAGCAGCACCCACATCACATGCTCTTACAGCAGTGATGTACACACCCGAGCAAGTTCACTTCCTTTTGGCAAGTGAGGAGAAATGAGGACCCAACAGACTCAGCTGTACAGCTGCTGATGGGAATAGCCATGTCCTAGCAGCACTTCTCTCTTTTGTTGGCTGCAGAGAAAATTTAGAGGGGAGTGTATGTGTTTACTGTAGGTTTGAAGAGGTTTGAAGAGGGTGAAGCCCATCAAGATGGCTGCTGACTGCAGCTGGGGAGCCATCTGCTTTCCCTGCTCTGAAGGCAGAGCCACCCCAGATGGGGTCCAGGAGACTTGCCAGTTCCACTGGGTGCTGGGTGACTGAAGCAGGCACCTCTTGCAGCTGTCCATCCTGTCCCTTTGGTAGCACAGTTGCCCCAAAGCGAGGATGTGCTCCTCCCATGAATCATCTCCTCAGCCACATAAGTTAATGTGTCACTACATCTCTTGATCCCTGTGCTCACCACAGCCATGGCCTTAACACTGGTGCAGAGCAGAGCAGGACCTGGGCAGGTCTTGCTCAGACGCAGGGCAGCTGGGTAGTGAGGAGAAACAGGAAGTTCAAGTTCAAAGGCAGGTGTGACACAAAGGAAAAGGTGACAGTACTGACACCAAGCCGGCAGGCACAGCCCTGTGCAGCCCACTGGTGTCCACTGGACCCCTCACATCAGGATGTGCTATGGCAGCACCATACCTCTGGCTGGAAATGAGAAGGGGTTTTCCCCAAAGTATCCAGCACAGGCAGGACTGTTAGAGGCAGGACTCCAGAGCAAACCTAAGCCTTGCTCGTCACCACTCCATCCTTGTGCACAGGTAATTGTCTCTTCCAAAGCAGCAGTCCTCACAGACCTGAGCCTGGGAGGTGCAAAGCATCTGGGCCATCACAGAGATCAGTGCTTCTGAAAGATGGTGTGATTGTTGTAGTTCATCAAAGCACAGGCTTAACTTTAAACTCCTCAGTCATACAAGTAGTTACTGTCTGACCCTGTCTCACACCCTAACAGTATTGCCAAAGGAGGGGGGAAGAATTGAAATTTTACACCATGGCATATGGAGTGATTCAGAATTTTTCTAAAATGAAGGTGGTGAGAAAGTTTTTGTCAGGTCTTTGATCCCTTTCAAAAATAGAACCCCCTGGATGTGGCTAGAGAGGGCTCATGCTGTGAGCTGTAGTTTTTGTAATCACTGCTGACTGGAAGTGCCTGTCAGTCTGATATGTGCATTTTTCCAGTCTGTTTTATAATACAACCAAATTGCTGCTCCCACATTTTATAGAGGTACTTCACAAGTTTCCTGGGAGAGGACACCAATCTCCAAGGCTAATTCATTTTTCCTCTAGAAAGAGGAATTTTTCCGTTTTTTCTTCTTAAACTATTTAATTTTATAATTATTCACAGAGGCTGAAAATTGATTCAAAAAAATCTTGGGTAAACTCCAGGTATTCCCCAAATTTGAAACCAGCAATTGAAAAGAGAAAGAAAAGAATAGAAAAGAAAAGAAAAGAAAAGAAAAGAAAAGAAAAGAAAAGAAAAGAAAAGAAAAGAAAAGAATCCATAAATTGAGGAATTTAATATTTCCTAATACTTAAGTGGTGAATTATCTCTTGTAGAGTGGCACGTCAGGGTGTATATCCAGGCAGATGCTCATGTCCCTGTGAGTGGCCCTAAACCACTGCAGGAACAAGATAATAGAAGCTCTTCAATTTTAGCCAGCAGCTTATTTACCTCATAAATTACCAGCTCTGAGGAGACTGTCAATAAAACCTCTGAGATCCTGAGATAGACTTACTGGAGAAAGTAAGGCTGGCACAGCTCCTGTTTCACCATGCTTAGTGCTATGAGGTTGGACCTGTGTGCTCACAGCTCATCCTTCTGGGCCACTGCTGTTGCTGCACCTTGCCAGGGAGATCCTCAGTGCAAACAAAAACTGCTCATCCTCCTTTAAACAGGGAAGAATCAAAAGGAAAGCAAAATTAGGACTGGGGTTTTCTTGTCATCATGAGAGCCCATGCCTTGTTCCATCTGTGCTGAGAAAAGCTGTCACAGAAATGATGGGAGGCTGGCGGTGAGACCTGACTGCCAAAGGAAGACACTGCTAGTAGCCTGGAGTGTACAGCTGATGTTGATGAGAGGTATAAATTTAATTGGTAACTCATTTCTTATTAAAACTGACTTTTTTTTTTTCTTCCTAGCAGAACAGACAAGATTGGAAATGTTTCACAGAATTGCTGATTTCACTGAAACTTTGACAGCATTATCGAGCACTTTTAATCCTTTTGGATTTTATATTAATCCCATAAAACATCCAGGATATAAACATTACATTGCACAAGGATGTAAACAAAGGACTTCAGTAAATTTAGTTTTGATATTTCTATTATGTTCCAAATTTGGAATGAAAGGAGATGTGAAATAATCAACTTCCCCAAGAAAATGTGACATCTCACACAGCTCTAACTATTCTTGCATAAGTCTCAAGGAGCCCAGTGATCTCTGTTGATGGACAAGTCTCCTCCTGCACTCAGTGATGCTGCAAAACACCCAGCACACCTGCCACAAAGGGAATTCTCATTCACATCCTATTGGATGCTTAGGGTCACCTTCCAGGGCAGCAGCACCAATAGCCAGTACTGTGTTTTGGGGAGGTACTTTCTGAAGCACCCTGATGGAATTGTAGAGTCTTCTCTTACTGCTCGAGTAACTTGGGCACATCTCTGACAAGTGGGTATGCCTTACCTTTATCCTGTAGAAGAGAAAAAGAAAGGCACATGCAAACTATTTTATAGATGTTGGAGAAATGAGAGAGTTCTTGTTAAAAGAGAGCTCTCTCATACTGCACTAGAACATTGATTTCTACTCCTGCAGCAAAGCTGGGCCTGTCCTGGACAGAAGCAGATGTCAGACTATTAACTAACAACATAGAATGCACTTTTTTTGTAGCAAATAACATTTTATTTGTTTGCATTTGGGTGGACAAGATACCTACAATGGAAGAACAAGACCCAGCAGATGCACTACGTACTGAACTGCACAGGCAGCAGTGGCTCTGGACACTTGTTCTCACATGGGGTTTGTACCCAGGGCGCTGTGCACAGCTGGGTAATACCACCTATCTTGTTCATCCACCTGAGAGCTGGAAAGCACAAATCGTGACCATCTTCAGCTACTCCACAATTTATATCTCTTCTGGGTGCTCAGTTAGCTGAACTATTTGTACTAAATGGGAACAGGAGGAATACAGTAATGTTAGCTGAAAACAAAAGCTGAAGTAAGGGATTCTCAGAGCAGCTTTAGGGCCTGAAAACTGCTGCAGTCCTCCTGTGCTTGCTACAGAAAGGTGATGTGGAGTCCTGGAAATTACTCTGGTTGTAACAGAGAGAAAAATTTTCAATTTATCAGCAGGCTCTCTCTTTTAAGAATTGTAACAGCTTTCAAATGCTACCTTTGGGAAGAGGGACTGGCTTGATGGAGGGAGTGAGGAGCTCTCTCATAACATCACCCCCTCCAAACATGCAGGATGGCAAGCAGCTGCTGTGAGCCCAGGCAGTCTGCACTGTCCCACCAGCACAGGAGCAATGGCAGGGGCAGCATAGCCAGGCCAGGCCCTCATGTGAATTAGCACCACTGACATTCCATGACAGGCACACCACAGGCTTTTGTTCTCCACAGCATGGTGCTGCAGGATGTTTTGGTCAAGATCCTGTGTACACATGAGATAAAGCATCTTCAGCGTGATGCTGGGTACCATGGTGTCCTAAAGGATGCTGGGGAAAGATCTGTCACAACTTTAATGACATTCAAACATGCAGAGCTAGAGTGAATAATACCATGGGCAGATCAGGAATTGATTAGCTAGTTTGCTGTGAAAGGGAAGGGTACCACTCCTTTTCTTCCACCTGGCCTGTTTGGACCAGACCTTGTTAGGAAGAAGGACATTTATTCACGTAAGTGTAAGAAAATATGGTGCTGCCTCTCAGATCTCCACCACTATGTGCCAGTGGAAGAGAGTCCAGGATAATTCAGGTAGGAAAACATGTTAGGACAGCACTAGGAAAACAAGGAAAAGGCAACTCTTTTGAAGTTGACCAAGCATCAGTGTGTCTTAGCAGCAGCTTGAGGAATCAGTGCAAAATATTTGATGAATTGTTTAAATTTGAAGGAATTCAAATGTTCCATTATCAGTTTAAGGTGGAGAAAGAATTCCTTGAGGAAAGATATAAAATGCAGTTATTGATATAACATGAATATTTTTTCTCATGAAGGTTAAAGAGTGTGAAATATGTTGGTAAAACCAAGAGAATATCAAAGGATGTCTCATTTACATGAACAGTGTGCTGGCAATACAGAAATACCATCCCCGGGAGTTAGTTCCACTGGTTTATATGAGAAGTCAATGCCACTCCAAGGAACAGGAGGCTGAGCTGGAGCCTGATGCCCTGGGTCTGCTCCAAGCCTTTCAGCAATACTTGGCTGGACACATAGGTGCACAGTTACATGGCTAATTACTTCCGTTCCATATGGAAATTAGAGGAGGAGAAAATTATCATTATTATCCATTTGAGCACATGATTACCTGAGTGCAGTGTGTGGCTGCAGTGCTCTGTATGCAATTGCACTCTCAGTTAAACCGTGCCTGGTGTTCTGTCTTGAGAGTTGGTCAAGACTCGGCTTAAAGTGATATCCTTACACCCCCACTTAAGAAGGCGATCCTTACATCCCTCTTAAGAAGGCGATTGGGATGTTAAGAGATTCTGGCTGATACCTGTAAATCAGTGCTTCAGACACGGTCAAAACCTGCTAGATCTGAAAATATGTTGACCACACTCTGAATTGATCTGTCCTTGCTGAACTTGATCTGCTCTTGCTCAAAAGAGACCAAGAGAAACCTTGAAAGAATGGTTAATTCAGGCACTGTGTTTGAAAGGGCAATAAAAACAGCAGTGCTTCCAGCCCTGGGAGTTAGATTTTTGGGGGTTGGAGGTTTAGGGTTGGGTTTTTTATTTGGTGGGGTTTTGGAGAGTGGTTTTTTGGGGTTTTTTTAGGGGCTTTTTTTGAGTTTTAGGTCATATGGAGTATCTTCAAGTCCATCTCTATGGACTCCCCTGACAATTCAGTGGACTCTGTGGACTCAGTGGACTCTGAGTGGTGAGGTCCCTGGCTCCACGCTGTGGACAAGGGGAGACAGTCACACCTGACAGTAAGCAATGAAGGACATATTCCAGTTTCCATCTCTCCATTCTGCTTTTACGTTTTAGGAGCTTCTCAGCTTCATGTACCCATGAAGGTCAGGGAGACCTTGACAGCGAGGGATGCTAGAGGAGCCAAAGAACCGCTGCTGTGTTTGACTTGTCTGTGTTAAGATGTTGTCTTTGAGGTCACTGTGGGAGTGAGTTCCAGACAACCTGTGAGACTGACAAGGGCTGGATGAGACATGGATGTTGTAGCACATGCACTCCTTCATTCTCCTGCTCATGCCAGCTCAGAGCTGACTGTGCAGGCTTCCCAGGAATGCAGCAGATGTGAAACAGTAGGATTTTCTGTTCCATTGATAAGTAAAGACAATTTCAAAACAGCACTTGCAAGTTAGGCTTATTGATGGACACACTTCCTGACAGCCCCTAACATGTTTCATTGCCTGGTCTTAGCAGAAATAAAAATTCACCTTAACTTTACTGGGCAGGGTTAGGCTGAAGCCTTCATCATACCACAGTGGTGTTACCCTGCTGATTCTCCATGTCCCAGTAACATGCAGCATCCATGGATCAGCATGTCACCAGCAACTCCGCATTGCATTTACAGCACCAGCTGAGTTGCAGAGAAGGAGAACCCCTAAGAGATCCTCTCTACTAGAGGGAGTACTGGAGCTACCCCACCAGCAGCTGGAGTAACACACTGTGTGGCAGTAGTCACTTGTTCCCTTAGGGAAATTGAGCTGAGTTGGTTCTTGAAATACAGACAACACATCTTCAAGGTAGAGTTGATCTGTACTCAAAACAATTCTTATCCATCTATCTACCTTCTAGGAAGTGTTTGGTGCCCCTTTCAAGTGGGGCCAGCTAGGCAGACCCACAGAAATGGGGTTGCTACTTCCCCATGCCTGAGAATCACCAGCTCCACAGTGGTGACACTGGCCAAGTCACATGCACAAGGTTGATTGTTTCTCCAGTGTGGGCCTATAATTACCCATTCATGCCCAGAAGGGCAGGCAAGCTCTCCCACAGCTCACAGGAAATAATTACAGAGCAGCTCACCTTCCTGCAGTACAAAACTCTTCCTGATACATCCCAGAGGCACCAGCAGCATTACTCATAGTGGGTGATGTTTCCCAGTGTGATTCTCATGCCCTGGCTCAGCTGTCCATCCCACTCCCATCTGGGGCTTGTCCAGCCCAGGACAGCACATTGATGCAGGGGAGCTGGGGAGGAAGTGGAAGACACAGCTCTGGTTGTGGGAAGCAGCCTGTCAAGAAATGCTAGTTTAACACATGGCAGATCAGCCTGCCTCAGGAGTGAGTGGTTTCTGTAAATCAAATAGCTTCTCATGAGCCAGGAGCCCAAACCTTCATTACAGAGTTGCATATTTTCAGAAATCGCTGTAATTCGGGGATTTTTATTGTTAATGGTTGTTGGTTTTCATGTACCAGCCTGAGGTGGGATCTGACTCCTTAGAACTATTAAGAGCATAGGCTTCTGTGTAATGCCAGCACACAATGGGAGTAAAAGCCTGGAAAGGGATACCATGCAACCCATCTTCATCTTCCAAGACAGACAGATTAGTCCTTCTTCTCTGAATACTTTTGAGGCCCCTTTCCAAAAAATTACATCCACAGACTGTAAACTCTGTGGGGACCCTACTGGAAATGATCATGTATAGCTGAGAATGCTGAAATAAAATTTGTAATACTCAGCTGCTGTAATCTGCAAGCAGTGCTTAGTGGTGGAGGGGTAGCAACCACCTTCCAAAGCTGTTTCCAAGTACATAGGATCAAGAGAGTAATTTGTCAGCCACAGCAGGTGCCCACTTCTGCTCAGCCCCTAGGAAGTCATAGTGAGGATGATCACCATCCTTGTAAATCCTTGTAGAAATTTCATAAAATATAAGATGAAAAATAATTATTGAGTTGTCTAGTGTAGCTTCCCATCCATCTCTCATAAGTGCGAAGCGAACAATTTGCAGCAGAAGACCAAAAGTTTAAAGTGTGTGGGGGTAACTAAAAACAGCAATAGAAGCATGGAAAAGCTCTTTACCAACATACAATTATTGCTTAGCTGCTGCAGTAATGGGAAACAAGGCTGTAAATTACTTTCAGAGCTCTATATTTCTATTGTTTTTAAGACTACAGCCCATTTTTCAGAGCATTACAAAAACATCCTGCCTGCAGATAGGCTTTTATGTTTTTTAAACACTGATTGCAAACATAAGTGCAGGTATGTGGTTGGTGTGAGAGGGCCCTTGGGGATGAGCCATGGGTGTTTCGGGAAGTCTCTGTAAACCAGTGTTGCCACCACTGCGTTAATTAATTCCACAGTGGGCACTCCCTGACATGGTGTTTCATCCTACTGCAGGATTTCCTGGGAGGTTTTGGGACACAATAAGACAAGGCAAAGCACAGACCATTCCCAAGGTATGGCAACACCCACCAAGAGCACTGCTGGACGCTGTGCTTCTGCCTCTGATGATGGGATGGGAAAGGGGGCAGTGGAGGAGAGCAGAGCTTGGCACATAGCTGCTTGGTTCATTTGTGTCCAGGCACACCTACTTATCCTACATAGGGTATGTGGTGATGCCTTCCAAGGTTATTTTGCATGCAGGCCCCTCTGCTCAGTGTTCTGCTTGCAGACCATGCTGATGCTCTGCTGCACTGAGGACAATTTCCCTGGATGGGCACACCTGGGGGGAAAGGTTCTCATCCCTTGGCATAAAGATGGATCCCAAAGGAGGCAGCAACCTATGGGCACCCCTGCCTGTAGACCCTCCTCACTCTCCTGTGGAGCACGTGGCAAATCTTCAACACCCCAATTTCATCTGCCAGGAAGGTTTAAGTTCAAATTATTTTTGAGCTGTTGCTTTCCCTGTAGAAATTTTGTTTTGATACACATCCTTGTGTTCAGCATCTTTGCTTTGTTGTGGCTTCTGCAGTCCCTACTTGTGTACCAGAAGGAAGACTGAGCTTGATGCTCAGTTCAAGTAATCTGCTCCAGAGCTCATCTCTTCAGACTGGGCTTGGCAAACGAAACCCCCTCTGGGAAATAAAGGGTTCAGACTCACCAGGCAAGAGAGACCTCCTGAAGGACTCTTTCATGTAGAGCTGAAGAGAATAGGGAGTGTCAGACTTTTAAAGACAAAGCAGTGCCATCAGAGAGGTGTACAGGCTCCATACAGGAGGGACCCTTCACATGTTGTCAGCCTTTGAGTTTAGCTTTTAAGTAAAAGATTGGTCTTCAGACCAAAAAAGTGATGCCTTTTATGAGTAGTAAAGCACAAAGCAATTTATTTTTTTTATGGATGAAACTACCATTCAATATAAAATAAGCTGTCTCTTTTGATTTATCGATGAGTCAAATTCATATTTCACCTTGGGAAAATAACTCATCATGTGGCTCCCCACTGGGCAGTTGCCTGAGGGACAAGGGTGTTGGTGCTGCTGAGGCTGGGATTAGCTTTTGTGTCACAGGCCAGTCTGAGGGAATATGTTTCATATCTTGGGCTCCAGCACTTGTCAGAGGTGATGGGATGGAAGCTGATGGTCAGTATCATTGATGGGAATTGTGGGCAGACATGCTGAAGCAACATTGTGTGTGAAACTGCACTCAAGTAATGCTCCCCCTGGCCCGTGGCTCTGCTGCCCAGCCACCGTGCATGAATCCCTGCCATGCCCCAGCCCCGGCACGTCCTGCTGCCATGGCTCCCCTGCTCCATGGGCCGGTGCTGCGGTTGTGCATGGACCCAGCTGCCGTTCCCATGGTGACTGCGGAACTGGAGCCATGGTGTCACAAGGTGCCTGCAGGAAGGCTGCAGGAACACCTGCAGCAAGGCTGCAGAAACATCTGCGGCTCTGCTCCGCGCTCACCACCAGATGAAGCTCTCGGGGCATTGGAGTTTCCCCTTGCCCTGACACGCTTCACAGCGCGACAATGGAAGAGAGCTCACAGCACTTGAGGCACGTACAGAGGCAGGTGAGGCTGCTGGACCTGCGCCTGCAGCTGCTGCGGGACAGGCTGTGCGGCTGCCGCCTGCATAGGCCCTGCTCTGTCCTGAGTCACCACTGCTGCTCGCACCTGCCCGACTGCCGGACCCTGCGGAGAAGAGCCCTCACTGCAAAGCTGGATCTGGAGCGACGACTGGACAGGTAAGAGAGAGTTGCCTGCTTTCTACGGACATCGGCAACCTTTAGTGTAGGATAAAGGGAAGTTTGACATTGCTATCGGGAGCAAAGGTTGAAACAGATAAGCAGGATGGGAGCGAAATAGCTCTTTTGGAGAAATAAACTGAACGGGATACGGGAAGGTAAAGATTGTTCTCTTGTTTTAATTCCAGAATGAAAAGACTCGCCATGGCGTTACACTCATGCTGTGATCATGGTCGTTTGGCTTTGGTCGATGCGAAGGGTTTTGACCCCTGCGATGTCTCTGTAAATGTGAAAGATGGGAAGGTGACCGTGTCAGCAGAGCACTCGGAGGAGCACAACAGCGCACTGGCAAAGACATCCAACTACAGAAAATACAAGAAGGAATTCAGCCTGCCTCCAGGGGACGACGAGATGACCTACTCACTGGAATCCAGCAGCCTCACGACGATTGAAAAGCCACCACCACCACCCAGTTGCTGCCCTCTCCACTGCAGCTGCCCTCACCACAGCAACTGCCCTCACCACAGCGGCTGCCCTCACCACTGCTGCTGCTGAGCTGCAGCCAGGAGCCAAACCCAGGCACAGGCATTCCTCTGCCTCATTCCTCTCCATCGGATTTAAATCTGTCGCAATAACTGTGTGTCAACAGCTTCTCTTACCTCTTCCACAAAAGAAGACAGCACTCTGAACAGGTTGTGTGAGTCTCATTTTGAAGGGCTTCAGTGGGCAAAAAAACCAGTGCCGTCAGGAAAACGCAAGGATGTTTTTGGGCATACATGGCTGTGGTCACTTGCTGGGTACTGACAGCAGGGCTAGGGGTGGTGGATTCAGCGCATAAAAATCTCATGGATTATAAAGGCTGAGAGGCACCTCTTATGATCAGTCACATTTCACAGTGTAAGGACATTTCTCTCAATCCAACCTCTTCCACTGAGTCTAGGGTATTTCTAGGAAGAAAATATTGATGATAAAAACCTGAGGGAAGGAGCCTTCTCCCACAAAAATCAAGCTGTACTCTTTGTTCCCTTGGTTTGGTTCTTGCAGAGACTGCCTCGCTGGGAAAAGATGTGAATGAAGGACAGAGAAATTTTTGTTAGAAGAGTTGGGATTAGGGAAGGACACTTGCTAGCTGAGGAGGGGATGTCAGCATTTCCTGCTGAATCAATGGCTCCAAAATAATAAGAAAATATTTCTCATGTTGGGAGAGGGGGAGAATTGTCAGTATAATTGCTTGATGGCAATTTTAACTTTGCTGCCCTGGCCTCAGCAGCTGGGTATGCACTCCTGTGAGAAGCAGCATTACCTCCCACTGCAGAAAGATGTGTGACAACAGCATACCTGGTGCCTGCATCTACCAGCCACCTGGGCCAGCATCTCCCCAGCAAGCGCCACCTGGTTCAGGTTTCATGAGCCCCTGGGGCTGCAGGGAGGAAGGTTGCCAACTCTTTGTGTGATGCACTCCCCCGCAGAAGACTTTCCTAACTCGATGTTTTAGGTTGTGCTGGCACAGAACCTGATGTTCTAACCTGCCAGGTGAGAGGGTGAGCAGCCTGTGGGCCAGTGCTCTGTAGCTGTTCTGTGTGCTTGAAACCCTTCAGAGAGGAGCAGTGTCCCTGCCATCAGCCTGGCTGAGAAATGCAGTTGGTTGCTGTCACACATGAGGATCCTGGCCCCTAAAGGATCCTCGTGCCACTGGGTCAATGTGTCTCAGTGCAGTCAAGGGTTCCCCAGCAGCCGAGGACTCACTGCTGCAGCAGTGAATATTACCCTGGAAACAGTCAGGCCTAAAGAAAACAAAGCCAGTCCTTCATGTACAGCCTGCAAACAGACAGCCTTACTTTCACAGTTTACTTTCATCTCATGAAGGTGGTGAATCAGGGGCGATAGGTTACAGAGCAGCAAGTCCATGGCTGAGAGCACCATGGCTGGGGCAGGCCCTCAGCTCCATCGCCCCTGGTCCTCTCCTCTGACTGGGAGCTCCCTCAGTCAAACATGTCACAAGCAGATCAGTTGAGGATCAGTTTGGCTTGGCTATAACCAGCTCAATAGTTTAACTTTGGTGCAAGAAATTAACTGCTTCTGGGTTATTTTCAGCATCCAGCTACCACTTAAAATAACACCTGATAATAAATGTTAAGCTTCATGGGCTTAGAGTGTAGCTGGGTCAGTATAGAACCATACAAACATGGAATAGTTTTGGTTTTAAGGCACTTTTTGAAGGTCATCTTGTCTAATGCCCCTACCGTGAGCAGGAACATCTTCCACAAGACCAGGTTGCTTAAAGACCCAGCCAACCTGGCCTCTGGGTGACCTGTTAAAGTGTCTCACCAGCCTCATCATAAAAAAATTATTCCTTATGGCACATTTAAATCTTACCTTTTTCAGTTTAAAATTGCTCCCTCAGTCACCACAGGCCTTGGTATAAAATGTCTCTCCATCTTTCTTATAGGCCTTCTTTATGTATTGAAAAGGTCCCCATGCACAGATAGCCTGATGCTGCTGGTGTTGGCCAAGGATGTTTAGACCTAAGACATACCTCACCTGGAAGGCTGCAAGGGAGCCTCCTGTGAGAGCAGACAGCAGGGGTGGGAACTGGGGATGGACTGGGAAAGACCATCTTCCTACAAAGCAACCCACCAAGTAATAAAACTGAAACCCTTCTGGGATACATTTTTTTGCACTTTGTAATGATTTCTACAGAAGCTGTCTAAGCATGCAGAAGGAAACATATTTCAACACCTCCCCTCTACCCGTGACTTGCAGAATATATTGAGTCCCACAGCAATCACAGGGCTGGCTATGACTGCTCTTATCCTTATTGCTCATCCTTTAACACATGCTCTTACACTCTGTTCCTAAATTAGGTTTCTTGTGCTCCTAACATCAAATCACACTCTTGAGCACTTATTGACAGATATGACTTTCTGAGGAAAATTCTGAACTCATATTATATCCTGTGAAATGCTAGTCTAGGCTGGTAGGAACATCTTTGAGACCTTTTCTGTGACAGAAGAAAATCACTGAAATAGTCACTTAGTTGTGTTAATGCCTAACAATTTGGGAATTACCAAAATCTGTACCCAACAAATACTGCTTACCTGAGAGTTTGCAAGGAGAAAATAGCTTTGGAAAGCCACCATTAACACAACAAGCCATAACATCGGCATCTCCCTTTAAAAAAATTCATTTACCACTAGGTGGCAGATACAATTTTTTTTAATTTACCACCGTGCAACTGTTCTATTCAGCGCAAACACGCTGAGTGTGGTGTCACAAAGCAATAAGGTTGGCACACACTGGAGTGGTATTTTTCATTGTTATGCTAATAGCAAATGAAGAGGAGGCAAGAGATAGAGCTGTGTTTTGTGATCCTGGGTGTGCAAGAATCCTCAGAACAGACCAGCATCATATTAAGTTACTATGCTGGATTATATTGACGTTTGACCCTGGAGCTCTCCCCACGGAGTACAGCTCCTGGATAAGGCCACTTTCATTTGCTTCAGGAGCCTGGCTCTACCACAGTTATCAGCCCAACAGGGACTTCCAGTGGTTCATGTATCCTTCAGCATATTGTTGCAACAAATTATTTTGGGAGCCAATCTTGACCATCCTGATGTTGTAGATGCCCTCTCTGAATTCCCTGGATGAGGAAGATACTAGAGAAGGTGAATTGGCTCTGTAGTTCTAAATGTTAGTGCATTCTTGAACTCTTGAACTTTATGGGGGCATTTATAAATAGCCAAGAAATTTGTAATGAGAGGTCATCTGAGGATGCTAAATCCAGACCTCTCCTCGGTCATCAATTTCTAGGGGTTTTCACACATCCAAGCAGTGCTCTGCTGTGCTTTACACAGGCTTAGGCTGTGTAAAACTGTTCTTTCTCTCCCCACTATTGAAAACCTGGGGAGAGCTGTGCCTTCATGAGAAGGTGCAAAGCAATCCCAGCTCTCCTCTCCTGATGCCCTGATGTACCGCTGCTCCCGAGGGCACAGCTCTGTTCAGGCAGGGGGCTGCTGCTCCCAGTGGGCAGTGCCTGCTTGGCAGGGCTGTTCCTGCCAAGATCTAAGCTGATGCCTGTGGCAGGGGCCAGCTCCACTCTTCCACATCCCTTCCTCATCCTTGGAGCAGCAGCACGGCGAGGCTTCCGGGATCACCCCAGCCATGTGGGGCTGGTGCAGCTGCCCTCCACTGCACCTCCACACGAAGAGAGAAGCTTCATCCATCCATTGTGTTTGTGCTTAAAGTTAAATTTAACCATTGTCCCTGCTAAGCTGTTTGGCACCTTAGTCTCTTAGATAAACTTTCCAAGCCTGTTTTCCATCATCTCGCCTGGAGAAAGCCCTAAGAGTTTAGAAGAGAGAGCAGGACACATGTCTTCAATTCTGCCTTTGTACCAACGACTCCATAGATTTGTTGTCATTCTGGACTCTGCACTTGCCACCTCATCAATAATCCTGCACTGAATTTAGGTTAGGAGTAAACTGATCCTTCCAGCACACTCGGTGTGACTGTCAGGAAGCTGCCACCTCCACAAGCATGGGGTGCTGGCCCTTGCTTCTCTTCTTTCACCCTGCAGGTTCTTTCCCTGGTCTCTGGAATAAAAAGAAGTTTTTCCATCTCTCTCTGTCTTCCAGTTCCCTCTGCCATCCCATTTGTGCCCTTACACTTCAATTGCTGTAGGTCAGGCCTTTCTTTTGACAAGTGATTTATGTGAGTTTGCTCCTTCTCTTGAACCCCCTCTCTATGTGAAAAAAGCTTTGCTGTCCTGGAGGTTATTTTTTCAATTGCCCTGTTATGTGGTGTGAAATCATCCCCATGCAGTTGTCTTTCTTGATTTCAACATCAATTACAAATAATAGCAGGTCTTTCAGCTCTTTGGTCCCTTGTGCTGGTCCCTGTCTTGGGGTGTTGCACAGTCTTTAAAAACCTGCAAGTGACAATAATGCTGTAATTAAAAAATCTGAAAACTAAAAGTCATCATCCCACACACCTCACTAGAACAGATTTTAGCTTGTCAGAAAAATTAAATGCAGCCTCTTTTTTGTTTGGGGTTTCTTTGAGTTGTTTGGGTTTTTTTTTGCCATAGCTTTGTGTATCTCCACATGCATGTGCAGAAAAGCCTGCAAAAGGGAGAGCTGCCAGGGCTCTGCCTCATGGTCCCACAAGTGCACATGGAACTTTAGAATGTGTCAAAAGGGAAAACAACATCCTCTCTGTGCTGAGGTCCGGGCCCTGGAGAGTCCTGGGTCTCAGCAAGGATGAGCAGGGCACACAGCAGCCACAGCACCCTGTCCCCTCACATCCCCCCCTGCCTGGGACTGCCATCTGGGGTGTCACTGGTCACCACGTGCCTGTGTTTGTGGCGTGTAGGGTTGTGAGCCTGCAAGCACAGAACCAGGAATACTACCCAGATCATCTGGCTATGGCCCAGTAAGAATTTCAAGGAGAATGCGAGCCAGAAGTCATGTCAGTGGGAAGGCAGAGGAGCTGGGAGAGTTTGTCAGTGGGTTCACAGCCTAGGGACAAGGAGCCTCACACCAGCCACAGGCAAGGCACTGGACCCAGCAGGACCCAGTGCTTCGGGCAGCCACAGGACAGACTCCTCCAGAGCCCAGCAGGGAGGGAAGGCTCTGCCCTCTGGCAGAGCAAAGAGAGATGGGGAAGAGGAGGGACTGGGGCCAAGCAAGGTGCACTGAAGACACTCAAACCTGAGCACAGTCCATCAGAGCAACTCCAATGTGCTTCAGAGCCCACTGCCTCCTGCTCAGGCCAGCTGCAAGGGCAATGCTAAGCCATGGCTACCATTGCTTTGTGTCTTGGCTTTTCCCTCTCTTCTGGTAACCTACTAGAAATGTTTAAATATGAGCAGAATCTGCAGGATGCAGGAGAGGTGACGGGGGTAGGAGATGTGAAGCTGAAAACAAGTTGGACCTCATGCAGATAAATAATTAAAATCATTGAGCCTCTTTTGGTAGAGAGGCAACAGAAGAGAAGGACTGAAACCAGTCTGAAACAAAGAAGCAGGCAGTAACAGCTGAATGTTACGAAGTCATGCAGCCTTGCTGAGGTTTTAGTGACTGCAAATTCAGTAAAGCTTTGGGACATTGAAAAGAGATAAATAAATCAAAATTCCAGCACTTGGGGCCCACTCATGCCAGGTCTTGAACACTTTCTATTCCCACTAAATTCCCTGGTCAACAATAGCACACAGCAGAACTCCACCGTTACTGTGAACATCTACACAGTTAACCTCCTTAGAGAAACACAGAGATTTACATGCCCAGGAGTGAGTGTCACCACACAGAGCTAAGAGGAAAACTCCATCATCTTTGGGAAGGTGTCAAAATCCCACCGTCTCTGACAAAGTCCCTACCCCTTCTTAGCTGCTTGGTGTGCCTGGAGAGCCAAGCACTTAGCTTGAAATCCAGGGCTGGCACCCAGAGAGATTTATGGATGGTAGTGCACCAGTGTAAAGTAATCCTCCCCCCAATATTTAAAAATTGCCCACGGGACTGACCTACATAAACTCCAAGCCATGCAGTCGGGACTGCGTATCCAGTTAGCATGATGACATTTTAAACGTGGTGCAGCTGACTCCATGACAATATGGGAGGTTTCATCCGGGAGAATTATGCAAAGTGTGCACAGAGAATGACACTTCAGATTGAATTAAAGCTCCAAAACAACCTGGAGGAAGCACTCACTGTTTACTCTCCAGAGCAGCTACTAAAGGAGCAGGAGCAGTACTTGTACTGTAGTACCTTTCAGCCATTTATGTGCTTGCTTCTTCTGGAAAACAGAGGAGAAGCAAGCCCTGACATGGCAGAGGATTACTGCACAAACAGGAGAAGCAGTAAATAGGTCAGTAAACACTGGCCAGACTGTGGCCCTGGGGGCTGGGTGTCCTGCTGGCTCCCAACAGAGCTTTGCCCAGGCTGCTGGGGGTCCCTGGAGGCAGGGGTCCTGCTGCCTGCAGCTTGAGCCCTCTCTCCATGGGAGCTCCTGGAAACTGTCTCTTGTCTTCCTGGCTCCCAGGCAGGCACAGTACAGGGATGCAAGTTTTGTACCCTCTGTGCCCAGCTCCTTCAGCACTGGCCTACCCAAGGACGTTAGTGAGATGAACAAGTTTCCTGCTCCTGGGTACCCACTTTGGGTGGCTGCAGGATTGAATACCACACCAGGACCCCCTTCTCCTCCCAGGGTGCCTGCAGCCTGTTGTGGAAGTGGGATGAACCACCTCAATCCCACCACATGCACCCGTAGCCCTTGCAGAGAGGATCTTCTGAAGGCAAATGTGCCGGCTATGTTTGGGGGGAATTTTCCAAAGCACAGGCAAACCCTTAAAGAGGTGCTCCATCACCCTGACAGTAAATGGAGAGGACTGAACAAGAAGCCAATGCAGATCTTGATGCCAGCGTGTGCTTCTGGGAATCACAGCACATGGGGCACCCTGACTGGGATGCAGCCAGATGTTTTGCCACACTTCTTTCATTTTGCATAAACCCTTGAGCTGTATGAGAGAAAACACACACGCAGAGCTCATCAGGGCTGTACACCCACTGCTGAGCCCTGGCTCTATGCCCTCAGGTGCCATGTGCTGCCAGGGAGCATGAAAGCCAATGCAGCGGAGCTTGGCTTCAACCAGAAGATGGTAAGATTTAGATGCAAGGTAAAATCTGGTCTAAAAGAGACCATTTGAAAATGAACTCACAGAGGACTGTGCAGCCAGGGAGTGGAAGGATGCCTTTCCTGTCAGTGTGTCAGCAGCAGTAGGCAGCTCTGCAGGCAGCAGAACCAAAACTTGCCCTCTAACAGCCTATGTGACAGGAATTTATCAGTCTGTTCCCTGGGTGCTGGTGACTGAAGCAAAAGCTGCACCTTGTTTGCTGCCAGATTATTGAGGTCCTTGCGCTGTGCCAGGAGCATCCTGGGCCTCTGCTGTGCCATGTCCACGGCTACTGGAGGCAGGAGTCACCCAGGATGAGGAGCAGTGACACCCATGGACAGTGCTGGGACCTTTCTGGTTTTCTGCCCATCTCTTTGGAAATGTTGTACTGACAGAACAAGGGTCTGTTTGGCCAATGGTGTTAGAAAAAAAAAATTCAGATAAGAATTCCCATGGGAAAGCTAAGCACAGGCTAGAGGACATTTGAGTCATTGTGTTGGGAGATGCTGCACCTGAGTGCCTGAGGGCCACGTTCAGTACCTAATTGTTTTGGCAGAAAGCTTATATGTCTGAGACTCAGCACAGTATGGTACAGAGAGTGCTCAAGTCTATATTTCTTCTGAGTAAGAAAAAAACATGGACAAAATATTGAAGGAGCAAAAAGCAGAGGTTCCAAACATCAGAAGGAATCAGAGTGAGGGACAAATTTAAAGTAAGAGCATTAAATTTCATTTTAGGAGGAAAGCTGACTTTGGAGCAATGCAAACAGGAAAAGAGTGGGCATGGCTACACAAATAGACTGCCCCCAAAATGGGGAGAGGCACAGGCCTTGGAATATATCTGACATGCCAAAAGCTTTGGTGGCATTTCCCCCTGCTGATGGTGTGTCATGGCAGAAGTGGATTCCCCTCAACAAAAACTGGGGTAGAGCCCAAGATTTAGCTCAACTCAAGGACAGTCAGCTGAGATGTAATGGTCTGAAGCACAGTGTGCTGAACAGATGGCCTGATGGTGCCTGCTAGTCTGAAAGGCTCATTAGCTTCTACAGAGCATCCTGGGGAAGTCTCACCACAGGGTGTAGGAAGGAGCTCCCATACCCTCCCTGCCAATGACAGCAGTAGCTCAAATCCCAGCACATTTTGTATTCTATAAGGGAAATTTTGTCTTTTGAATCAGAAATAAATGAAATTACCAGTTAAACACTCACATTCTTGCACAACAGCTATCTCTATACAAGAAAGCTTAATCAGTTCTTTATTTGTAAATCATCTCAATACATCTTGTAATGCCCCAAGAAAGCCTCTGGTTTCTCCAGGACTTACATTTTGGTCCTTAAGATCTTTTATTCCAGCAATATTGGGTCAGTCCTAGGGCATCTATGCTTTGGAGAGATGTAAATCTGAGGTTTGGGATCTGTGCAGGAGGGTCTCCTGATGACACCCCTGAGACATGACTTTATCTATCCCATTGTGGGGGCTGGCTTGGAAGAGAAACACTCTGCAGCACCTTCCCTTCACATCCACATTCTTTCACCTCAGGGAGACCCAGACTTTCCACTTAAATTCAGGTGCCTTTCTAGACCTCATCCTATTCTTTCTGACCTATTAACAGCTTTCTACCCATTGGCATCTTTGAATTCCGATTAGAAAAGAAGTTCAGTTTGCTTCCAATGATTCATGTGGGAAGGCCCATCAGATCTGGCAGAAAACAGCAGCTCACCACTGACATTTATTGTGCCAGAGCAGAGTATCACAATGCACAAATAGGGAGATGAGCTGACCTCTAGTAATCTAACATTTTTAGGATATTCCTTTGATTTTTACAGAAGGAAAGGTAACTGAATGTGTTTGAAGAGCCAGAGGCTCTCTCCCTTGCTTAGCATTAGCATCAATCCCTCTGACATTATTTGAGCTAGTTTTCTCCTGGGTATAGAGGTTTAACTGGATTTCAAACATTATCAAGAAAACTCAAAAGGTAAAGGCCAGATATTTTTATGTTTGCTTGCTGAAACAGTTTTTATTCCATCTCCTCAGCTGTGATTATAGAGACACTTCTTGCTCCTTGAAAACAGTGTTAAATTCACAACTGCTCACAAAGCTATATAAAAGCAATTTATTGCACATCACTGAACACCCTCAAGAGGCCTGAGGCAGCATTAGCATTTTTATAGGAAGTGCTAGTATATCCTTTTGCACATACCCTACTTGTTCTTTTGTTCCTACATGATGTCTATGTAAGGTATATAAATGCTGGCAAAGATGTGCCCAGCCCCACACAAAAGAGCTCAAGCCAGCCAGAAGAGCCTGTGGGGATACTGTGGGCCACACCAACCTCCACAGCAGCTGCCACAAGGCATTTTAACTCCACAAAGTGCTCAGGACTGAAGGGACATGGTTACAAATCCATCCATACTGACCACATAAGGCTGGTTTCTCCTGACCAGATAAGCCTTGACTCATGTCACCTCTGGCTGGGACAGGGACACCAGGCTGGGGCAGGTGGCATGCACAGTACCAAGAGAAGTGACTCAGGATGCCAAACAGACTCTCCAGCAGGTTTTAAGACACATTTCAGCTGAAATAAAGGTGACCATCACCAGTGCCATTGACTGGGCAAAGAAATAAACTTAAAACTTCCAAATAAAGAACAAAAGCAAGCTGCACAGGCTCATGTTTTCCACCAGTCACGCCAGTAAATGCCACAGTAATTCAAATTTAAAACATCAAGATAGTTGGGCTTTAAAATCAACAAAGCAGTAGCAGAAGAGTTTCATATGAGCTAGTATAGATAGTGCAGATTGAAAGTCACTTGGCACCAGAGAGAAGGGAATTGCTCAATTTTGGCCACAGTTCTAAGGGGTTGTAAAAGTTACATGAGCAAATGGATTTGTTACTTTATCAGCTGACATTCCTTTTGATCAAACTTTTTCGTTTTATCTTCCCCTTGTTGTGCTTGTTTATTTTAGGACATTCACTCCTGGTACAGAAGGGCACCAGGTGCTGTTGGTGGACTGCTCTTGGCACAGAGAAGCTGCAGGTTGGATCTCAGATGCAAGTATATTTACAGAAAAGATGCATTCAGAATCATCTGGAGCACAAAATTATTTTCTGCTTAGTCTATGGGCCTGAAAAACAAAAAAAAGTCTTTTGCCTGGGGCACTGCCACACCTGGCTCCAATTGCTGCCCTGCAGAGAGGCAGACTTTGCAGCAGGCTGAAGGCAGCTGCCCATGCAGCAGCAACATGCTCGCTCAGCACACTGAGGGCATCCACGTGTCAGGGAGCACCAGGTTCACCACAGCTTCATCACCTGCTCCAGTGTTTGCTTAGAAGCACATGGTTTGTAATGCACTGCTCCCAGCTCAGCTCTCACAGGATTTGATGATGTCTTGGACAGGGCTGAAATTCTTGGAGAGGCTGTTTCAGCCACACTCTGCTGGGTACTGAGCACAGCCAGGTATAGTAATTTTCTCTCCAAAGCTCTGCTGCAGGTGCTGGCAGGGCTCTTTGTAACAAACTTTCCTAAAGGCTCTTATTGTATTTATGATTCCCCTGAGTGCCCTTGGAAACACCAGGAGAAAGATAAGAATCAGGCTGGAGGTTTTTTGTCAACTTTGACTAATGAAAAACCCACTTCATGAAACATAGTGACCTTCTTTCCAAAATACCGTGTCCATGTCCCAAACACAAAGGTCTAGGGATGGGTCAGTTCATAATTTATGGCTTCGTTTTCAAATCAGAATATCCAGATTCAGAAAAGAGAAGTGGGGTTTTTGTTTGTTTGGTTGGTTGTTTTTTAAAAAAAAGAATAAATTCTTAGAGCAGCTACAGGGACTGAAAAATAAGCCTCCCAGATTTCTCAGTAAAGCAGTATTATTTTGGCTTGCTACCGAGTTACCCAAAGTGCTGCCATCAGCATAGGAACCACTTAGAATTTATCAGATCAGTCCAGTCTGCTGAGAACTGCAATTTGCCTTTCTAATGCCAAAATAAAAATTAATAGGAGCAGGTTTTCTCTGTTTTTTTCCTGAATTGCAAAAGGGGCCATCAGATGGCAAGCAGAAGGGGAGGGGTGGCTGACTTCACCCAGCTCAGTCTCTGGCAGGAGGAGGTCTGAGCTCTGGGGAGGCTCTTTCTCTGCAGAACATGCCAAATGCTGTTCTGTCTCTCCCCAGTGGCTCGTGGGGACTAACATGCAGGCAGAGGCAGTTCCAGCAAGGATGGGAAGCAAAGCCTTGGCAGCACAGCCTGGCACCTACCTTGTATGGATATTGTGTGTTACAAAACCCCTCTCAGCTCCTTTTTGCTTAATTTCAGAACTACCTGGAAGAAGGGCACACAAACTGTCATTACCTGGAGAGGGGAAAAAAGAAAAAAGAATATAGAAGACATTGCCAAGATTAAATTCCCAGGTGCAGGTTCTACAGGTCCTGCGAGTCTTGCCCCAAAGGAGGTTGCAGGTGATGTTGCAGGAGCCACAGGCAACAGCTTTCCCAGCTCAGTGACAGCAGAAGAAAAGCTTCTTCTGCTTTTGCTGGTCTCTGCTTCCTATTTGACAGGCATATTCAGTCCTTCTTCCCCATCGTTCCCTTTGCCAAGGACATGCAATGTTCCTGTCAAAGGGTCTTAGATCCCTGCTGGAAGAGTTCATGTCCTTGATTTCATAACTCTGAAAGGGAAAAAGGAAGAGCAGCTACAGGAAAAACAGCCTCTGAATGACGATTCCTCCCTACACTTCACTGCAGAATGTGTAATGGGCAGGAGCAGGGATGGGATGGCACTGAACTGCTGCCCTGCACTGCAGCACTGGCCTTTACCTTTGCTGAACATGGACACAGCAGCTGGACCTCAGTGCTGCCAAGCTGGAGGCACTGCAGCCCTTGCCCTGGCCTGGCCCTTGCGTGCTCTGTCTCCCCAGGGTCTGACTCAACGAGAGGAATGTGTGGGGAATGCCAACACACTGCAGTAGAGAAGGGGAAGAAAACAGCAAAAGGAAAACATTACTTGGGCTTGGTTTTTTGTGGGAAGCTCATTAAAAATGCCCTAATTAGAGAGGGAAGCAGAGTTACAACTAAATTTGTCATTTCTCCAGTTTTTATGCTTTGCATAGTCCTAGGGTGGCATATTTTTGAACCCCATGAGCACAACTCCAAACTATCAGCATGCCTGGAGCCACCCTGCCCTACCCATTCCCTGTGCTCCCTCAGGGACCCATTGCAATTCCCACCCCAGCCTCTCACTCTTCAGTCTTCCTCCAGTCCCCCTCTTTGGGGCAGCAGTTCTCCTGCACCACAAGCAGACCCCTGACAGCCCCAGGAGCTCCCTGGGACCTTCTCCACCTGTAACCCCGTTTGCTGCACGGCGGTGGGCAGAACAGCTGTGGAGCTGGGGCTGGGGGCTGCTGTGCCCAGCCACCTCCACCCAGTGCCCACTGCTCACGGCACAGGTGCTGCCCAAGGGAACACACTGTCAAAGTGGTCCTTCTGCAACAGCCTTTCCCTGACTGCTCCCTCCTTCCAGGAGGCCTCCCCTGTTGCTCAACACTTGGCAGTCCCTGTGACATGCTCTCCCTGCTAAGGCAGCTTAATGAGGCCTTAGAAGACACATGATAAGTCCTACACTGCCAGGTAGGAAAGTTGTACTTTTTAGGAACCTCTCAGCAAGTGGCTAAGTGCTGGTTCAGAATAAAATAGCAGGAATAAACTATTTCGGACATACTTAGAAAAAAAGGGTGGGTACACACACACTGCTATATGTTTCTCTCTGGAACACTGAAATACAAGGTAGCTCAGTCCTGGCTCTAGTATGCTGGGAGTACAAAAAGGTAGAGCTTAAAGGAACTCCACCACGGATTTAATTTTCTTCTTGTGGCCTTAGGATCAGAAGGGTTTTCCAAGATGTCTTTAGAAATTTGATGCAAAGAAAATTGCATGGCATGGTTGAATTTCCAACCCCAGCCAGCCAGGAGGCAAACCAAGGCCAGAGAGCAGGGCAGCAGCCAGGTGAGCCCAGCAGGCTCCATGGTGGCACATCCTGGGCTGCCTTGGAAATGCCTTGGCAGACGAGTGTTCAGTTTGATAAGTCAGCATGTCAGGCAGCAAGTGCCCGGATCTGGAACACCCTGGCATGTGCTTTGGGGGCAGGGGTGCCGGCTGCCTGGTGGGACCCAGAAGGATGCCACAGCAAGGGGGACTTTCTGGGAGAGGTTTTTGCACCAACTCTTGTCCTAGCAAAAGCCACAAACTCTTTTTTCAGGGTTTCAGGTCACATCCAGTAAATTTGGGTGGTTAATTTTGTTGTATCCAACATATCCCTGGGGCTCTCACCATCCTACCCGACCCCCAGAACCCCATTTCATATCTCATCTGCAATTAAACAGAAAGCAGTTGACACCGAAGGACTGCATTTGTTTCTGCAAGAGCAAGGTTTGTGCTGAGTATCAAATGGAGGTTGTTGCCATGGGAAATATCAGTGTTCGTCAAAACTTTAAAAGCCAACCCAGCGTATCAAAGCATCCCTCTTCCACTTGCACACTCACAAAGCCAGGGACAAATTACAATGGTGGCAAAGCAACTGTGGAGAGGATAGGAAATTAAATTTGCTCAATACATGTTAAAGAGAGAAAAAAGTAGGCAGCAGCAAGGAAAACAGAAAGGAGAACATCAACATCACGTAAACAAAAAGTACCAGGGAAAAAAACATGCCAAAAGGCGAAAGGGTTAATTAACAGCAACAATTTATTTGACTTCGATGACACAGTTTTGTGATGTCAAACCCAGCCCTGAAATTACACTGCAATCAGTGCTCAGGGCTGCAGTGTGTTCCTGTTATATGGGCATTAATTACTCTCGCCAGTGGCAAGGCCGTGCCTCGGCCGTGGTTCCCGGTGCAGGTGTGTGCAGGAGGTTTGGCCCCAAACCTCCGCTCTTCCTGCCTGGTTTTCTCCTCCTCCCCAAGCCCCACTTCTGACCTACCAATACCATCTGTACCAGTGCAGAGGCTCAAAATGGGGAGGGCAAAGTGCAGCTCCCTTTCCCCAGTCAATCAACACCCAGCAGAGGAAAAAAGAAGGGAAGTGAAAACCACCCTATGCCCTTGAGCCCAAGAGATGCTTGGCCCTCCTGAGTCTCCCTCCAATGCGGCACAGGCAACCACCTCTGCCAAGCACATCCAGCAAGGGTGTGAATAAGGCAAAAGCCAAAGTTTTCACAGAGTATCTATGCACCAAAGGCTCAGAGCTCCTGACAGGAAGGTGAGAGTCCAGGAGAAAGACACCCAGAACCAGCTACAGCCATCCAGATACTGACACTGAGAGGTGTCTGCAGCCTGCAGACACAACCACTGCCGGCTGTCCTGACTGGCACTGAACTGAAGCAGGAGATACTGTAACTTCTGAAACCTGCTTTGAAGCTGCCAGACACTGCAAGCCCTGCTGAGCCTCTGTGGAGTAAGGCAGTGCTTCCCTAAGAACTCTGAGCCAACACAGACCGCATACTGCAACTATGCAAGCAAAAGAAATGGTTTATTTACAGCCAATTTCAGCCAACCAATGGCATTAGTAAGACACAGAAATAAAGCAGATCTGTCCCTTACTGCAGGAGTAAGTAATAAAAAATAATTTTTAATTAGGTGATTTAGGAAAACAACACCTTTCAGGTCAATTAAAAGTTCGCTTTAGTGTTGAAATGGCCATCAACATAGGCTGACGTTCTTTCAGGAGGCGGGGTCTGTATTTTTTAGATATGATGTCATGAACCCAAGACAGCACCGTGTCATGCTACTGAGGAATCCTCCTCCTCCTCCCCAGTAGCAACACTGAAAAATTAAATCAGTTAATCCTTTGTTGCAAAGTTTCTATTGATGGTGCTGGTAAAAGCCACTGAAAGAGCCTCACAGGAACACATTTCTTTATCCTTTCTTGTTACCTATTAACACCAAAAATACTTTAAGTACATTCAAATTGGGTTCCTCTTTTTTTTTTTCCCCTTAAAGGCTGTGGCTAACAAAGGCAGCCAACTTTATAGCAAACAAAACTAACTTTCCTTCAGTAATGCATACTTTGATTTCCCCTCAGAAACATGCTGATTTGGGTGGTTTCTTTAAAGATGCACTAGTTGAGGAGCTGCCACACAGCTCACACTACTCACTCACTGGACTGCTGCTGCCCATTCAAAACCTAAAGTGGTGTGCAAATAGTACTGACCATTTTTTCATCTTGTGTAAACTCAGTCAACAGACATTGTCACCTATCAGTCCTCCTTCTTCCCCAGATCCAGTGCTTTATGGAACAAGGGCCTAAAAAAACTCCTAAAGATGCTAATCTCATTAGGTGTGCAGGTGCCCTACAAACTGGGACATGTGCTGAACATCAGCACCAAGCCATGTCTTGGATCAGAACTGTGAATACTGGATCAAGCCACCAGCATATATATATCCATGTGTAAAGCGATAAAGAAAGCTCATCACCTTCTAGTCCTCCTGCCCTGTTTAAGCACCTGTTTGACCGTGCCATGACATGGTTTTGTGGCAGGCTTTTGGATTTTGACACAGTGTCAGAGGTAGGGATGATGTGAGTGTAGTGCAGGGACATGAAGGACAAAGCTGTGTCAGCCACCCGCCTGACCTGTTCTGAGGACTGCTCTGCACCCAAAGCATCAGGGATTGGTGCAGTCCGACCCCTTCCCACAGGTGCTGATCTTGTTCTGCGAGTGGGACTTGCAATCCCTCAGATGGCAATGGGTCCTTCCCTCCACTCTGTATTTCAGAGCAGCTACGATTATCCAGAATTTAGGTGTCAAAACCCCGGGAGATGTGTGAGTATCTGCTGTGCGAGGAGGCCACGCCACGCTGCTTGCATTTGTCCTTGGCAGCAGCTCGGGAGGTGCTTGGCGGAGGTGAAGCTCCCGCTGCTTTCCGCTGCCCCAGCCCCGTGTCCCGCAGCGCTATCTCCGGTCTGTGGGACCACCTAGGCCTGTTTGCACACTCAGTACTGCCCTCGCCAGCCATGCCAACAGTGCACGATTATCGCCAACGAGCTTTTTTGTTTGTTTTTTTCTTCCCGTGGCACCGCCGCATCCCTTTTTGCGGTAGGGCGGTGTGAGCTGATGAGCCGAGCTGCAGGGGCGGAAATAGAGAGGTGTCCTGCTCAGTGCCCGCTGCCTCCCGGCAGAGCAGGAGGAGGAGGAGGAGGAGGAGGAGGAGGAGGAATCCCCTCCAGCCTCCTCCGCCAGGGCTCCAGCGGATCTGGGCGCCTGCGCGGCCGCAGCGGTGACTCACGGCGGTGACACGGCGGTGACTCACGGCCGTACCTGCGCTCGCTCGCATTGAGCTGCCCCGGCACACGCAGCCCACACTAGTGCCGTGGCGGTGGAGAGCTGGGCTGGCCGACTTCCCCTCCCGGCACGGAGGATGAGGGGCAGCGTGGCTGCCTGGCCGTGCCCCTCGGAGGAAGCTGCGGCGCTCTCCAGCGAGCTCTCCGCTCTGCGGAGCGCATCGCTCCGTGCCGCGCCAGTGAATCCTCGCTGAAAATCCGTGTACGCCCCATCAGCGCTTCCCTTCCCTCCCCGGAGGTTAGCTGGCTGGCGCCTGGCAATATGCTATCCCGCAAGAGAAGTCGGAGTCACCGTCCAGATCTAACTGCATCTAGAATATATTTCCTTTCTTTCTTTTACATTTTATAAATAGTCCGGCCTTCCTACAGCGTTTTTCCTGGCCTGGTGACTCATCATCGACTCATCGTACTTGTTGCTTCACTTAAATAGGGCTTTGAAAAGTCCCTTGCCTAAACGGAAAAAAAAAATAATAAAAAGGTTCCCCCAGCTGCAGATTAACAACTGACCGCTTCATACGGAAAGACCTGAAATAATTCCTGCTGTCCCATGGCTGGGAGGCTCATATTAAGATGAATCAGTGCGAGACAGGGCAATGCTATCTAGGCCAGCCAGTCTGTGAGTGCTCCTCCTTTCTGCCTACCCTGCTTCCCTCTGGGTACTTCCAGACGGTAACAATTTCTTTCTGTTTCTTAGTTCAGTAACTGGTATTTTTGACTTGGGTACTGCATTATGAATTTCACAGGAATGCCACAGTTTCCCTTTTATTTCAAAAAATTGCATGACTCTTTTGCTAGTGTGGTTTCCTAGAAAAAGGAGATGGAGGTGATCACACCACCCCCTCAGAAGCCTCCCGCTTTGGTGGCAGTGTGGGAAGCTCCTGGGTCACCTCAGCTGCAGCCAGATGAGGAGGTGAGGACCCAAAGACACTAACCTCTCCCAGGCTTTGGGAGAAGAACCCCCAGTTTTGCACTGCTGCCAAGCCAGGCTGGGGGTTTGGTGAGTCCTAGTGCTGCAAGGGAAGGTGAGCCCATGAGTCAGGGCCAGTGAAGGATGCAGCCAGCAGCAGCAATGCAAAGTTCAAGCTGCTCCAGTGCCCCCAGCAAAGAATGCCATGCAACAGGGCTGCTTCTGGCATCCCATTCCCCAAGCTCTGCTCTGGGCTGCAGAAGCTGGTGCAGAAACAGGAGCAGAGTGGTGCTAGGAGGTGGGGTGACAGGGTGACTGTCAACTGCATGTGGAAGGGATGTGGTGCCAGTGGGAAACATGCAGCCTAATTCCCTATGGTGGGAGTTCCTGGTAAAGCACTCCTCAGCCCGAGGGTGGGGGAGAGCCCCTCTCCTTAGGACAGCATGCAGCCACTTGCAGGTAGGAACTGGTGCTCTCGTCTTCAGGAAGGCAGGAAGCCTGACATCGCATAGCACTGGAGTGGCACTGTGAGGGCAGGTAATGGTGGGGAGAAGAAAAGGAAATAAAACCACTTATGTTCAACCAAAAGCTTTAAAGGCAACTGCTCCCTAAACCTGCATAGCAACCAGATGCCAGCAGCAGCACAACACACTCTGCTTCAAACAGGGGAATCCCTTTGGTTTTCCTGACCCTTACTTCTGCATTTGCAATCCCTACCCCCTTAGCTGGGATTACCTGGGGAATACTGATTACAGCTGATCAAGAGTTCCATCTTCATTAAGCTGTTTGCAAGGCTTGTTTGAAGATGGCTGCTTTGTCCTCTTGTTATGCTGTGGCTCCTAAATGCCTTTCTGTTTAGCAGCTGTTCTTCTGGTGTGCAGTGACTGGCAGTTACATCACGGCTGATGGGTGGTCAGGGGGCTTGCTTTATTGTTTGATGCATGGGGGTTTCATTAACGTTTTGATAACCCTACATTTTAGGCCATTAAGGTTCTCTCTGTATCCTGTATTTTCTTTAATTCCACTCAGGTTCCATGCGATACTCTCTTCATTTAGGGGAGGTGAGGGTTGCTCTTTCCAGGTGACTGCCAGGCAATTAAACATTAAAGGCTCTGTTTCCCAAGCAGAAGTGTTTAAACTGCCTGAGGTTGTTGCTCACAATAAGTACTCCATGCCAGTTTCCTGGCTATCCCTGAGAGGATCCCACCCTTCACCATTAAACAATGACAACTGTATGGAATTCAGCCCAGATGGCATTAAAGAGAAGTTTGAGAAGGTTTGTTGGTTTTTTTTTAAAGGTAGACTTGACAAATGTTAGATCCTCTTGCATGTGTTGGAAGCAGTCAGGAGATGAGCTGGGCAGAGGGGAAACTCTATATGTCCTAACTATCCAAAGCCATTTAAATTTTGGTGAGGCTCTGGGGAATATTTAGCTGAGGCAGGTTGTGCTTGTGCCTCCCCGCAGCTCTTAGCACATGGGCAGTCCCCACCACGGCTGCGTCCATTTTTTTGGGAAGTTGTTGCCATGCAAGTATCTTGACATCTACCAAACCTTCCAAGTAGTTGAAATGAAGTCATGGTAACAGCAGAATTTTTTCCCCCAGACAACTACTTTGACTTCCAGGATAGAATACACAACCTAGTATGAGGTTTCATCAAAACTGTATTATCCTAAAAAAGACTCTGAATTATTTAATGCATTTTATAGGATGATTACCTGATTTATATCACAGCACGGGAAGTGAGTTAGCAAGTTTATCTCCTGTCTTCTCATTAATATAATGAGATAGCTAAAGATGTGTTTTGCTCTTGCTTTCTTATTGCTAAGAAAGAACACACATTTTCTTTTGGTCACAACAGAAAGCATTCCAGAACCCCATATTTCTAGATGTAGAAGCTCTGTGTGACATGTTAGACTACATTGTAAGACCCAAACCCATTTGTTTAAGCTAAATATTACCTTCCCTGACCACATGCTCCAGGAGAAGCAAAGTTTTCCGCAGAAAATTTATAATACAGAACTAGAGGCTTGAGCCTATAATGCACGTATTCATTCATCATTTCTCTTGACTCGATTTTGTTCTCTGACTTTTCTGACAGATTGTTTCCTTGGTTATCCAAGTTTGTTGCCAAAGCAGACAAATGAATCATCCATTTACAGTAAAGTGGGGAACTGCCAAGGGAATACCTGATGTCGCTACATGTGGTGTGCAAGTCTCAGGCCAGCTGACAATAAAGTCCTTCCTCTCAGCTCTTTGGGTACAGGCCACATCTGCACTGTGGCATCCACCCTGGCACAGAGGCTGAAGACACCCCGTGCCAGGATCACAGGACTGGTTGGTTAAGGGTGTCTTGAAATAGCACTGCTGGGTGGTAAAGCTCAGGAGGAGAAACCTCAGAAATCCAAGCTCAACAGGCGGGGTGGGTAGACAGGATGGGCTGCCCTGGTTCTTGTCTCAGCTGCATCTGTGGCTCCAGACAAGCTGACCCAACTCAGGACCCTTCTCTTTTAAAATACATATTATTTCACTCATAGAGCATCTAAGCCTCCCACAAATACTCCTGCTGTAATGGAAATAATTCTTTTCCAAACCACAAGGAAAAATGCTTGCTTTTTCCAGCCTTTTCTCCATCCTCTCTGTAGATTAAAATCCCTGAACACTGTCAGAGTGCTCAGGACATATGCAGGGTGCCCTGGCACTGCAGTTCCCTATTGCTGATCCATTTGGGAGGGATATTCAGACCTCAACCCCCTAACCCATCCTGCTGCTGCCAGTCCTGTGCGCTGGAATGAGCTGCCTGTGCTACACCCAGGGCAGGCAGGCACCCTCAGCCTCCCTGTCCCGCTCTCCCCCAGCTCCAAGGGAGGCACACCAAGCATGGGGTTGAATTGCATTACTTTGGACACAGAAGGTAGGCTCCCTCCTTTCCCAGGACAATTTGTTGTGACACCCCCACTGCTCTTCCCTATTGCAAGCTGAGACAGGAAATGTGTCTCACTCCAGCTGCTGTAATCAATGTCAGCACTGCAGCATCAATTTTTATGTGTGTGCATTGCTTCAGAGTGCAGTGCTAAGCAGCAAGCTGGAGGGTTTATAGATACTGCCAAAATCTTCTTCCAGGAATATATGCTATCTCTTGGATCCCTTTGGATCCACTCTGTAGAGCCAGGTGTCTGCACAGCAAATGACAGCAGTGGCCACCCTGGCAAACCCTGCTGCAGCCAGCGCCAGCCAGTGTTGGCATCCAAGTACTAATGGTGGGGGTTGCTGTGAGTATCTTGGTTTGCATTTCTGTTTGGCTTCATCATTGAACCCAAACAGGAGGAAAAAATATGAGGTATGCCTCTGTTTTACATACAGGAATGAGGAAGTTTTAATTATTTACAGAAATCTGTAGAAAATTCATAAAAATTAAGCTTCCTACTATGCAGCCAAATTTGATTGCACAATAAAGTCAGCATTGAAAAGGTGTCTAATAATGCCCTTTCAACTACATTTTTCAGGTTAGCCTTGGATTAAACCCCAAAATAGCTGAAGTAATTTCCTTTCCAGCTGGCTTTCATGGTTAAGCTTTAAAAATGGCATGAGGTAAATTCATAGCTATGACTCTGTCTTCAGCTGGAACCAGCCAGAAGTGCACTTCTTGCTGTTAAATTCTGTATTTAGAGGGAGAAGCTGCATCTTATTTAGCTCACAGCATGCCAGAAACAGGTTTCTCTCAGCAGCTCCCAGCAGTGCAGCCAGCAGGTGGTCTGAGGGCACAGCCTGTGCACACCTCCAGAGTTGGTTACTACACAAAAAGCACCAGCAGCTGCATTTTCTTCAGAAAACACAGGCAGTGGAGGTGGCCATGGCATGGAAACCTACTTTCTTCCTGTTATTACATGGCACCATGGCAGGGGATCACCTGGAAAGTCAGATTTAAGTTCAGCTCCATGCTGAGATAAAGGGGCTTCAAAGGCCACAGCATGCACTGCTGAGGAGAGGCACAGGGCCATGGCATGGGCAGGATACCAAAGGAGAGGTGACACTTGCTTTATGCCCTTCTTCTGTAGGGCTGCAGCACAAAATGGGATTCAAGGTTCAGCGTACCAGGCAGAGCTGGTGAGGGGATTTGCTTTCTAGTCCAATGGCTACTTGCAGGTGTGGAAAGGTCTCAGACCCAGAGCTGTTACATTTTATATCACATCCATGAAATGAGAAGTAACTTGAAGCGAGATGTCGGAATGGGACTCACATTCCTGGTAAAGCATCTGTTTTGCACTGGGCTGCGATAGCATATCCCACCTGGAACAAGGGCAATGACTCAGGTGTTCCCTGCGTCACACAGGATAAGGTAAGGAGTGCCTCTGCCCCAAACCCACAGCAGGGAAGGGCAGTGAGTCAGCATCCATGTGATTGTGAAATCTGGGGATCCCTGCAGGCTGGGGAGTCAGAGCACGAGGCAGAGGAGCCCACATGAGCAGCACCAAGGGCCACCACCGGCACGCAGGGGCAGCAGGCAGAGAAGCCGTGTTGCCTGGCCTCTGCCCTGAGAGGGGAGAACCCCAATTCCCTGTTCTCCTGGCAGGGGACTCCTGCAGAGACAGCATTTATGGGGCAGGCAAACCCCCAGCCCATCTCGGTGCCAGCAGCACATGCCCACTGGCCCTGGGGAGAGCCACAGGGAATGTGGATCCCACACTGTGCAGGTGGCAGCCACCAGCTCTGCCCGACAGCCAGGCCATCGGGAACACAACCGGGTTCCTTCCTGGGGAAGGCAGTGCAATCCCCAACAAAAAGGAAGTATGTTTCATCAGCGTTATAATGGCCCACATAAGCGTGTTTAGTTTTGGGTGCTGAAGAAAAGCAGGGGGATGAAGTGCTGGGACAAAAAACCCAAACCCAATCAGAGATGCAGAGTAGTAAGCACAGACTTGAAATTCCACTCCTGTGGGCTTTATAGTGCTTAAAAAAATATAAAAAAATTAAGAGAGAGTGTTCCATTGGTCAGGACAAGTTTATTTTGAGCTTATTTTCCTTGCAAAGGGATAAGTTCCACTATGAATTTTTTAAAAAAAAGAGGTCTATATTAAAGAAAATTGGTTTATTGTAAACAAAGTATAAAGTACAACATAAGAAATGTGCAAATCTTTAAAGTAGTCACAAAAAGCATATCTAATACACTATTTTCAAACCATTCATTTTCTGATATGTGTCCTCAACATAATATGATAAAATACAAATAGTGAAAATTGATGCATTGTCACAAAAGCTAGTTTAAATTCTAGGCTGGTGTCTTTGCTGCCTTGTTTTGCTTTTTGATTCACAACTTGCTAATTTAATACAATACATAATATATCCATTTCAATTTTAGCATAAACCACCTTTCAAAGAGTAACACAATCAAGAAGCCTAAGATTCTTGGTTTTCTTCTTTAATCAACCCGAGTAGTTTACAGTTACCAAGCTTGTCTTCAAGGTGCCCTGTATCTGCTCATGACAAGCGCAGTGAGAAGGTGGAAAGGAAACCATAAGCAACACAAAAGCAGAAGCATCATGCGATGCCCATGTATAACCAGCTGTAACAATCACAAAGCTTGCCAAAGCAGCTGGGAAAACATTACAAAGCTAATAAGGATTCGGAAACATTCCTGCCCTTCGACTGCCCATGTGGTACCCCTGCATGCCCATCCCAAGCCTTCCTCGACACAGCAGTGTAAAGCTGCGTGTATTAAGCACCCCATGCAGGAAGAGACGCCTAAAATCTCCAGGAGTCTGGCACAAATTCATTGATTATGATGGGGCCAGAGAACGGTTAGGAGGAAAAGATTCCTACCAGGAAAAGGTGGCAGAAGTAGGAAAACCAATTTAGATTATCTTACGCAGGTGGGTTCTGGGCCTTCAAGCCTGTGCCTGTACATTGCCGCTGTCCTAGTCTGCACCTACTGAAGACTGACAACTGACAGCTAAAACTGGGGCTGGTCTCAGGCATGAGCAACGAACCCTCAGGAACACTTGCATGGGACTGGATCTAGAGCATACACAAGTGATTCGCAGAATTCAAAACTGGCACAATGTGGCTGCTGTGCTCTAGAGCTTTCCCTTTCTTTCTCTCCTTACCAGTGCAAAAGACACCCACTATTCCAGTCAGCCACTGGTTCTCCCAGCAACATCTTTCGTGACTGAGCACAGGCTGCCTTTGCCTCTCTGCACTGCTGTCAGCAGCCAACGTGGGAGAACCACAGACCGGGAGAAAAAGCCTTTCTTCAGCCGGCCTATCCCAGCAACAACAGTTAATTCCACCATCTGCAGAGCAAGTCCTTTCACTGGGCAGTCGCAGATGTTGGCGGCACGGCAGCATCGTTGAGCTTGCTCACTTCCATTTGCCAGTTCGGTAACTTCTTCGCCGACAAGTGGCGACGCGCATGCTTCGTTAGGTGGTCGCTCCGCATGAACCGCCGCTCGCACATCGGGCACGCAAACTTCTTCTCGCCGGTGTGCGTTCTGCGGTGCCGAGACAGTTCATCAGACCGTGCAAACCTCCTCTCGCAGCCTTTCCAACTGCAACTAAATGGCTTTTCTCCTAAAAGGAAAGAAATTTCAAAGGGAAAATCCCAGTGAGTACTAACTGAGAAATAAACACCACTGCCTTAACTGGCAGGATTTGACTTAACTAGCAGGAAAGTTTCTATTATGGCAGTTGAGCCAAAAATCTACCCAAGTATTATACACACAAAATGCAGAAAATTGTTTATATACTAATATTTAAATATGCAGACTCATTATCCCCAAGCCTAAATAGTATGGGTAAGAATTAAAAGGATTAAAAAGGGTTAAAAGGGTTAAAGGTTAAAAATTCTTTGGAACCAAATTGGGATGTGAAGAGCATTTCAAACAAGACAGCTGATTTTAACTCTCAGCTCCACATAAACTGCGGATAATGATGACTCAGCATGCCCAAAACTCCCCTCTGAAGCACAGCCTGCAATGATGTTTTATGTAACATCAGCTCTAGCACTGCACTGTGAGCCTGTGTGAAAATACATGGGACTCTTTCTGCTACCGCAGTTAAGGCTGAGGCTGGAGAAGTTACTCTAGAATAACCAAGGCAGGAATAGTTTGGAGTGGACTCTCACATTCTTTCATAAAAGAATCTCCAAGTTTTACCTGCTTCTGACAAAGGCATTTCTGAGGAGAACCATAATAAGGCATCTTTAACTCTGGAAAGCATGCTCCACGTTGGGCAAGACCTTTCTTCCACAGATGCATTACCAACACCTTCTGACACTAAGCGAGTCCAGCACAAACAAACTGCTGAGTCAACTTCCCCTCGGGGAGATTTCCATCACAGATTAGGCAGCATTGTAATGCATACTGGCAAAAGACAGTATTTCATTGCTGGCCCATAATTTGTTCCATGAACAGATCCGGTAATCACTACAACTATAACAAGCTGTATATATAACCACAATTTTCTACATTAATTTTTAACATGCAGCAGCGGTGACCAACCTGTGTGTGTTCTGACGTGCGCCTTCAAATGTGAGCTCTTGAAGTATGTTTTCCCACATCCTGGGTAGCCACAAATGTGACTTCTTATTCTTGAAGAATCAACCTGAGGAGTGGTTTTTGCTACAGAAGGTACAAAGCCAGGAGCAGGGGCAATGGGAGAGAGTCTCGTGCCATTTGGACTAACAATGGGAGCCTTTGTGCCCTGAACAACTGGCTGGGGCACAACAAACATGACAGCACCTTTGGGAACTTGGGTGCCCATGAAGACCATGGGCTGACAGAGAGCCGGCTGCTGGCTCGGCGCAGCGTTGGGCACCACGGCCGTCACAACATTGTTGTTTGCAGGCAGCGGGACCATCTGACAAATCACTGGCACAGGGGGTGCTCCGCTGCCTTGGGCAGGGGATGGCAGTGCTGCTGCTGCTGGCTGCTGTGCTGCTTCAGGGACAGACTCCTGGCTCACCGAGGGCTTTGTCAAGGGCATGGGACCAACAGCTGGTTCTGCAGTACTTCCTTCTGCCACCGACAGTTTGCTGATCTCAGCACTGGCTCCACTCGGTGCCACGGCGGAGCACACGGAGTGCTCTACTTTGGCGTTCTGTTTCCTGTTTGCTTCCCTCGAAGCACTGTCCTGGTATTTGAGCACACTGGCTGTTCTCACCGGGCAGGTTTTGTGATCACAGAGCTGGGCATCAGCCGTGTGGCGGATAACACTTGTCGCTCGAGCTTTCAGAGGCCTGGCTGCTGGAGATCTCTCCACCTCTCTCCGAGGTGTGGCCAGAGGAAGCTTGGCAGCCTCAGACAGCCCCTTACTGAGTGGATGGATCACCTGAGACATCTCGAAGTCTGAAGGGCTGTAGGGGGGCGTCAGGCACTGTGCAGGGGAAAGAGACACAGTGAGGGGGAGACGTTAACAGCACATCACCACACTAATTGTCAAAAGCAAGCACACACACATACAAATTGATGAACTTACAAATGCTGGTATCGCATTAAAGTCTGCTGCTCCAGGAAGCAAAGCCTCATCACTTTCTTCTGACATGTCAGATGCAGGAGTTATAGGTCTCATTTCTGCATGTTTCTTGAAGTCTGATTTCCAGTTGCAACTCATGGAAATAAGGGCTTCTACAGCCTCATAATCACTTTTTTCAGGTGTATCGTTCCAGAAATACCTCGTATCTCTCTGCTTTTCAGTCATCATCTCCATTTCTTACTCCTGTTTTGGTTAGAGAGAAAAAGGAGACTTTAAACCTGATGCTGTTTGAGTATTTTGCAGTTGCTTGTAAGAAGGCAATGCAAAAATCAAACAGAGCAACCTGGGCAAGATAAATACACTTAGTGTAGCTGTATTTTCCTGCCTTCTTTCTTATTTATATAATATTTTTATAAAGTTGTTAGTGGGGAAATCTGGCCATCAGATGAAAACTATATACTTTCTTGAGACAAAAGAACTACTCTGGATCTTAACTATGTTAAAGTTATTTCACATTGCGAGAGCTGTGTCTGAGAGGTTAAAAAAATCTTCACCCCTCCTAAAAAAATGTAAGTAAAATCTTCTTCCACCATCCCACCCCCCTTCTATTTTTGCTTTGGACACACGCAGCCCTCAGTGCTTATTCTGGCACATGAGAAAGGACCGCACTGGGACTGATTCACACTTTCTTCAAAAGGTATTAGCGACAAAAAATGTTCTAGAAAATACCCAAAATGTCTCTCTCACACACACGTAGATGCAAGAGAAATCACCTGCTTGGAGAACTGCGATATACACTCGTATCTATGGATACACACCCGCATCTCCACTCCCCTCCCCGCCGAGCCCTCACGCAGGGCTGTGGGCG
>VZRM01005893.1:2684399-2761326 GCA_013397955.1 Grantiella picta | reverse complement strand
TCGCCCCGCGGTGCCGCCGCCGCTCTCCCGGTTTTCCTCTTTTTGTTCGCCGCTCCCCGCTCGGGCGGCGGCGCCCCCGGGCCCGCGCGCGGGGGGGTGGGTGGAGCCCCCGGCCTCCCTCCGGCCAATCGCCGGCAAAGGTGTGTGGGGCGGCGGCCAATGGGCGCAGGGCGCCCGCGCGTGATCGGCGGCCGCGCGGCGGCGTGGCCGGAGTGTCAGCGCGGCNGGTGGGGGGAGAAGCAGAGCAGAGCGGCGCGGTCGCTCCGACCTCCTCGGACCTTTCTGGCCCGTGCCCGTGGCTGGGCGCGCCCGGGGACCCGCTGCTGTGTGCAGGCAGCGCCTTCGGGGTGGGGGAGGTCGCTGCTGCGCGTCGGGGTAGTAGCAAACAGTCTGCACCGGGGTTCCCGGCGCTGTCCGTGTCAGGCTAGGGCACTGTTGTTGGCGGGAGATCCGGGTGAGACCGCAGCCTGAGGAAGACCCCAGGCAGGTCTGCCCGCGGCTCCCTCGCCCGCTCCCCGGCTGCTGCCGCCCGGCCGGCTCGGGAACAGCTGCGGCTTAGCTGGGTCACTGCTAATCGCGTTACCCCGCAGGCTGCGGCGCGCCAGAAGGGCGAGAACCGTGCGATCCGTTCTGCTCCATGCAGGGTTTAAGGCGGGTTCTTTTTCCCGTCAGGAAGTTGTAATGAAAGCAGAAAAAGCGTCTGTGTGTGTCAGGACCTCAGGATCCAGGCCAGGCTGCAGCTGTGAGTGGTGTTGGGCTCTAGCAATGCTATTGATGTTCTTTATAGTTCAGTTTCTTTCCTCCTGCTTATTCAGCCTCACTTAAGAGATCTCCCCTCCTCCTTCTCTCCGTAAGCAGCCCAGCCTTGTTTGCTCAGAGCATTTTCTTTTTTACCTTTTTGTTTTTTTCTTAACACCTTTGCCTCAGTCTTCAACAGTAAGAGCAGTTATCCTCAGGACAACGGGCCTCCTGAGATGGTAGAGAGGGACGGGGAGCAGAATGGACCCCCTGTAATCCAGAAGGAAGCAGTTAGTGACCGGCTGTGCCACTGAAATGCTCACAGTTTATGAGACTGGATTGGACTCATCCTAGGATGATGAGGGAGCTGGCAGAAGAGCTCACCAAGCCCCTCTTCATCATTTATCATCAGTCCTGGCTAACCAGGGAGGTCCCAGATGACTGGGAGCTGGCCAGTGTGACACCCATCCACAAGAAAGGCCAGAAGGTGGATCCAGAGACCTACAGGCCTGTCACCTGACCTCAGTGCCTGTCAAGGTTAAGGAGCAGGTCGTCTTGAGTGCAATCACATGACACATACAAGACAACCAAGGGATCAGTCCCAGCCAGGATGGTTTAAGAAAGCCAGGTCCAGCCTGACCAACCTGATCTTGTTTCATGACCAGGTGATTCGCCTGGTAGATGTGGGGAAACTTGTAGGTGTTGTCTACCTGAACTTTAGCAAAGCTTTTGATACCATCTCCCATTGCATACTCCTGCAGAAGCTGGCAGCCCACAGCTTGGAGAGACTAACTCTTCACTGGGTTGAGAACTGGCTAGATGGCTGGGCCCAGAGAGTGGTGGTGAATGATGCCACATCCAATTGGCATCCAGTCACTAGAGGTGTCCCCCAGGGATTGGTGTTGGGCCCAGTCCTGTTAACATCTTTATTGATGATCTGGATGAGAGGATCAAGAAAATTTGTGGACGGCACCAAGCTGGGTATGAGTGTCAGTCTGCTGTGGGGTAGGAAGTCTCTGCAGAGGGATATGGACAAGCTGTATCAATGGGCCAAAGCCAGTGGTATGAGGTTCAATAAGAAGTGCTGGGTCCTACACTTTGGCCACAATAACCCACCTGCTGCAGATACAGTGTCTGGAAAGCTGCCCAGACAAAAAAGACCTGGGCATGCTGGTCGACAGCCACTGAACATCAGCCAATGCGTGTCCAGGTGGCCAAGAAGGACAATGGCATCCTGGCCTGTATCAGAAACAGTGTGGCCAGCAGGACTAGGAAAGTGACCTTCCCCATGTTTTCAGCACTGGTGAGGCCACACCTTGAGTGCTGTGTCTGGTTCGAGGCCTCTCAATTCAGGAAGGACATTGAGGTGCTGGAGCAAGTCCAGAGAAGGACAACTGAGCTGGTGAAAGGTCTGGAGCACCAGTCCTGTGAGGAGTAGCTGAGGTGAGCTGGAGTCGTTTAGCCTGGAGAAAATGAGGCTCAGGGGTGACTTTATTGCTCTATAGCTACCTTACAAGAGGTTGTAGCCAGGTGGGGGTTGAGCTCTTTTTCCAGGCAACAAACAATGGGATGAAAAGATAGTCCCAAGCTGCCTCAGGGGCAGTTTAGGTTGGATATTAGGAGGTATTTCTTCACAGAAAGGGTGATTAGGCACTGAAATGTGTTGCCCAGGGAGGTGGTGGAGTCACTGTCCCTGGGGTTGTTTAAGGAAAGACTGGACATGGCACTTGGTGCCATGGTCTAGTTGACATGGTGGTGTACGGTCATAAGTCTCAGAGGCCTTTTCCAACCTAACTGATTCTGTTATTCTGTCATTCTTCCTGTCCTTCCCCTTTTCAGTGGTGTGATGGCCCTATTCTTTCATTCTGCTTAGTTCTTCCTCATGTCAGCCAATCCCAATTAGCAGAAGGGCTCTGGCAGCAGGTGATGTGTTCCTGTAACTTGCCTGAAGCAAGGAAACAAGAAACACCTGTCAGAGAGAGTTCAGTTATGCCTGAAAGTGAAAAAAAAATACCAACCTGCAAGAAATTAGCTGTTTCTTCAGCCTGAAGATAGAATGAGGATATAAACATTGCAAAGCATGACCATAGTTGTGTGTAATTTAGAGTAATACATAATCAGTTCAAAGACGTGTATTGACAAAAATATGGTAATTTTATTCCCAGGAAGACACTTTTTAAAAAAATTGCTTTAATTCCAGAATTTCCACTGATACTTTGTACAGAAGGAATGTCTGTTATTTGGCTTCACAGTGGTGCCCCAGACACATCTGATGGGATGTGCTCTGCTACTATGCCCCCTTGCACCAAGCTGTCAGTGGTGGGATCCCTTTCTCCTTACTCCTACAGCTGCCACAATTGTCACCTCTAGGAAAACATGCCACTTGGCAGAGGGAAATCTGCATATCCCATCTTCTGTTTCTGTTATGCAGCTTGGGTATCTGCCTGTCTTTCTGACAGATTTTGTAAGATCTCTGCAGTGCCTGCAGGGAAACGGATTGGCTTGACTGCCTTATCTAGAGAGAATTCCCAGAAGAGAATTCACTTCAGGATGATCCAACCTCCTTTCACTGCTAGTAGCAAACAGTTGTTTACAAATTACTCCATTGGATCCCACATCTCTGGGTGTCTTTAACAGGAGAAAGTGTGTTTACTGAGTGTTTTGCACTGAAATCAACAGGGAAAAATGTTGATAAAATGGTTGCTTGGCTCCCAGAACATGCTGTCCTTTGCCAAAAGGTTCTACTGTCACACAAGGCACAGCTGGGGTAAGGACTCCTGGCTCACAAATACATCTGCCTGAAATAAATGTTATGGAACAAATACTCAATAGTTCTTAGTGAAATTCTGTGTTTTCTGTTTATAGCAAGTTCTGTCATGGTTTTTGTGATTGTGACTGGTTTTATTTAAAACATTCTGAAATCTCATTTGAAGCATATTATTGTCACTAAAACTAAATCTGCAAAAGTTGCACCAGCATTGCAGCTTAAGCCTATGTGATAAATTCACTCACAAAACTTAATAGCTTCTCCTGTACATTCAGCAAAAAGTCATCACTTTTTTTCTCCCTTACTTGTATGTAATGCATGTACGTGATTTTTTTTACTGATACAGTAAGAATGTTAGTGTTAAAAAGCCAGTTGCCAACATGAACAAAATAACTGTAACATGAAACACTGTAGCCATTTTTAGTTTGCTTGCTATTGCAAGATGTTGAAGATGTGTGCTGGACTCTTTGAGGAAGTTAAGGTGATTCTCCAGTAATCTTCTAGAAGTAAAGTGCTCTCTGGAGGGAATACAATTATTTTTGTATAAAATGGAAAGGTGAAGAAGTTAGCATAGCGAAGTCTCAGAGGCCTTCTTTTAGATTTGTCATAAGGGTGGCTTTTAGGGGACACTGAGCAACACTGTTGTAAGTACTTTGGAGTTTTGGCCATATCATAAGGGTGGTTTATGTGATGATATGATGATATGATATGTAGGATATGATCCAACACTGACCAGTACTTCTTGACTCTGCTATGGTGTGACTATGAGAAAATAACAGAAGGCTGGCTTGCAATGGCATGCTTCAGGTGTCTTGTTCTGGTTTATTCTTTTCTCACTCTTCTCTCCGCCATCCTTGCTTTACCTCCTTGCCTGTCCTCCTCTTGGCTTCCCAGGAAGCTGTCTCAGCCTTTTGTTGCTGTGGGTGCTGGAGGATCATCCTTGCTGTTCTTGGCACCCCTTCCAGCAGTGACTCTCCACAGCTTCTCATGGCTTGCCTGTCCCAGCTGCCAGTCTCACGTGCCCCTGGCACACATATTGCTTCTTAATAAGTCTTCATGCACCTTCCTTCCCATGATGTCTGTACTACTTTTGCTCCATGAAAGCCTTTCCTTGTGGCCATTCACAGTAACCTGCACTTGCTGGAGCCTGCTCTGCACCACTTATGGCCATTTATATCCTGCTGCCTCCTCAACCATTTCTTGATCCTCCCTTATGTATTCTTCCATCCCTGAAACCTCCAATCACTGATGTTTCCAGCCCTGCCTCCCCAGCTGCCCTCTTTCTTTGCTTCTTTAAACCAGCTTGTTTCAACTTTAATTTCCAGAGCAGCCCTCTGCAGCCACACTTCTCTTCAAGTCTGCTTGTCTGGTTACCTGGGAAGCCTCCTGCTCATTCTCCCTGTGTGAGAGTCTGCTCTCACCCTTGGGCTTTGTTCCCACCATTTCAGTTCTTGTCTGCTGCTACCGCCATCCAGGTGCAAGGCCCTGCAGGTTTTGCATAGTGCACTGACCAGCTGCAGTCAAAATGCACAGAAAGACTGGGGTTGGACTGGTAGGTCAAAATCCTGTTACACTTCCCCTTCTTTAGGCTAGATCTTCAGATGAGGTCTGGGTCTGGCAGGGAGTTAGGGCTCTGTAAGGGACTGTCTGGTGGTGGGGGGTATCAGGATGTAGGTGGGGTGAAGGACTCCATGAGAGGGTGGAGAGGGGCTTTGCTGTGCCTGTTCTCCACAAGCAGACTTGACTGTCATCTCAGTGGCATGTCCTGTAGCTGCACTGGTAGCTGGCCTTGGTTCAGGAAAGAGCATTTCTCGGAAGTGAGGAGACAGATCTGTTCCTTGAGTCACACAGTTCATGGGAGTTTTGTGCCCCCACAGAGACCTCCAGTCCCTTCTGAGTGCACAGCCAGGAGCCCTGCATGTGTGTTCATCTGCTGTACCTTCCCTCCTCTTCTACCCCTGCCCTGTGCTCTGCCTTTGCATTGCAGGGCAGAACTGTCAAAACCACCTCTCCCAAAAATAATCTCTTGCTTCAGAGGCTGGAAAATGTGACAGCTCATTTTCATATGCAGAGCGATGCAGTGGGTGTCTGAAAGCAGCTGAGGCTGAGGGGGTGGCCAGGGAAAGGCAGCTCTGAAATGGCAGCTGGGGAACATGAGAGGAAGGACGGAAGGAAGGGAGCAAAGGAAGAATGGGCAGGGGGTGGAAGGAGGGCCAGAGGCAGCAGACGGCAAGTCCAGAGCATGAGAGGGTTGTACAGTGTGGGGCTGTTCTCCTTCCCCTGGCAGTCCTACTACTGCTCCCATTCAGTTATTAAATTAGAAACTTATCTCTGAGGCTACTGACAGCAATTGCTGAGCTTTATAAATCAGATAACTGGGGAGAGGGAGCATACAGTCAGCAACGAGGCAGCTTGTCACTTTTTTCATCTCCTCTTAAGTTCTTTTCCCTTCTTCATGCCCCATTTTCCTCACATATCCTAACCTTAACAAATCTGTTTCATCCTGGTTCTGCAATTGCTTACTGGAGTACCAAGTGAAAAACAGAATTTACTTATCATTAAGATTTCAGTTTATGGGTTTTACTTTGCTTCACCAGTCTGATTGCTACATGGAGCAAATCCTGTTTGCCCAGCAGTGCCATGTTTATCCCCAGCCCTATATGATACTCACCCCGGTTTCTGTGTACGTGTATTTTACCCAGTATTGCTCATGGCCCTTTGTCTCTGGAGTATTTGTGGCTGTTTCTGAGTCACTGTAGTTCCAGTCCTGCTGTGCCTGCTCAGTGGAAAGCTTCAGAGGCTGTCAGCAGTGTTGATGTTTGCACTGCTGCCACAGGAGACAGCCTCCTGGGGTCAGGGGAAACCTCAAACATCCCTAGTGAAGCCAAGGGCTGGTGAAAGAAACTTCTTTTTGGCAAGTGAGCTGTTTCCAGTGAAGCTGATCTTCTCTGGCAGCAGTGGAAGCAGCTAAAGGATCACTGTCAATTTGCAAGTATTTTCCGTTCAGTTTCCCAGAGAAGCTGGGGATGTGGGTTTATGCCATCCAGTAGGAAAGGGGTTTTTCTTTGGGAAGATGTTTAGGATTTTGACTGTTAAGCACTTGTTGGTTATTTATGTATGCCTATTACACTATATTTCAAGTTTAAATTAAAAAAAAAGAAAAAAACAACAAAACCATGTGTCCACCCTGCAGGTCGCAGAATGGCATGGGTTGAAAGGGACCTTAAGGATCATGTGGTTCCAACTTCCCTGCCATGGACAGGGACACCTTCTGCTAGACCAGGTCGCTCAAAGCCCCATCCAGCCTGGCTGTGAACACTTCCAGGGATAGAGCACCTTATTTTTCTGATTGAAAAGCTAAATTGTCATGAGATTGGGACAAAAAATTAGAGAAGAGAATTGGGAAGACAGCTGATAATTTATTGGCCAGCTTCGTATCTGGTCTAAGGGCTGAGGCTAAGTCAGGTGAAACTCCAGGCTCCTGAAGTTCACCCCTCTCTTAAGAAACACAGCTCTGTTATCTGTGGCTTATCTTGGCTTTGGCATGCAGAATTAAGAAGGTGTTTTAAGTTGTTCCTTTATCCTAAACTCTTTGATTTCTACCTACTGATAAGAGACATTTTCTGCTTCTCATGACAGCACATCAAGGGGTATTATCTACTTCTGATGAGTACGTGTTTCACATAAGACTGTGGGATAGATGGCTATTTTAGTCAGCACAGAAAGAACCTAGGTAAGTAAATGATCAATACATAGTAAAAATATGAGAGGTTTTATATTTAACTCTTTCAGTGCAGGATTAGGTTGTATATCAACTAGAACTTTCCTCAGTCCTGTGGCTGTGCTTCTTCTCAGGACATTGCACAGGATGGTTGGTGCCATCTACAGCCCTGCTTCCCATCTGTCTTTTTGGAAGGTCAACCAAAACAGGTCAGCTTAAACCAGCTAAATCACATACTCACTGCATGTCTTGGCACAAGAAATCCTGGGAATCCTCTGTAGTGGCAGCCAGGAATTAATATTGGAATGATTTGTTGATTCTTTCAGTGCTTCCTATTTCACTTCCCATGGTGTAACCATGTGTTTATTTTTGTTTAGTATCTTGTGTGCTCTTGACTTGTGCAATGCTGGTGGGTTCATTGATATCTCCAGTAAAGGGCAACATTGCTGTGTCACATGGAGTTTGTCATTTGGAGAGCTGTGCAAGAGTGTGGCAAAGTGGCAGTGGTTTTTGTTGCAGACAGAGCTTAGAAAATATCAGAAAACATAACAAAGGATGTTCCCTGCTTGGGAGGATAACATACAGGTCTGTGTGTTCCACCACTTGGAAAGGTATATTTAATATACTTGAGTTTTCCCAGTGTCATAATTTATTTAACTATTCAGTATACATCTTAACTGATCAATCTGAATTTCTGCTATCAAAATCAGAAATGAACTGTCAGCCAATAAGACAAGAAGCAGACAGCCTGTAAGTATTGTAGAATGAGCTTGTGTAGCTAACAAAGCCACCCGTTCTGGTTATGATCAAATCAATGTTTTTCCCAATGGAAGTGTTAGAAACACGTTTTTGTCCTTTTCCTGTCAAAACAGAATATGCATGTTACACAGTGACCTAAAGGCTGATGCATTTTAAAAATGCCTCTGATGGGCTAAATCCTGGAGTTATGAAGGAGATGTTATGAAGGTGGTGTTATGGGACATAGTGATATAATATAAAAGTCAGCAGGGACAGCCTTGCCTTTCCTCTTAAAACAGGTAACAGCATTTCCATACCTCCCACTATAGGTATTGTGCTGGTTTTGGCTGGTATAGAGTTAATTTTCTTCCCAGGAGCTGGTACAGGGCTGTGTTATGGATTCAGTATGAGAATAATGTTGATAACATGCTGATGTTTTAATTGTTGCTAAGTAGTGCTTACCCTAAGTCAAGGACTTTTCAGTTTCCCATGCTCTGCCAGTGAGGAGCTGCACAGAAGTCTTGAGGAAGCACAGCCCAGACAGCTGACCCGAACTGGCCAAAGGGATATTCCATACCACAGATTGTCATGCTCAGGTCCCCACATAGTATGTGGACCTGAGCATGACGTAAATGGTATGGAGTAAGGGGTGGAGAAGGTGCTGGCATTGGCTGGAATAGAGTTAATTTTTTTCGTAGTAGCAGGTTTGGGCCTACGTTTTGGATTTGTCCTGAAAACAGTGTTGATAATAGAGGACTGTTTTCATTATCACTGAGCAACACTAACACAGAGTCAAGGCCTTTTCTGCTTCTCACCTCATCCCACCAGTGAGGAGGCTGGAGGAGCAAAAGGAGCTGGGAGGTGACACAGCTGGGACAGCTGACTCCAGCTGACCAGAGGGATATCCCTCCAAAACCATGCTCAGCATATAAACCGGGGGATGACCAAGGAAGGGGAGGATGTTTGGAGTGATGGCATTTGTCTTCTCAAGTCACTGTTACATTGTGATGGAGCCCCTGCTTTCCTGAGGATAGCTGAACACCCTCCATGGAGAGGGGTTAATGAATTCCAAATTCCTTATTTTGTTTTGCTTATGCTCCTGTTAGACTATGTTTATCTCAATCCCTGAGTTTTCTCACTTTTCTGATTCTCTTCCCATCCCACTGTCAGGGAATATGCAAGCAGCCGTGTGGTGCTTAGTTGCTGACAGGGTTCAAGCCATGACATGTATTTTGATAGAAGTAGTGGGTTCTAAGGTTCTTCTTTCCTTTAAATCCAGCTTTAATTATTTTTGAACTATTGACTAGTTTCATCCCCATGTGACAAATGAGATAGAGATGTTAATAGCTCCTGCAGTGTTAATTTGCTAATGTTATTACTTGAACCCACCACGTACCTCTTGGTCTATATTCAAGCAAACAAACAATCTCTAGATAGGAAAAATAAGGTGAAAAAAGGCAGGTAGCATGTCCTACATGTGACACAGACTAAACCACATCCAGTTTGGCTCCCTGCAGCCTATACAATTCTCCTGTATGTGTCAGCAGGCCTTGAGCTCTCCCATGTCCTGCTGCTGTCACTTGCCAAATTCCTGGCTCACATACCACACCCTTGGCATCATGGTACAAAACACATCACTGACAAGCTGTTAAGCCACCCACTTGCTATTGGTAATTGATTTCCTTATTTTTCTTAGGATTTCACAGGAAGGGGCAAGGGGCACGCTTGTGAGACCTGTGGAGATCAAGGCCTTGTGTTTCATTTAAAGAGATCTCATAAGAGCCACAGCTTTGCTGCTCACATAGTCTCTTAGCAGCAATATAAAGATTAAGCAATTCTACTTTAAATCTTTAAAATAGGAGCCTTTGTAAAAGCCAGCTTTGGTGTTCCTCAGTGCAAGTATCTCCACTGTGAGCTGAGACTGGTGTTTGGGGCTGCAAGGAAATCAATCTATCTTTATTCTCCAACAGCACAATGTGCAGGGATGGTGTTGGTTTTGTCAGAGCCCATAGGGAGGGAATCCCTGCCAGTGGGGTTGCCCTCATGACCAGAAAAACATGCCCAAAGATTTTCATCAGACCTTGCAGATCCCAGGTGTAGCTGGAGATTGTGCAGGTTATGCAGTGTGCCCCGCATACCAACCTGCTGCGTGGCAGCAGGGTGCCAGCATCCAGCTGCTCCCTGAATTCTCCTCTGTGTGTGTACTTTGCTCTTGTAGCTCCGTTTTGGGGACATGCACTTCATTCCCGCAGCTCTCCATGGGACATAGGCACTCTGGTCTTAAAGTTCACTGTTGGAGAGTCACCTCTGTCCCACAGCTCATCCTTGGTCTTACAGACATCCACTCTGTGGGAGCCACAGTATCCTGGTTCTGGCTGGTATAGAGTTAATTTTCTTGCCAGGAGCTGGTACAGTCCTGTGTTTTCAATTTAGGATGAGAATAATGTTGATAACACACTGATGTTTTAGTTGCTGCTAGTAGTGCTTAACAAAAATCAAGGGGTTTTCAAGTTCCCATGTTCTGCCAGTGAGGAACTGCATAAGAAGCAGTAGGGAGCATAGCCAGGACAGCTGACCCGAACTGGCCAAAGGGATGTTCCATACCACAGAGCATCAAGTTTGGTACATAAACTGTTTGGAATCATCTGGAAGCTGCCAGTTGCTGCCCAGGGCTTGGCTGAGCAGTGGGTAGGGGTGGTGAGCACTTGCACTCTGCATCACTTTTATTTCTTGGATTTATTTATAACTCTTTTTATTCTCTCCCTTTTCATTATGTTCAGACATATTATACTTCATTATCATTATTATCTTTTACTTTATTTCTGTTATTAAACTGTTGTTATCTCAACTGATGGGTTTACCTTTCTTTCCGATTCTCTTCCTCATCCCAACGGATGTGGGAAGCAGTGAGCAAACAGCTCCATGGTCCTTAGTTGCCAGCTGACGTTAAACCACGAAACAAGTAAGAAGAGGGACAGTGTGAGCCTTGTTTGAGGTGACATGCAAAGTGGCATCCTGACCTAATAATGGAAGCTTTTCTAGAAGAGGGCACTGGCTTGTCTATAGTAGACAGGATACATTTTTCCGGTTGGATCTGTGGTGCAGACTGAGCCCATGTAGCTGGTTATGGTACCCTGACACTGCAGGGCCTGTGAGTGATGTGCTGGCATTAAAGGGCCGGCAGGCAGCCTTGTAAAGACCTCATCAATCTGATCCTGCCTGTGACTGCTGTTGCCCTGGTCCAAAGTCTCCTCTCCATGAGGGGAAGAAGGAATGGTGGACAAGGTCAGTGTCTGGAAGGCTGTAAATGTGTAGGCACATGTCTCTTGCAAAATAGCCATGGAAGGCTGTTGAGCATGGAGAGTACATGGGCATGGGGAGCAAAGGAGGCCTGGGGAGGTGGGCCCTGCGCAGACATGCTCCCCTTCATCTTTTCTGTACGTGCAAATCATCTACTCCAGAGGATCCTTCTTGTGAGCAGCAGGGAACTCAGCCAGTTTGCACTGTCTCACCCTCGGCCCAAGGTTGTTCTTGAGTTTCAACAACAAAGTGTAAATAAATGTACCCAGAGTCACTATGGGTGGAGTTCATCTAAGATTAGATGCTTATAACACAAGCATCTGGTTTTATAGCTCTCTTTATAGTCAGTGAAGTACTAATAAATATAAACCACCAGGTTCAAGCATGTTATGTTTTTTCCTGATGTGGAATGAATTGCATTCTGAGCTCTGTGGATTCCATCTCCCTGATGATAATGGAAGCCTGGGCAGTGACCACAGTGGGTGAGACTACAAAGCAGGTGGGGTGAGGTGGATCCCACCATGAGTGCCCACAAGATCAGCAAGAACCATCAGCTGGGCAGAGCAGAGTTTCATGGAGGGACAGAGGGAGTAGGTCCAGGTTGTTTGCTGGCTGTTGGCATGCAGGTGTTCACGTGCATGTCTGCAACTCCAACATAGTACACACTGCCCTTTGCTGCCAAGAGACCTGGGGAAAAACTGAGGGGAGAGAGGAGACATTGTGATGGGGACTCAAATTTAGAGAAGTTGAAAAGCCTGAGGGTCTTGCAAGGGCACAAAGGAAGTGCAGAAGGAAGTATGCTGTAGCTATTGAGATGGGACACATAGAAGACAGTTTCAGACCCTGTAGTGAACCAGGCTCTCACAGAGCAGCTGCCCCAGGGGACAGCTTGGTTACCTTTATCCTGCACCAGAAGCCCCCTTTTTCCCCCATTTTCCCTGGACATGGTGCATAGCACGGCAGCTGACTGTCACCATCTCTTGGAGGTTTGCTCTGCTGAGCAGCAGTGGCTCTGTTCCTCCGAGTTTTTCAGGAATGTGCTTGTCCATCATGAATCTCTTCTCTGGCCACTGGGACTGTCTCTGGGTGAAGCTGTAAGACTGATGTCAAAGGCTTTGTGATCCCTTTGGTTTTCAGTTTAGTTTTCACAAGTATAGCTTGTATTTAAAAATAATTTAAAAAGTCAGGAGATGGCCTGTGTGTAACTAGCTCAATTCTCTCAGGAGAGAACTAACATTCATTTCTCACTACTTCCAGAAATTTTTGGTTTTGTGAAATGTGCCTTTTCTTTCACTTTCAATATTTTTCTAGTATCTTCCTATTTCTGAGTTAGCTTAAGGTGGGTTTTGCAGGTAAGCTCTATTTCTACACAAAGGGTTAGCTGAAGGTGGGCTGATATGTTCATTTCCATAATGAATTTTCAGGAAGCCTTTTCACAGGTACTGTTGAAAAGTCACTGGTTTGCAGTAGTGGAAGGACAAAATGGTTCTTGCAAAATACTATTTCATCTCCCTTTGTTTAGGGACTGAAAATGCAGATATTGGGAAGAAATAAAGAGGGTGTGATTCTGCAGCTGTTGATACCAGGGCAGTGAACTGTTTAGAGCAAGGACTGAAAGGGAATGGGAAAGAGATATCTACCAGAAGAAAGCTTGCGTCTAGTTGTTAATTTCAAGAAGCTAAGAAGATGCTTCGGTTAGTTTAAAGATGCCTTAGTTAGTTTTGAGAAGCTTTCAAGATAGTCCTGAAGATCATCTTCATTTATTTGATGGCACCAGATGTAAAAAATCCACTGATGTTGTAACATCTGTATGTGCACATGTGTTTGTTTTGCAGCTAGAACAGTTTTAACTATCAGAAAACTGTTACATCCCATTCTGCACGGTCAGGGTCATACACTTACCAGGACCTGTCTTCGGAGCCCTCCCAAAAAAGGGCACTTCCAGCATCAATGTGGGTGTGGGTGGAAGAGAAAGCAGCAAGTAAGGGTCAGGTGGTTCTTGTGCCTGCAAAAGGCTTTGTCAGATAAAGTGGGTCACATTTTCCACACTTTTATTATGCTTGTGTGTTCAGCCTTCTGCTGCACAAACCTGGATGCACCAGTGGTGGATGCCACTCTCAGGGGTTCTGCTTACAAACAGTGAGCACTGGCTGGGACTAGTGCTGGAACATGAGTACAGAAAAAAAGAGGAAGGTGGAAGCCCTTTGGCTTCTTTGTCCTCAGGAAGCTTTGATGTTAACCTCAAATCCAGGTCAGTCTCATGAGACAATGAACAATAAGCTGTAATTTATCTGGAACACGTAACATCCATAAAAATTCCCCAGAAAGCTTTGCCTACTGCTCAAAGGTTCCCAAGACTTCCTGCTTCTGGTAAAGTCCTGGAAACTCCTAAAGCTGGTGTGACACCTCCTTCTCCTCCACCCCTTTTTTTTGTGTCCTGTGTGAGCTACATTGTCACATACTGTCAGCCTGTCACAGTCTGGATCTGTTTCCTTAGGCACGGTGAATTAAAGGCTCAGATTTCATATAAGAGCAACTGGAGGAGTTGCTGTCATAGAGAAATCAGTGCTGTACCATCCTAGCCAGCACACCTGTGCAAAGCAAAGCTGGGACACTAAAGTACATGTATGGGAAATAAAACCCTATCTGGAAAGCATTTTCTAAATTAAAGAACACAGTGTAGGAACCCATGCTGAAGGAAGCTTTTTGGATCTGAGTTAGGATGACACAGATAATACAGCAAAGACATGGGTTTTTAGGAGCAGACCTATGAGTGGCCCTGCATGCACAGACTCCTCTCCCTTCTTTGGGGTGACTATAATTAGCATGGTGTCTGACCAGCCCACATTCAAGTGGTGTGTGGGTTTGTTTGGTTGCTGAAGGGCTATTTGGCAACTCTGGGTGAATGCCCTTAAATAATCTGCTGGCACTGGGTGATGGAAAGCTTGAGGCTTTAAAAACTTTTAGGTCAAATTTACTCTTGTTAAATAAACAATGAATATTGATTAGATCATATGACAGAACAACAGAGTTGTCTTTCAAATAACGCAACACACCAGAGTTCATTTTTTTGCATTTATATACTCAGAATCCCTTGAAATGGTTGTTTTGGTGAATGACATGCTAGGTCTTTTACTCATGCAACTCCATATACTTTTATGTGCATGGACCTGTGCACACAGATAGGAGGATTTTCAAGGCTGCTTAAAGGATTTGGATGCTCACTTTGTTTTAGTAGGAGACTTGAATTCCTTAGGCAGATTTGAAAATATCAGCCATAATTCTTTGTTTATCTTAGTACACTGGGGTAAGACCTTTTCCATGTTAGAATAATTTCTAAGTGCTCTTTTCTTGCTGCCATAAAATAAAGATGAAAATGTGTTAAAGTGGAATTTTAAGCATTTGTTTTCCTAGACATACTAGTTTGTTTTTTTTTTAACTAATTTGCTGTTTTGTTTACTGAGGAAGCTCTTAAATCACTGTCTATATTTTGTCATGAGTAAAGCAGCAAAGAGCTTGTCTGGACTAAGCCTACACATTTATAAAGGCCTTTTATTATGATTATTTATACAGCTTAAATGTCCTGGAAAGGTTTTCTCATCTTAAATCTCCCAGCAGTACAGTTCCGTATCTGGCCCCAAATGTATGTCAGGAGAGCACCACATGCGCGGCCAAGTGCAACCCCCGCGCACACAACACAGGTGCTGCTTGCAGGGTGGGAAAGGAGCGAGGAGTGCAATATGTAAACAGAGCGCAGTGGGTGAAAGGCTGCGAGGCCGCCGAGCTCTGTTTACGTGCGTGCCGAGCGGGAAGCTCTCGTGTTGCACAGGCAGTTCTGTCCGGGCAGGAAGGGGAAAGCACAGCCTGTCTCGGTGTTGCTTCCCAAGGCAGCTTGTTGCGCCACTCTCCGTGTCTGGCAAGGCGCTGCCTGAAGCCCGGAGGAGCCGCAGGGTGTTCCATCCACCCCAGTGCCCTCCCAGCTGCTGCAAGCAAACCCTCAGCCCCCACGCCGGGGCAGGCCAGTGGGAGCAGTAGCCCCACCCGACGTGGCTGTGGTCAGCGGACACCAGACTCCTCGCACTGTTAGCAGGACTGCCCAGCGTGCTTCCAGGCTGCACAGGGTTAGTGTTGCCTTTCTGAGCTGCCTGCACGATGGAGATGAGCTGATGCACTGCGGTGTGCTGGAGCAAGCCTAAGTGAGAAAAGCCAGCCCATCCCCAGACCTCACTTGGATCTTGTTGCCACTCTTTTGGGTGACACTCTGTTGGGTTTGACTCCTGGTTTAGGGCAACATTTTCCTGTTTCAGTCCCACTGAGAAGAGGATTTCCTTGGGAGTAACATGCTGAAATAAACAGAATTTGGGAATCTGCTTATTCTCAGAATGAGCAAGGGATTGGCTGTGCTTTAGGCACACACAAAAGAAGATGCCACTCAATAGTTTTAGACCAGTTTTTAAACATTACTTTGCCTAACCTGTACGTGTTAAAATGCCGTGGACCTCAGATTTTGTTTTGCTAGCAAGTGCTGGAAACAGTGCAGGTGTTTTGTTTGAGAAAATACTCACTTGTCCCAGCAGTTTATCGAAGGTGCTTTCCCTGCCATTTCCTCTCCAGTTCCCAGAACGAGAGCTGATGGCTAAGACTCCAAGCCCTGGAAGGACCACGTGCCCCGCAGCTGTCCTTGCAACCAAAAGAGGTTTGAACTCACATGGAGCACCTGCACCTTCTCCTGCACTCCTTTTGGTTTTTTAATTTAGCCTGGCATGTGGCCCTGGTGACACTCATGAGGGGAGCCTGTGGCTGTCCCTGATGTCTATGGTCTCTGCCATGAGTGTAATCCCCTCTGGAGGGCTTGCTCGGCCAGGCTGAGGTCGTGCCCCCTTTGCACGCTTGCAGACACACTGTGGTTTGACTCTGGTTGAACAAGAGGCGTCAGTCCCTTCCCCATGCTCCCTCCATGCTGGCAGCATGAACAGCCCTGCGTTCTGCCAGGGGCATGGGGAGTGTCCAGCAGCTCCTCTCTGCTCAGGGTGGGAGAAGGCTCTGCCGTGGGCTGAAAGCAGCTACAGCACATGCAGGGAGTGACAGCTCGTGTATGAGCTGTCATACACGAGCTGTCATGTATCCACCATGCTTCGGTTAACTCATCCACGACTCATGGCAACTCCAGAGAGGCCTGAGGGATGTTGAGGAACACACCAGGTGCTGATAGCTGGCTGTGCAAGCTGCACATTGTGCCCTAGGGGGGAAAAGTTGCTTGCAGGCAACGAGACATGAATGGATGCCAACTCTTAGCCAGCACAGGGATCTAGCCAGGGGGCAGATGGTCCCCCAGAGACTGCACAAGGCCTGACGAACAGCAATAATATCATCATTGGACCAAGAGGTGTGTGCAAGGCATGTGAAGAACGGGTGCACAGAGTGTGAGGGTGTAAAAGCTCATGGATCTCTTTTGTTGGGCATCCCTCCCCAGAGGCACCCACTCCAGCTGTTGTTGCTGTACCTGAATTGAAATAGTTAAAGGAACCAGATGTTTGAGATTCTGCTATGGGAAACCCAGAGTCAGGATGGAGACTGTGTGAGTGGTGTGTGTAGGAGTCAAGTGTGTAGGGCACCCATCAGCTCCCTGGAGTTTCCCACTGTGAAGGGGTTTTGATCCCAGCTCCTAAAGTTTGGGGTGATGTGAGTGAGACTCCCATAGAGGCTCCCACATGGACAGGGAAGTTTCCTTAGCAGAGAGACAGGCATAATACTGTGTCACTTTCCTCCTCTCACAAGACAGTCTGTGAACTATGGCAAAAGGACCTTTCGGAAATCTGTTGTGAAATCCCATGATCACTGATTTTAAAGCATCCAACAGAAGCTGCAGTCATTTAATAGGCTGTCTCTGCTCATCCAGTCCTGCCATTTATAGACAGCATATAGACACTCTATGTGAATTACGGGCTAGATACCAAGCCAAACACTGGCCTTCCATCTGGAGCATTACAGTTTTGCTTCTTGCTTTTATCAATTTGCTCAGCTGGCCAAGGGAGCCTAGTGCAGAAACTGATTTTCTTTGAAAAAAATTAGCAATATACTTAATGCTGAAACAATGTCTTCTAACTTGCTGTCAGGGCCTTCAGCTGGTTTGAGTGTAGCTTATTCCAGACCAGGATGCTTTATATGTCATGGTGCATGTCCTCAGCTTCACCCTTCCACTGTGCACTTTATCAGAAACCCTGCTCTGGGACTTGCAATCATTCATTTGGAATTGAAAATTAAACAAATCACCTTAGATCTCATTTATGTGTGAAGCTGGGAACTGTATTGGATAAAGAAACAACTCTTGATTTATTGAATATCATGGGGACACCCTGCAGAAGTGTCCCAAAGCCCAGCATTGTGTGTGTGCAAAACATGCAGAGAGTGTAAATAGAGAGCTTGCAAGACAATATGTTTTAAGGTGAAGTTGCAGTGTGAGACAAACCCCAGAAGCTTGAAGGGACAACATCAGTCTGAGTTTGGGGGATCCTTCGTAGTCACTGGAAAGGCAAAAGAAGCTCATAGATCGAAAGAAAATGTGGTCATACGGAAACAGGCAGGGGGAGCAAGCCCAGCTGCCCCCTCTCCAAGCCCAGAGCAGCCTGTTGAGCAGGATGGGCTCAGTCCATGGCACAGGGATCCTGCACCAGCTCCTGGGAAACGCCGTGCTGCTGGAGGCAGGGTGCCGTAATGAACTGCAGCAGGCTGTGGTGTGACAGGGTATTACAGCGTCAGTGTATCCACTCTCTCCTCTCCCTGCTATCCATGTCATGTCCAGAGTGGTCTCCTGCCCTGTCCTGGCAGGTGCATGGCTCTGGCTGGCGGGTGTGGAGGATGCTGGTGCCTGGGCAGCCAGGCACAATGCTTGGCTGTGGCTGCAGTGCCAGCCCTGTCCAGACATGCAGGCTGTCTGCATTTCTGCACCAGGGGCTTGAGGCCACCATCTCATCCGGAGTGCTTTAGTCCTGTGTGAGTGCATGGTTGAGCACTTGGCACATGAGACAGAGGTTCCTCCCCTGAAACTTACCTAATTCCAGTGTCCTCCAGGGTTTTACACTGGGGCAGGACTCATCCTGCTCAAGCTGTATCCAACATAACTGGTCTGCTGGTTCAATAGAGGTTTGATGTCACAGAAACTCCCTGCTCTGAACTGGAGGGGTTGCCTCATGGCTGCCAGTGACTGCTTGGGCCAAGAGCAGCTTTGTGTGCTGTGCAGAGCTGGTGCCTGGAGCTGCAGCCCACAATCCTGCAGCCAGGTGAGTGACACCCGCAGGTCATCCGGAGCACCAACGTCTGGAGACAGATCTGTGTGTGGGCCGTGGGCTGCAAGGCCTCTGTGGGCTTTAGGAGCCTGCCATTTCATTGCCAGGATACGGGTGACTCCTCTTGACTTGCAAACAAGTCTTTGAGGTTTGAGATGGCATGGCTGAACCCCACAGAAGTGCCCAAGCAGATGGTATCCTCCCAGGCCTTTGGGTTGGGAGCTTCACCCCAGCCATGCAGGCAGAGCAGCAGTGGCCCAAGGGGGTGGGTGCATGCCATGGGTGCAGTGGGGCTGGGGCTCTGGGCTGCCTGCTGCTGCTGGAGAGGGGCTCCAGCCCTTTGGTGGCACCAGTGATGGGAGGGCCCCTGCTCCAGGGAGATTGCAAAATGATTTGGCAGAAGCAGAGGTACAACATGCTAAATGTGCTAAGCTAAACCAGCTTTGCTTAGCAGATTTTTTTTTTTTTATTTTTTTACAAGCCATCAAACAAAACACTACTTTGGGGCTTGAGCAGAAGCTGGGAATCCCTCTTCTGTTTCTGTCTTTCCCCTGCCTGGGGCAGCCCAGCCATTCCCCACTTGTTCAGCCCCCTGTAGGATCCCACATGGCCCCCACAGGCGTTGCAGCAGCACCGTGAAAAAATGTTCTGTGGCTCCATGGGACTCGGCCCGATGGTCCCAAGGGATGAAGGGCTGGGACTGCCAGGGGAGAACAAGCCGAGCCAGTGGTCCCAGCCTGGCACGCTGGAGCCTGAATGGCTCTCCCTGTGGGGCTGCTCATGTAGTAGGGACTTCCTAAAGCCATCTGGAGGGCGTTTCAAAAGCAAACATTGCAAAGCATTGCCTGGCCTTCCTCTAGCTAGCGGGGGGAATAAAAAAAAGAATACCCTGGAAAGCTATTCTGGTCTCGCATGCGTCTTCAAGTGGAAAATTTCATCTGAAATGATTTCGGCTGGCGGGGTTAAAGGAGGTGAGGCCCAGCTGCCACTGGCTCTGCAGCACGGACGGACGGATGGCTCCGCAGCAGCCCGTGCCTGCCACGCGGGCAGGGCTGGCTCTGGCAGCGGCTCTGCTGGGGAGAAAGAAACCTGAACCCAGGGCAGCGCAGGGCTTGGGATGCAGCTTTCCAAAGGCGTGGCCACTGCCGCCACTGTTACACCTCCCAGCCCGGGAATAAACAGTCCCCAGCTCTCCAGCTGAGCGCTGCGTTTCCGGCTCGTTGCCCGTCTCCCCGCTGCAGTCCCTGCTCTCGGTGCAGCCCATGGAATGGTGTAGCGGCAGGGACGCTGGGCGCGGTGGCTGGCGGGGCCAATCGCTGTCCCGAAGGAATAACAAGGGGCATGTCAGCAGCCCTGCTGACGGCACAGGCCTTGAGCAGCGGCCTTGAAACCGTGCCAGAGGAGCTCGCCTCGGGCCAGGGACTGCGGCGGGGAGCCGGCGGGTGACAGCGCCCCGGGGTCAAGGACGGCTGGACAAGGACCTTCGCTCCTCACCCTTCCCCTCAGGGCTGGTATCCCAGGACCATGCACTTTGGGACCTAGAGCGGGCTGGGGAACTTGCTGTTCAGGTGTTTGTTGTTGGAAAATAGTAGTAATTTGTTGAAATTGAAACTTTAAACGTTCTTATGTGTGTGGGAGACCGAGACCTCTGGTCCTGTGTCGTGGAGTGTCTCCCACCTTTGCCCTCTGGCTGGCACTAGCATGAGTAGGTCAGTCCCCGTCCTCACACGGAACAGGAAGGTTCTGGATCCCCAGACAGCTCAAAGAATGGGTTTTCCAGCCAGCCCTACCCACAGCACCTGCCAGCACAGCTCTAGCCGCGTGGGCCAGCAGCGCTCAGCCAGGGCGGTGGCACAGCTCAGACGGGAAGCGGGGTTTGTGATCCGGTGTCACAGGCTAGTTCTGTGGGGAAGAGGGCTCGGGAGGTCTTAGGTCCAGCCGCTGGCTCTGGGCAGGTTCAGCCATTAGGTCAGACCAGGCTGCCCAGGGCTTCGTCTCGTCCGGGATGGGAAAGCTGAGGGAAAGGATCCCGACAGCCCGTCTGGGCAGCCCTTGGCACTGCCTAACGCATCCAGACGGCTTCCCCCGTCTGCACGTCCAGGGGCGTTTAAGGAGCGCGTTAGAGCGTGACGTGGCGGCTCGGAGCGTGTCGCGGCGCTGTGCCTCCCCGGCGCGCCCAGCCCGGCGCCGCCGGGACACGGGACCGGCTGGGCCCGGCTTTTCCCTCCGCCCCCGCCGCAGCGGCTCCGAGCGGCTGCTGGAGCTCCCTGCTGGCCGCAGCTCCCGGGACCGGCCCCGTCTGCCACAGATCCAGCGGCCGCCTGAGAGAGCGAGGGGGCCTGGGGGGGCTGCGCCCCGCTGCCCCAAGGCCACTGCTTCAGGTGCTGCTTCCGAGCGGCAATACTCGCACTGGGGCGCGCTGGGTACTCCTGGTGTTGCAAAGGGGGGACAGGGAGAAGAGTGACAACTGTGGAGCCCATCGCTGCTGCCCAGAACAGCGCTCGGCCAGCGCTGGGTGAGCCAAGAGACAAGCGAGCTGTAGTGCACAGCTCCTCTCTGCTTCATCACCTTCACCGCAGGGATTGCCATTGGAGAAGTATAATAAACTTGTGACACAAATAGCTGAATAGTTTGCTTAAGGGTACGAAGAAGGGTCACAGTGCAGAAGCAGGGTAGTTGAGCAAAATCAGGATCTCAAAGCAAATTCTTGGGCCTGAAGTAGTTTTCTCTCCCCTAGTTTGATAAAAAGTAGTTGCCCTGTATTGACAGGGCACACATTGTTACATGCACATTTGATAGATTGGGGACTACACTACTGCTCATTGCAGCATTCAAGCAGAGAACATTAAAATAAAACATTATATTAAACAGAACTTATGGGAAGCAGCTGGTTGAAGACAGGGCAACCAGTCCCTGCTGCCACATCCCGACTCAGGCTGACAAACACAGTTAGCTTTGTCCTCTGAGCCAGCAGGGTAATCCTGTTAATGCCCCTAATTCAGCTCAAAGACTGTGCCGTTGCAAAAAGATGAAAATATAGAGTGGAAAAAAGTTTGCAAATAAAGTGAATACAGCTTGTTACTCAAAGCATTGGGACTGTAAACAGGGAGGGTCCCCACCCTCCCCACCGCTGTGGGGAATAGCCCTGGAGTCCTGGATTAAAGAGATCTTCACCTGCCTTCCCTTGCCAGCCCCCATGCCACTGTCACAGACACCCCCACTCCCCGCAGCAGTGGATCTTGCCGGGCACAGGCTGCTGGCAGCAACAGATCACACTTTCCCCTAAACCTCAGGGCAAGCTCTTGATGCACACCTGACCCTCAGGGAGTAAAGCAAGAAATAGCAGTAAACTGGTATAGTGAATTAAATGCTACTACTTACCTAAGTTTTTTAATAAAGGGATGAAATAAGAGCTCAGAGAGCGAGCAAGCCTGCAGTCAGTGCAGTACTTCCAGCAAAAGGAAAAATTGGGTGTGTGACATCCGACACCTCCCTGCAGTACCTGTGGCACTCACAGAAATTATTTTCTCCTCCAGTTATGATCAGGCTTGTTAAACCATCTTTGGTACATACCCTGTTCCTTCCCCTGGCTCCTTGCAGCTGTCAGCTGGCCCTGACAGCACCCACTGAGCCCCTTCTTTGGGCAGCCACTGCCTACCTTGCTGGCATCCAGGCTGCTTCTCCGAGCTGCATTTGCTTTCCAGCTTGGTCCAAGGCCTTGGCAAAGCCCTGAGAGCATTCCCCCTCCCCTCCTCACAGAAGAGTAGACTCAAGGTATAGTCCTGGATTAGCAAGATCAAACTAATCAGAACAAGGGCAGTGGCCCAGCTATGAAGGATTAAAAGCTGGGGTTTTTAGCTCAAGTGTTCTTGGAGTTGGTTGGTTGTTTTGGTGTGTGGTTTTCTTCTGGTTTGCTTTTAGGTGGTTTTGGGTTTTTTAATTAAAAAAACCCCAAGGGCTCAAATCTGAAACATTAACAGACAACTCCAACACCTCCCCCCCACAAAAAAAAAGTAGAATGAGCAGTACATAGGAAGCAGCAAAACATCCAGTGGTGGATCCAGGGCACCCACTTTTATTCTCATCCAATGTAAGCCAGTTATGCAGCTGCTTGGGCACACAATGAAAGGTTGGAACCATTTTCTCATGTTCCTAAGGAGTAACTGGCAACATCAGTACCACAGCCTTGTCTGGGGCCACAGCCCTGGATCTTCCTTAGGAAACTGAACGCAGGCTGAAGGGCTGTACCAGGGAAGTGTTCAGGCCAAAGCAGGCAGGGCTGTTTGCCATGCACAACCAACACATCACACAGAGAAGCACCATCTGCAGGTCTGTGTCACACACCCCTGGCTCCTGCCACAGCCTCGGCAAGCGAGAGGGGCTGCAGCTGTCTAGTGAGCACAACAGGGCTACATTACTTCCAAGTACTATAAAGAAATTATCCAGCTTTCATATTTTGTAAAAATTCTAAACTGAAGTTACAATATAAACAGTAGCAAGTAGCAAATCAAACTGAAATACATACTGTGTTCAGACTCCAGGTTGGCTTTAATAGCAGACTGTCTTTAAGTACATGAGTATTTCTGCTCTGATCACTGCTGCCATTTGGAGAAATTGTTTTCTATTGATCTTTAAGTTAACATAAAACAATTCCCCTGAAGACTGCATGACAGAATCCTGTTTTATCTTTAACCTTAGGCAACTGTAATTGCATTTTGTCAAAAACCACACAGCAGTCTGTCTTGTCTAGAAAGACCTCAGCAGGTGAACTGAAGCACATATCACTGCTTGACATGAGTCAGCCAGTAACTTCAGGTTAAAAAAAAAAAACCAAAAACAAAAAACCAGAAAACCAAAACCAAAACACAGGTTTCCCCTATCATTTACTCCCTTTCCACTTCCACATTTAATTACAGTAGAAAGTATTTCTTAGACTACATCTCCAAAGCATAAGCCATTTTGTGCCTAACTGGCCTGTAAAACTGTTCTGACAAATCCAAACTGGGAATTCACTCTCAAGTAGAAGTTCCTAAAGTTTCACAAAATCTTTGCTTTAGAGAGCCAGAAATTAAAATTTCCTACACCTGGCACTCACGTAAAATACAATTGCAGCCAAAGGGCAGGAATTTTACCTCCATCTAAAAGGTTTAAAAAAAATCCTGACTGCAGAGTCCAGACCTCAGTACATAATTTCAAAACTCTAACATCCCTCTCCTCTTTCCCCCAGTTTTCAAGTAGGGAAAGTTAAAATGAGAAAGGAAATGGACCTTGAAGAAATCAAGAGGCTTCAGTAACATAATGAAGAAATTCTCTGACCAGTTTATGGCAGTTAATTACCCAATGCACATGTACTTGCAGCAGTCTGATTTACCTTTACGTTATGGATACAGCTAAATGAAGTCCAGTGCAAGAGAGCATTTGAGGTTTCTGTAGACTTGTACAGCCCTACCCTAGAGTCAGCACTATACAGAACTAGCTGAAGTTAAAAGTTAAGACTTTTCAAATAAACACTATTAAAAAAAGAGCTGAAGTTTTCTGTGACAACGTGCAGAGTTGGACTAACCCATGCTGCCTCAGGGCACTGCATGCACACAAGCTGAGACAACCTCTCCGTGCACACCCATGCCTAGTGCAGGTTAGCTGTTTGGTGTGAAGAACTGAATTTAAGGTCATGCTCTAAAAACACACTACAAATTGCCTTTTAGCCTTCCAGGAACTTATATGACTTTCACTTCATACAGATTGATCAATCTTAAAATTTTCACTGTTTAACAAAAAGCTGAACCAATGGGCTAGAGAAAAGAAGGCTTCTCAAACCAATCACATATACATCTATTTTATAGCTACCTGCCTAGTTCCTCCCACAGCCTGAAAAACAGTAAAATCTACACAAAGTTTTATTGCAATCATACAAGGGATACATCAAGGGTCAAATACAACAAATACTATGATGCAATTTTACATTTATTAAACTACAGGTCAAAGCACAAATTTACACATTCTAAATACACTAAAACATCTAATGAAGTCACACTGGTCTCCCACTGACATTTGATATATCTGGGCAAAAGACAATAACTTTACAAGACTTTTCTAACAGGAATCCTTAGTATAAAAACTGTGTACTTGTATGTAAACTGTTGAAGAACCCAAGTGATGGGTTTCCATCTCCACTAAGTCATCCATTTTGTTGCATATTTAACGCTCAGGGGTTGAATGAACTTGATTTTAAATTTGGACACCATTATCTAACCCTCCCACCCCCCACTGAATTGTAGCTGTAGCTTGTTTTGCCTGGTCCCCATTACTATTACTATTTTTTCAAGTTTTGAAGAGAATGAACTGAATTCAAGATTGTTCCATTTCTTCCACATTGGAATGTTGACCAGACAAACTACAGACTTGCAACTGCAGGTCTAAATGAAGCGTTAATGCCTGTTTAAGCTGCAGTGGAAAAGCGGTCTTCCGGGCTCAGCTGAATGCAAGAAGGCACAAAGAAGAAGTTCTTCATCAATGTGTCTGAAGCAATTCCAGCATCTTGCATCTCATCCCTGCAGCAGAGAAGGTCAACAGTTTTAATAATGTGTTTTCAGGTTCAATTTGCCATCAGAAACCAGCCTTAACACAACATTTGAAGCCAACTGCCCCTGCATGGCTTGGCCCCAGGCTCAGCAGAAGGGAGCCCAGCTGTGCCACTGCCTGGCAACCACAGAAATGCTGCCACTCTCCAGGGGGGGAAGCACAAGGCCTTGCCTACCTTGGCACAGGAGCAGTTACCAAACTGCATCACCACAAGAGCATTACTGCCCTTCCTGCCTATGATGGTGCCAACATCGTGCACAAGCTGTGGTTACTTGTATTAGGAAAGCTGAAAGGTTGATGGTAAACAGCTTTGTGAAGCCAGTAAGACTTTACAACTACCACTGAACTCACAAGTGAACTAACAAGTGAGATTAGGTATTTTACTTTCCTTTGTCATCCTTAAAGCAAAGTAGCCATTTTACAACAGATCTCAGTTTAGTCCCAGCAAAGTCAGACAAAAGAGACAAACTCCCCCCCAAACTAAAAAGGCACATTCTTGCATTCAGCATTTTCCTATATTTGGCATTGAGTATAATTTTTATTTGTAAGGGTACACTTCTGAAGGAAGCAAAAGCAACCTTGCCACTGTGAAGGTAATTTTCTTACCAGTCACTGAAAGACATCATGTAGTAAATCAGTGGCCTCTGATAGTCGTTAAAGGTAGACTGTTCACCTAAGGTACCAGAACCCATATTGTCAAAGATCAGCCAATCTCCAACGCTCAACTCAGGAAGAAGACAGTTTTCCACAATTTGATCAAGCTCATCACAGGATGGACCCCAAAGGCTGCTTGCAAACAGAGGCTCATCTTCCTTGTATTTCTGTATGAAAATGATTGAGGCAATTCAGGTGTCAGTTTATTGAATAAGAAAATTTTCAAATACACAGAAGGTTAATTTAATAGATAATATGCAATTATATATGCATGAAGTGTTAAATATATGTTCAATAGACAAGGATAATAAGGACAATCTCTCAAGAATATGGAAGGACTCACCTTGTGAACCTCTGGGATAGTATTCAGTTTCTCAGACAATTTACTTGCAAAAGAACCATAAACACCATCATTTATGTAATATGTAAATACTGGTTCATCATCATTCCTGGTTTGCTCCACTGGAAGTTTAAAAAAAAAAAAAAAAAAAAAAAAAAAAAAAAAAAGTTGTCTAGCATGCATGTTTTGTCATAAGTAGTCCTTTTGCACTCTAAGTTAAGTCAGCTGCTTTCTCCTGACAAGGGAGCTCCATATATACTGGAATGGGAGAATTACAAGCAGAGTAATCTGTATGAGACCAGATTATAAATTCAGCTATAACATTAAGTGTGAGGCTTAATAAAGTTAATACTTTCAGTAATAACCACTGCTAAGAATATAAATCCAGAGAAGCAGCTTGCTCTGTAACATATTTTTTTATATTCTAATACAGAACCTTCTAACATACCTTCTCTGAAGTACCCAATATAGGTTTAACCCAGTAAGGATACAAGAAGTGCTCCATAAAAGTAACAGTGAGATACACAGACAACCCATAGTCAGAACCCAAAAGGCATATTACAGTGCAAGCAGCAGGGAATACATTAAATATATAAACAAACTAGTCCATCCCAGCTAATAGTAGGCAGTTATCCGTATTGATTCATAACACAGAAAACATAAATCCGACCCTTACCTCCCGAAGGAAGAAGTTTATCATACTCAACAGTCTTCTTTGCAATGATGTTCACTGCCAGTGTAAATGCAGATGAAACATAGTAACATCCCGGCTCTGCAATCACATTAACACCAGATTCCTTAGGAAAGTAGACATCTAGCAATGGCCTGATGACATGATTAACCTAGGAAATTGAAGCCAGAGGTAAGACCAATGAACTCAGCTTATGGATGTATCAGATACATATACACTTCCAGTCAGCAACAGGTCAAAAAAGCACACCAAATGCTTACCCTGGTCCTCTGTTCTCTGAGAAGTGCTTTTACCAGAGGTCCACAACTTATAAAAAGATATTTAATAAAACTGGTCATTCTGCTAAACACTGAAGATTGAGTACCCTGAGTCTGAGTACTACACACTCTCTCTTCACAACCAAAATTCTAGCTGTGGTACACTCAAGACTGCACCAGTAATTTCAGTGTCTATCCAGCATAACAGATAATGTAAAATGACATGAACTTACAAAAACAGGCAAAGGCCCTTTTTGTGATCAGTTCTGAAGAGTATCATTAGAAACAAAATATGAACATTAGAAATATTCTAAATCAGATATTCAAAGATTAACAGATACTTTGGACAAGTAACAGAACCATTAGAGTTAAGAGAGAAAAAGCCTTCATTGCTGTTGGCAACTCCTCGTTGCATCACTTTCACTGTCCTGCATTCATGGAGTCTGTGTTTAAGACAACATAAATATAAATTGATTATCCTGTTTTATGTGCCACTGAACACTAAAGGTGGCATTTAGGCCAAATCAAGACCTTTAGTTTTTAGTTCTAAAGCAAAATACCAGGGGTTTTCATCCATCCAGTAGCAATAGGGTTTATGATGCAAAGCATGCTAAGCTACCATGCCCCAAACCATGTAAGAGTCACCAGCTGGACAACAGTCAGCTGCCAAAAATACTTGAATTACTACTGCTAGGGATGCTTCAGATAGCAATCTAATCTGTAACACACTTAAGGCAGCATTCACCCAGTATGAACAGGATTAAAAAGAAGTAATGATCACCTCCAAGAACTAATTACACTACCCATGATGAAGAATACAAACCCAGCTATTGGGATCTTGAGTTACAGTCTAACACAGAACTTAATGTGTTTCAGCTATCAATTCAAACTGCAGTTTGAAGGTTAAGCACTTCGAATTCTTAAAAATTAAGAGTTTCAACTTCCAACACTTTGCATACCTCTTCCAGCTGAAGTTCTGAACCTGTGAAGCCCCCACCAATATCCAACATGTTCATCTTAAAGCCAAATTCTTCCTAAAATGCACAGGCAGAATGTAAGTACATGAACAACTGTAAATGCAAAAATATTTTTGTTGCTCCTTACTGTGGTTGTTTTCTGTGTATTTATACTTTTGAAAATACTTAGCAGGGTAGATCTAGTGAGGGAGTAAGGGTATAGCAGAGCTCCACTAAATCTAGTAGCAAAGCATTGGGATGTCAATAGAGGTTGGTTACACAATTCTCTGCAACTCCCACAGCAATATCAACTCCCATCTTGTGGCTTTTGTTATATTCAGACAGAATTTGCTGAATTTGGGTGGTGCATTTTGACATAAGAAAGTTTTAGGCATTCACAAGTTATGTGACAAGACCACTGCAATGAACTTGCAGAAAGATCAGCAAGATCTTCAATTTTATTGCCCCCACATGCTACCAACCACAGCTAAGGCATTAACTGCAGTAATAACAGTAAAGAGACTTACAGTCTTCTCTGTTTAGTTTACAAGCTTCTCATAGCACAATAGATGCCACCATACAATTGTTCAATTTCAATGTAACTTAAAAGCATCAGTTGAGTATTTGCAGGACTGAGATCTGAATATCAAAAAGCCTTGACCAAAAGTGGGAAACTGATTTAAACAGCATGCAAGGCTATTGCCTGTCAGGAGGATAGTATTAATTACCATAATTAGGACAAAGTTGGTTTTACCTCCACCACACATCACAAGGCAATATTTAGTCCCTTAGTAAAAGTTCCAAAATACATCATTGGGGATGGAAACAATGCAGCTGGTTTGTTAGTATGATCAGAATAGAATGCATCCTCTACTGTAGCAATTACATGTGTGTATAGATCAACTTACAGCCATGTCAAACACACACCGAGCATCAGATATAGCATGAATGTACGTTTGCAGATCCTTGCAAGAGCCTGAAACATGAAATCTGAAAGAAATAAAAAACACAGTTAATACACTGAACAAGTCAGCTTTCAGACCAAGCAAATTGTTTCACTATATAAAACAGCAACAAGCAATTAATTCCCAAGCATCTCAAGACAAACTTAAATGATAATACAGCATCTGTGCTAAGAATAAGCTCAGACCACCACTGCCTTCTATTCCACTGGATTTGTACTTGAGGATTGTATTTGTCTAAATCCTAAGAAAGTCCCACAATATTCTCATCTTAGAGAAATAAGAGAGTTACTGAATTTTTCATTCTTCCCTATCAAAGTGGCTAAAATTTGTTCTTCAGTAGGTGCCAAAGCTGCAGAGAAGTACTGATGCCTCCTACCAGCTCCTGAATCTCCTCTTGTTCCTTATTCAAAAGATTTAAGTACTGCCATATGCAGTTAGTCACTGAGATGCTAAAACAAGTGCCAGCATTCCCATGGGCTTCCTCAACAAGAGCACAGTTTACTAGTTCTAGACAGACCTTACACACACGAGCCACAGTGTTCTCTACTCCAAGTGTACTCCTTTAAGGAATGCCATTTTGAGGCAAAGGTCACTTTTCAAACTTACTTGCATGAATCCACATATGGATTTCAAAATTATTTAAATAAAAATAATGCACAAGAGTCATGTGATTTTTACTAAAATTGGTTAAGACATTATACAAAGAGGTATGTTTTTTCAGTAGTATCTAATTTTTTTACGACACTTGTAATTTGTTTATGCTTTAACATCCATTTCAAACAGATACTTCAAAACATTTGTTGTTTAAATAATCAAAATCTGGCTTAATTTTTTTTTTTGTCTCGATGACCCACACTTATTTGTTTGCTTTCCTAAAACAGTCACGAGCATTGATTTGTAGTTGAAGGTAGACAGAAGAGACCTGCGCATCCATTTTTCTCCTATATAGTAAAACATCTGTTAAGCTTCCAATTAAAATACCACAGATGATTTTTAAGAACTTGGAACACTAGGATTCATTCCTGCCACCTGCATATCAACAACTTATGAGTGTTTTGTCTTGATATGATCAAAGAGTGGCATAGGACCTTAACTCTTAGAAAATCTGACCCCATGTTCATCTTGTTCAAACTGTCCAACCTATTCCAGGCTATACTAGCACTTGTGTTATGCTCTTTATTGCTGCAAGAATACAAATCAAATTACCACAGAAGTTCAAGAGTTCAGTTAGAGAACAGGAGAGGCTTCCAAACTTACTTTTCATGCTGACAGAAGGATTTCTGATACTTTATTTCATATTGCTTTGATGTCTGTAATAGTTACTTTGTTTCATACTAGTTTTTGATCACAAGCAAAAGCTCGTGATTCTAAGTTGATATTGTTTGTCTGGCGGTTTTGTTGATTTTTTTTTTTAAACCCTGTAAAATAGTGTCACAGGGGAAAAATTCTTTCCTATTTTACATCTCAAGTACATCACACAAATATCTGCTCAGCCAGCAGAGAACAATGAAGTTACTCACTTGACACCAACTATTTGGACTTCCAGCTCCTTAGCACATTCCATGAGGTGCCTACAGTTCTTCAGTGTGGTGCCAAACTTCATATTCATCTCCTCACCAGCAGTAATGTCTTCTGTGGCAATGTGCAGTAAGAGCCTAAGAGAAGGGGAAGATGATTTGGGCAGTTGGTTTACATCATCAGCACATGTGAAGCTTGAAGACTGTCAGAAGTGTGTTGATTATGTTGTCAGTACTCCAGCTCCATCGATGGATGAATCAAGGCAACCTAATAAAAACAACCCTGTACAGAGAAAAAACTAGCAATTAGGGGCTAAAACATGGAGCCAACAAGGACAAGGGATTTCGAAATGCAGCAACTAAGACTCTGTAGCAGCAAGAGTCTGTTGAGTGCTGTAATAAAAAAGAATGTTACCTTCTAATAAAGCGTAGTTCCTCATAAAACCAGTAAGACTGTAATATAATTTTTCCCATCCCTGTCCTCCTCTCTAGCTAAGAAGCACACACGTTAAACTCAGCAGCTGGAGAACACCAGGCAGATGCACTGAAAGCACACCCTGGCCATATGCCACCAGCTCCCCTTCTGGCTGAGCACACAGATTGAGGATGAAGGGGTTGGGTGGTCAGTCCATTCCCTGCCCCTTCTTCCAGGACACTGTAGAGCAGAGATGCAGAAAATACCATCTCTTACATTCTTATGTGGTGAGATATCTTCCTCTGTCTGGTCAAACCCTCATTTTGGATAGGTCTGGCAAACTGCAGTGTCAATGCTGACCTTTTTCTATGTTAAAGTAACACTAGAGGGGCAAAACCATGGTCACATCCAAACCTCTAGAGGCATACACCCCCCAAACCTCACAAATTCAAATTGCTCTCCACTGCAAAAGTCATACCCCCACACCCAAGAGATCAATTAATTAGTCACGAAGTAAACTAAACAGAGGTGGTGTCATGACATACATGCAGACTGGACAGAGCATATCACATGGGATGGGGAGTGTAAACAAGTGGAAACAAAGTCTGCACCCAGAATGAAATAGCTCTTTACAAGACAGGCAACAAACAGAACTCAGCCTAGCCACTACAGCTGGCCTAACACCTACCACGACTTCTACAAGTACTTTTCAAATGTTTCATGATGTGTTTAAAATGCATTTTATAAAAAGGAAAAAGTCCTAAGTTCTCACACAGGCTGCCCAGCAATCCTTGTTAATTTCAATTTATACCATTTAATCTTGAGAAACTGTGACTAGCGTCTCATTTTCTGGTTCTCCGCTAGAACAGAAATTTCTGTTCAAAAAATCTGTAGTCAGACAATATTTTGTAACGCATTTGGAAAAATGTGCTAGCTGTAACAGAAGTTGTTACAAGTCAAACTCTTTAAAGTGTAAAAGAAAAATTCAAATCCATAATACTATGATTTGTAACCTCACCTTAAGATTAATCAAAACCCCTTCTTAAAGACATCCGGTGTTAAATTTATTGACGAATTCTTATGGCAGCATGTTAAATGAATCAAGATATTTTTCAATCTGACATATAGAAATCTAGCAGGATCCTTCTTCCTGGTTTTCAGCCAGTCAGAGGAGGGCTAGAGGGTGATGTGTTCTTTTAGGGTTTGGTTTTACTTTTTATTGTTAAGGAAATGTTGATACTTGTAACAACCTTGCCCCTACTGAAGTTCTTAGGACACCAAGAAGCTCAGCAGTTAAAACTTTGCCTGGAAAAAAAATCTAAAGATACAATAAAGCAAAGCAATAGCTAAGCACTCCTTCCTGACATTTCTCATCTACCAAAAAAAAAATAAAATTGCAATCATTTGAGTTGTTAAGTCTTCCAAAGGCAGAAATATCAGTTATAGAAAGAGACACTCCCCCCCATTACTAAGTTTAGTGCACAGTTACACGTATTTTCAGAAAATGAGAAGAATCACATCTTCCTAAATATGATTCCCTCAGCCAAAACATGCTGGCTTCATCTACACAAACAACCCAGCTCTAAAAACCACACACAGAAAGAACAAGGCTATATAGTGGCTCTGACTTTTTGAAATTATGCCAAGGAAGAGAAAGAAAAAACTTTCACCTGAGTATTAACATTAGAATCACCCAAGTAAGATAATTCTAATAAAAGGAAGAAAAAAATCTATCCAACAAGAGAGATCGTATTTCTTGAAGATTTAGACATCAAATTGCAGTTCTTTTGTAGAAATTTAGTTTCTTGCCCTTGGTAAACAGAAACTTTTGCAAATATTAGACAATGGGATCCTTGAACAGAAGAGTTTATATTGTTTTTCTCTAGCTCATGGTATTCCTTCATCCTGGCTCCCTGATCTACAATTTCTCTGGCCCAGCAGAAATATGCATCATAACTTTTCTTGCTGTGGATGTTATCACAGACAAGATCTTCTGAAAGATGCTGTTAGAATCATGGAAATAAATCAACATAAAAACTAACAAAATACTAAACCCTTCAGTGAATAAGAGGTAAAACACTAACACTGTAACAGTCAGCTTTAGCATTGCCAAGGCTTTCAAATGCACTAAGTATACCAGGGCCAGCAGTTTCAGAAAAATTTATTTATCATACATAGCATTTTTGCACAGCACTTCCTCTCCAGTATGCAAAGAACTGACAGACTTCCATGAGGATGGAGTGTAATTACCAGCAACAGCAATATTAACGGCAATATTAACTCTTGCAGTCTTGAACAAACAAAAAACTCCCTCAAATACCAACCCCCCATCCCCCCACCAGAAAAAGCCACAGTTTTGAGAGAAGACAATACTTCAATAATGACTGTTTAGAACGAAGGACATTGTAAAGCATGTCAGGAATTCAGTTTCTCCAATGGCATTTATGGAAAGCTATACCTTTAATCACTGGAACACACTGTAACTTTCACTTAGGCTCTGACTCCATATTTCTTAAAGGCATGGCTCACAGCTAAAGCATTCTTATGTGAGGGATGTGATGTTAAATGACATGAGTGCCTATCAGCCCAAGAGACCATGATACATTGGCAGCAATAAAATTGTCATACTTAACCACAGTATCAGCTTTGATCACTTTTCTGTAGAAAGCAGCTGAGCTAATACCAAAGTGACTGAAAATAGAACTGGAGTCAAATTTCTCACTGTTTTAATCGTGTGGAAATACCTGTAGGTGTATTTCATAGACCTGCAGTGTGCCCAGACCCCAGAGGGGATCCAATGCACATGGTCAATGCACTGGTAGGTCAGCCCTGACTTTAGCCAGAGCCACTAATATCCAAACTGAACTTCCTGAAAGGTAACACTGAAGCCACAATGCAGCAGGAGGAAGATGTATTTGCAGATGAAATGCCAGAACTCTGAACTTCAACCACTGAAACTTTTACATGAAGATTGCTCTACAAAATCAGTTTCTCCCACACCAAGGGCCTTACTACCATATTAAGAAGCTTAGACTCAGCAGGGAAAGAGGGAAAAAAGCTACTTTCAAAGGAGACTGAAGAGAACAGATACAAGTGATTTGTACCAAAGAAGCCACGTTGGCTGCAACTCAAACCACCCAGAATACAGGCGAATTAAGTTTCCCCCACATCAAAAGCAAAACCAGAATTTTGACACTTACTTGGCGTTTGGATGGTTACGTGAAATTTTCTTCAGCTCAATATCATTGTCACAAGTCATGATGTTTATCCCAGCTTTCGCTGCATACTTGATCTGAGAAGCTTGCTTGCAAGGATTGGTGTATATGATGTTTTCAGGAGAAATGCCTAGGTCTTGTACCAATGCCATTTCAGACTGAAAAACAGGAGCATACCAGAGTTTGACAAAGTACACTGCACCATCTTTCCTAAAGGTTCATTAGACTTGCTCTACTACCACAGTAAAGAGAAAACTACCTACTGCTTATAGGGCAGTATAGATTTTCAACAGCCACTTACCAACGAGTTCACAGTTCAGATTTTATTTATAATCATGGCACTTAACACCAAAAAGATGAATTTAAACCAGCAGACATAGAAAATAAGGCCCACAGGTAAGTAAAACTTACTTTACTGGAACATGCAAAACCAACGCCAAGGGTTCCCAGAATTTCGAGTACACCTGGAGTAGAATTGCATTTTACAGGATAAAATGGCTTTATTGGTGCCATCACGTTCTGCCATTGTATGTTATTCCTTACAAGCTTTCCAAGATCACCAACATAAAATGCCTTTTTTCCAGTCTGTAAAAGGAAGAATAGGAAAATAAAATGTCTGAAACTGTAGGTTTGCTGTCAAAACAAACAACCCTAAGTCTTAAAGAATTATGTACCTTCTTTTTACCCTGCTCTTAACTTTTAGATTTGACCATGAACAATGTTTTTACTTTCACCTAGTAATCTGAACTAGTTAAAAAAAAAAAAATCAAAGGGAATACCTACCACTTTAGAGATATTATGAATGCTATTTAGACAATATTCTAAGATTCCTGAATAAAAGATTCTACTTAAATGCCAAATGCTGATTTTATCTAAAAATACAGATTAGGTCACAAATTTCTTCCAACTTTTTATTTTCAGAAGTCTGCAACTATTTATAGGAAGAAAATCCAATGGGATGAAAGCTTCCACAGTCTCAATGTAATTGATATCTTATTATACATGGAATAAAATCTGATGCAGTAGCATTATTTTAACATCCAGCTAATAGCTTGTTTTACTGAAAATTTGTCTGATCGTATTTTAGTTCAGGAAGTCAAGTTTGAGACTGTTCTCCACATCATTTGAACAATGAATTTCAAAAATAATTTTAAAAACTAGACTGTGCTAAATGTGACAGAATCAAGCACATAACCTTTAAGAAAATGCACAGACTTTTTTGGAACTGTTAAGTTCCCTTTGCACATCTGTTATGACATAGTCTTTCGCAATATCAAGTCACGCTGTGGGTGTAGTGGACCAAAATTCAAACAGATAATTTCGGATTTGTTCGTAATGTGCACTTAGTAAAATTACTGTAAGTGAATGGCCTACTGTGTATCAGTTAAAGACCATCCCAAAAGATATGCTCGATCTGAATCAAGACTGTATCTCAAATGTTAATTCCAGCACTTGACTTTCGCAGATATGAAACTAGATACGTTGTGGCTTATTTTATACAAAGTCTTTATTTCTGTTTAAAAAACACAAATAGAAATTCCATCGGGTGGAAGCATACTGACCCCCTGTACGGGTCACCAGCAGGAATGGGATCTGGAGCTTTAGATCCATGGCACAGGCCTCTACCCCTTGAGCTAAAGGAGTAAATGAAAGCAGCAGGAGGCAGCTATCCTCTGTGAGCCAGCCAGTGGTTGGAGACATGACATGTTGCCAGTAGTTTACCTATTTATTTGCTAGACAGAAAAAGAATATTAGGAATCAGGATTTGGGAATCCTACACCTGAGTTCAGAAGGCCATGGAATTTAGCTATTTGCTGTACTATAGTTGAGCACTTGCACATGAATATTAGTTCTGATAAACCAAGGGAAAAGTGAGCAACTCATATGTATGGTATGAAGAATACAGGATTTGCTTAATGAAACTTTTTTAAAGCTTGCTCTTTCTACAGCTGTGTCTACAAAACAAAAGCTACATCTTCCTGCCTCCTAAGAAATGAGTGAAGCCTTATTAAAAAAATATTATTGTATACACAGAATTATTCAAGTTTCTTTCCAGTTGGCTGCTAAACTTCAATAGCTTTTAGACAGTTCGTCTTGAAAGATTGCACCTCACAATGTGCTCGTACCAGAGTTTCCAGTGGGGAGAAGGGTAACAGGAAGATGCATAAATATAAACCATGATGGCCCACAGAAATTTTAAACATGGCTTTAAACTGGCTCAGCACAAACATTTGTTGGAACTCTGCCATATTTTCAGGGAAAGAACAGCAACAAAAAGGGTTTAATTGGATATATCCAACTGCACAATTTCAGGTTCCTGATCTAAACCCCATTTCTAATAAAATCTCTTGAAACAATGAGGTGGGAGCCTGTATTTAATTACATCAGCCAGACTACTTGCCTGCTAGCCTCACTCAGAGAGGTAAGAGTTGATGCCCAAATTTCCCAAACAGAACTCTGCCCAAAGCAAGCAAACAGCAAAGAAGAAGAATTAGAAGAGGAAACTACTTCATAAGGTGAGTGAGGCTTAGCTGACTGTTCTCTGTTGCTGTCAGCTCATTAGCCCTAAAATACCTTGACCTAGGTTTGGAGACTTAAGAGAACTAAATCAAAATATTTGGAAAGCAAACTTACATGAGTATGTTCATAAATACAGTTGTCAATAACATCTGCAAGAGTTGCTCCTTCATCCAACAGACCAATGGAGTAATTTGCATCCTCAAGAAATCCTTTCATCTCAGCCGTATTCCACAAAGCCGACAGTCATAAACCAAGAAACACAAGGGATGGGCTTCCAAGCCTTAAATCCGGGTCCTTAAATTATGCAACAAACTGTACAAAGAAAACATGTGTCAATGGAAAAAGAGGCACAAAGCATACTAACTATGCTGCTATTTAAAAATCAGAGCTTTCTACACCTGATGTCCTACGAACAGTAACACACCCTCTACAAAAACCAAGCATGTTTTTACCCTGCTTACTCTCCCTTTGTCAGGGATAAGGATAGAACAATTCTACTGAAGCCAAGAAAAAAACAGAAGCTGCGTAGTTTAAATCTGATACTAGCTTCCAGAAACAACTGATGCGAGGTTCTTCTTGAGAAGAATTCCAGACTGTATGCACACTGATCTGCACTGAGTTTATGCAAACTATGAAAATACTGCAAGTGCAGCATAATTGTACAAATGCCTCAGCTCTTCTCAAGTACAGCATCTTAAGCAATGCCAGCATTCAAGTGTGCAACTGGAAGACTGCCAGTAATGGAACATTTCTGAATTTGTTATAGAAAACTTGTAGCTTATTGCTGAAATGTCAGCACTGATATTTGTGTTAGTATTCTAATTTTTTTGATGCTAATTTATAACCACTGCATTTACACACTGTATTTACAAGACATTTATTTTGTTGTTCTGTTCATAACATTACCTACAATATTTTAAAACCCTGATTCCAAAAGAGGTTAATAAAAAAACCCACTAGGCTAGAAGAAGTTTTAAAAGTGATAATCTTAGTAAGTAGAATTGTTATCAAAATAAAGTAACAATTACAGTTAAACTTTATTTGCATCTTGCTGGTCCTCAGATCTTCACCGCAAATTAAGATTAGTTTAGTTGTTAGTAGTTTATAAGCAGTGTTTTCCAAAAGACCTGAATCAACAGTCCAAACACTGAAAACACTGTTAAATATAGTCTTAGAATACAGACTATTCAATCACAGCTAAAAATCAACAGACAGCAGAAAACTACCAACAACAGATTAGATACCTGCATTTGCCTCACTTGATGAATACAACAATCTGCAGTTTACATTCCATTAGAGCTGTGGGTCTTGTTTAAAAGCAGCTTATTAGTTTACATCAACCCACTGACCACTTTTTTGTTTCAACTATCATCTTTATGACTAACACAAGATTGACCAAAACCGTCTAACCAACTAGCTTCCTTCCCTAAATGAATACCTAAGACTTTTAATCTCTCAATAGAAGTTGCACAGTACTTGTAAAAAGAATGATAGTTGTTTTCTAAAGCCACCTGCACTTAGATTTACAATAGCAGAATTATTTTTCTAATTAGAAGTGTTTATAGAAACCACAAACATTACAGCTGAAAGCCAAAAATACTTCATTAGGATTATAAAAGTTAAGAGAGTTTTGGCTTCAAATCATCACAAGGCCATGATATTAACTCTGTCTCATGTTTCATCTATCACCTCTGTACAGTTAAAAAAAAATTCTACAATTTGCAACATAGGTTTTGGTTAATGTTATCAACCATATGAACAAAGTTACTTTGCTGTAGTTTAGTATTACCGCAACTAAGCAGCAGTTGCTCCTGCTTGTCATTATGCCAAAGAATGGGAAAGGAGCCAGCAGGGTTTTATATGCTTTCTGCACAACTCAAACATGCCCCCTATGTTTCTTACAAGAGGAATTTACTGCCAGGTGAACAGTGGCAGCAAGAATATTCAGTTCTGTTCAGAAGTGGAAGACAAGTACACTGGGTAAGAAATACTTATCTCACACATATAGTTTGAGTCATATGATTATTTAAGGGAATCCTGAAGATACAAAACAATCTCGTAAGAGCAAGATGATTATCACATTGATGTAAGGATTTAATTAGTTATAAAAACAATGACTAGATGGTAGACACTATAATAACCAGAAAAAAAGTCTTTAGTCAGTCATATCTCAGTGTGAGAGTAACAGCTAAAACGCCTTAAAATACCACCACTAAAGACAATCCTGTCATCTGAACACCACGGTCATCTTCATAAAATATCCATGGTTTTCAGAGGCAGAGTACCAAAAAGGTTTAGATATTTTCTCCCTTGGAAAGAAATGCTGGCATCAGGATTCTACTGAAAATTTGGTATAGCTCTGGAGTATTCCAACTATGAAGATCCAAAGAAGAAAAAACTAAACAGCAGAGTTTACTTATTTTAATGTGATTTTTTTTTTTTTACTATGACTTTAACAGCCTGATGCTTAACCAAGTTTTAAAGTGCTTTATGCATCCTTAGGAACTTGCTGGCTGTGTAATAAACACATTAAGGTTTTCTTCTACAATAAAAGTAATACCCAAGGAGAGGAATAAGCAAAACCGTAGCGGACATTTTCAAGCACAAACTGATTTCTGTTTTCAGATTATTCAAAGGTAGTAAATCTATTAAACATTCCAAAACCCCAACTGTTTTAATACTTTCATGTTACAGAGCATTGTTAAAATTTTTCAAATATGTTTTGTGTTGCATCTAAATCTACACGATTTTTTAGGACAACTGATTATGTCCTATAACTTCAGATGTTCAAGAAAATTTCATGGCAGCATTTTGACATAAACTGTACAGGATGAGCTTCCATGATTGTCCTTCCCCTCCCCATTCACACCTCACCAATATATATTGTAAGTACCTATAACTCCACATGTTGGAAGTCACTGGGCTGGTGGAAGCCTCACATCTGAGCTTTTTGTTTTTTATTCAAGTTGGGCAATCCCTGTATTTCTGATCTCTTATTAGCAAGCTTTTAATTCCCTGACATATTATACAAACTGCAAAAAGTCTGAAGGTAAAACTAAAGCATTTTAAGCAATTATTGTATATAAGGGTACCACTTAGCTTGATTTTAAAATTTTGGTTGAGATTATCCAGTAAGTCAGTTTTGATGAAGATTATTTCTGTAACCAGACTTGTCTCCTCTTCATTCATCAAAAAGCACCTTATGGTCAAGAGGCAGGACCAAAAGGAATATATGCTAGTAGAGATTTAATGACATAGACTGGAACAAACCATAAACAACCTGATATAGCCTCTCCCAGGCAGCTAAACAGCAATTGCTTTTTCTAAGCACATCCAAGACATAGAAGCTTTTCCATTTAATAAAATTAACCTAGTAGAAAAAAAAAGCTAGTATTTGTTTAACAACTACTGTCCAATTTCTCCTTTTTTGAACAAATTACATCTTTTCAGTCTTGATAAGATGAACATCCTATACTTGATAGGAAGGATAGGAAGAATATTCTTAATAAGAATTCTTTAGAAGAAAAATTCCTAGGAGCACTGCTACAGCAACACTACAAGACAGTGGATTCCTGAGAAACATTTCTTTAAGGGGTTAATGCTTCACAGTAGGATTTGGAACTCTGCTGTCACAATACTCTATCCTGACTGGTACCCCTCCTGAGGGGGGGAGGAGAATCAGTGACAAAATTAGCAGACGGCAATCTAAAGGATGGTTTAGGACTTTTTTTTTTAATGTCTGTAAGATGAGTCAGAAATCATTAGAGTACAGAGTTCACTCCTTGCTGGAAATGCTGACTTCCTGCAAGTCATTATTTGACAGACTTGGTGTGGTAACACCACCCATTTTCGCACCTGAAATATTAGTCTGCACAATGCTCCAGGACATATATTTTAAGTCAAACAAAAGCTGTCAAGTGGTATGAGACTTCTACATAGGCATGTAATTGCTTTCTTTGAAGTCAGCCTTACATCCTCAGGCTCTTTACAGTTTAACACAATGACTTTCTAGATGAAGAACTCTAAGATAAAAGTGTACATATTTAAACACTGCAATTACTGCAGACATCTGGAATAAAAGAAAATGAAAATTCTACAATCAGAGTCTAAACACATGCTTGTCATATGTACGCATCCAGCAACACACACAATTTTTGGTTTTTTCTTTATATTGTCTGAACTATATGTTATTTAGCCTAAGAAAAGAATTTAAAAGACGCCAAACACCTATAGGTTTGGTTCTTTCATTAAAAACCACCTCTGCAAAAAAAGTCTCTGCAAACCAAACAGGCTCCAAATAATGCCTTTCAAACCGCATCTTATTAAACAAAAGTATTTGAGATACAATAATTATGCAGATGCAAAAATCATAAAGGGGTAAAAATGCATTATTCTCTCATTCATTGCAATACCGATTCTTCAGGGCTAACAAATCAAGAAAAGAAACTTTTTATCACTGACACTGGCAATTCAGTACAGAAAAGGTATACTAGAAAAGTAGAAACATGAGTCCTCTGTTTTCGGTGCAGTAAATACCTACTCATAATGGAAGTACCTTTTGAAAAAATACTCCAAGATGCCATTTCACCAACTTGCATCACTGTAATTCAGTTAGCTGAATGCAACCACTAACCTGCTGATGGAAATGCTGAAACAGGTGTCTTTTTTTTGGCATTACTCAAGTTACCTCTCAGTACAAATCCACTGAGGGTCACGAGTAGGGTACCTGTACAGCTTAGGTCAGTTGCATCCTATTCAATTCTCTCAGTAGCATTCTACTCAGTTAAATGAGCAAAGTAGCAAGAACAATTCTGCTGAAGCAAGGAAAAGGGGTAGATACTGAAAAAACAATGCCTGATCCAACATCTCCTACAGGAACAAGAACCTCCTTCTGTGTTCTTGAAGTTTGAGACTTATTTAGAACCAATAAGCTCATAAAGCTTACAAAAGAACGATCACTCTTCCAAGTGCACATGTACTTCTGTGATACCAGACCACCACTTCTCTTTCACAACAGTGCAAACAGTCACTTCCCCATCCTATCTTCTTACTTGCTTAGTCAGTGTTAGTATTTGACCTCCCCATTGCCCCCTAAGACTCCAAGCTCCCAGCCCTCCTGTTCCCCAATTGCCACCAGCTCCATTTGCACAAAGTCAAGAGAGCTTTCAAAGTTAGCCAGTCCAGGTAACTATTGCTTGCACTAACTGGTACCCCTCCTGAGTAATAGATCAGACTTCCATTGCTAATTCCCATCATTTCCAATCAACCAGATGGGGCAACAAATACGAGAGATTCTAAAGGAGCAAAGCTTCAAGACCACACTTGCCAGACTGCTCAGGAGAGCTTGAAGAGCACACAGAACTAAACCCTAAGTCTTTCCCTGGCAGTGTAACACAAGGAAAAAGTGGGATGGAGAAAATTATAAAAAGGAAGTGAGTTTAATGGAAATGTAAGTACACCTTCAGACAGAAGATTTTTATTTTAGTACTACTGGAACATAACATTACAGTTATATTTAAAAGCTCACTTGACCTTTTTCCCATTAAATCACTTTGCAAGTTGAACAAGACTCAAAGTACCAATTAGCTCTCTAACTTACATCTTAGCTGTGTTTGAGGCAATGATCTGTGTTTCAGCACACTGAGACAGGTACAGATTTCCTGGCAAACACTACTGCTACTTACATCACCACTACATTCAAAACTGAATTACTTTTATTTGTGTACAGTACATTATTGCTGAACATATAATAGATCTAAGCTCAAAATAAATACATATTATCTGAACAGTCAGCTGCAAATAAAGCAAATCCAGTGGCATTTCTAGGGCAAGCTATACCTTGCACTGTTTGTCACAGCACAAGTCTACCAGTTAAAGGAACATCTCAAAGAAGGTACCAGGACAGCCTTCACATCAAAGATTAAGAGCTTGCCACAGCCAAAATTCCCTTCAGAACAGTTTTAGAAATTAAAATGCATGTATAGTACCTTTAGATTTTACACTTTATTCACTCTTTTCTAACAATTCTTCTGCCTTTCATACCTTTTTCTACTTTACTTTATCCCTGTTCAAGTGCAAAATGTCATGCAAGAGTTCTACCCACATACAAGAGAAACCAAAACTTAAACTGAACAGGAGAAGCAATTTTCTCAGCTATTTTGCTTATAGAAACCACACCTAAAACATAACACTGATATTCAGAAAATTCTCAATGTTAACTGAATTCACTTGAATAGAGTATACAACTACAAAGAACCAGATAGGCAGTTAATTCAGTAAGTTTTAAACAAAACAAAAATAACATAACCTCTGGAGATAAAGCCAGAAATCATAATAAATCAAAAGCTCATCCTGTGCCTCAGCTATTGTGGTATTTTCAAAGAGCAAGTTTATCTACATTAAATACCTTATTAGGAGGCATACTAATACAACTGGCATTCGGAATCTTTGTGGTCTTTAAAAAGTACCTGGCTCAGTAAGATGTACTTAACCATTTGCAAGTTCACATTAAAAAGCATTATATAATTTATAGGTACTAAGCCAAACAAAAACGCCTTCAGCTAGACAGGAAAAAAGTAATACTGTATAAATACTGTATAAAGTCAGCTTAAATGCATTTGTAGTATCTGAGTTAAGACTACTGTTAAAAACCACATAAGACTATTTTAAGTTAACAGAACTTGATAACCACACACATTTCAGTCTTCTGTGCTCCTTAAGATCAGCTAAGTGCATTCATTCGTTTTCCATTAACATGGTCTTGTTTTTCTTTAATAACTATTTGCCACTTAAAAATATAAAGGCATTTATAATTGGTACACATTTTCCATCCAATATTAAATTCCACATTCTACCGTGACCCCACTACAACTATTTGTGGAAGTGGATAGTAATTAGCAAATAATGGAGACAGGCATTTGGGAAGGCACACCCTTCATGATCAGCCTTAGTTACTGTTCACAATAGCAAATTTGAACTATTTCAGTACAAACTACTTTAAGAAATCATACAGTACTCAGTAAGTCATAATTTGATGTGAACAGTCATGTAGTTTATTTCATTACTTCAGAATTACCACTGAGAGACTGAAGTTACAGCATTTTATTTTTCCATTGCTACAGCCAACACCCCTAATTCAGAAAAGTAGCTCTATTTACCAAGTTTACTGCAGAACTCCCATCAGATAATTGTATTGAGAAAGGCATCAGATAAGTAAAATATATAGTCCCCCCTCATCTTGAATGAAAGTCCTATGTAATTTCCATACTCTACATCCAGACAGTCATCTTGCCTATCAAAAAAGCCAATACAAGCTGTATTTTTGCAAGCGCTTATCCTCCTGCATACAGATGAAGAGACACTTACATGGACAAGTTAGGAGATGGAACCCTACTATCATCAGCTAGGTTCCCAAGGTGGCTCAGCGTTGAAGTCGAACTGCTCCCTATAAAGCACTTCTCCTAAGCCTTCTGGATAGTTGTAAACTTGATCAGAGATTTTGCCCTGTAGGGAGAAAAATGCACACAAAAATAAATTTCATAGCCAGAACAGAATAAAAGCTTTATCTCAAAACATGTAACAAATGCCTTTTGAGTAGTGCTTTTAAGGAGGCTTGCAACACCTCACCACGTTTATAATCACATCAAACATCCAGTTTTCAAGAGTTAATATAAACTCTGAGCCAGAACAAGTCAAATGTACAAAGAACTGCTAAAACACATGAAACTGCTTGTTTGTACCTCTCTTTCACAGTCTAAATTGTAAGATTTTCAAAACTAATGGCAAGGAGCTCTACATTATCCTGCTGTAGGGTAGTATGCTTTAATACTGGACTACTCTCCCAGAAGTGTTTTTAACCCTGTAACCACTGCATTCTTCCCCTCCCCACTTCCTTTCTATTTTAGAATTCCCTTGCCACGTTCTTTCTCCCTCTGCTGTGAATGAACACTGCATGTGGGTGAAAAAGCTATGTGGGTGAAAAATAGTGCTTTATATAGTGAAACTGAACACCACACAGACAAATCCAGAAATGAACAAGACACTAAAAACAAAGAAACTTATGCTTGCCTTCAGGAATGAGGAAACATTTCAGCTGGCCCTTAAAGGCTATTACACACATCACCAAAGCGGAACTTTAAAGTACAAGGCTAGCCTTCTCAAGGTAAAGCAATCACACAAATCAGCACAATGAACATAAAAGCAGTCAAAGGAAACATTTAATAGCCCTGTTCAGAAATCACTCCTAAAAGCAACAGTAATTTTCATGGAATTTAATACACTACCAAACTGGTCACACATAAACCAACAGACAACAAAATTTCTACAAATTCACTGTGATAAATGGCATGAAACATGAAATGTACCAACACATCGCAAAAATAAACCTTTGCTACTTTCATTATGTAAACTATACTACATGGGCTGACTACAGAAGTCTGACTTCTGGGAATCGCCCAACACAAGACCATCTTCACAGCCGTGTTAAGTAAACCAACTCCTGAAATGTACTTTTCCACTTATACTTGCTATTGGAAAGCCAAACTAGTATGCACTATAAAGTACTGCATAACACTCAGAGGTAATGCAACTTGAGGGTAACTTTTACAGCAACTCCACAGAGCAATCCCTACAGCTTTACCACATAAATCAGCATTTACTAGCATGCAATGTTAAAACAAACCTCAATGCTTCAAAACTGAGATATTACAGAATTTTGCCAGCTAGAATTAATGTATATGCATTATATTTGATCTTATCCTTTTCTTTCACTAAAGCAAGAAGTCAGTAACATTTAATCCTGCACACAACAGTTTTACAAAATGAAGGTGTTGCCAACTCATAAAATTAACTAGTAGTTACACTATTTCCTACTGCTGTTCTGATTATACTCAAGAACTCATACAAATTTTCCAGTGATAGGAATTAAGTTTACCTTCCTAGCCAAACAAGTAATTAAGCACAAGTACTTCTAGGGAGAGCACACGACCTTCAGTGCAAAACTTAAAATGCCATGCTTCAGCCAAATACCACCTGCAGTATTATGCCAATAATAGTCTCACATGTCCCAAGGAGGAAAGTTTACAGTCAAAGTTCCTGTGGAACTGGAATGAAACATGACAATTTTCTGTAGCAACAGTCAACTTTGAGCGGTGCCAAGTTCTAACTGTCTTTCAGAGTTTCTTTTAAATCAGAATTATTTATCATACACAAACATATGCAAAATAGTCTGACTGCTCTCTTTTGTGCAGGTTTGCCGATTCTAAACATTCAGACGAAAATGATACAATTTAAGCCTTTCTAATCACAGTCATTTTAGTCTACTTTAACCAGCAGAAAGAGGGAGTTTCCTGTAGAGTGGCAGAGCTGGGCTACCATTTTAAGTAGAAGTGTATTAGATGTCCACAACCCATATGGGCAAACAGTTTTACAAATATTGCATTTGTTACCAGTCAAAATGAAGCATTCCTTGTTTAAGGGTTTTAAAGTACGTATAAAAGCACTCTTTGCTAAGCAGCAAGCTTTGAGTTGTGGGAATCATCAGCAAGGTGGCCCTGCCTTTTAATACTCAAGTGATACTTACATGAGTTTATTTTTCATCTGTTAGTATACTCTACTAGCAGACACCTAAAGTTTGACTTAGTTCAAGCAACAACAGTCACAACTCACCTGACGACCCAAATCACTCCCAGGTGTCCACAGCACATAGTTTTGTCAGAACAACTGCATCCCTGCAGCAAATCCTATTGCCAGTTGGGCTGAGCTTTCTCCAGCTCACTGGCACCCCTCATCTCCCCATGCGTGATGCCAACAGGCCTGCAAAACCAGTCATCAATTTTTCAGTTTCTTGGAAAAAGAAAAAAAAAAATCCACTGCATCTGCTTCTGAGAAGAGACCCTTTAATGGCTTGAGCTAAAATATCCATTAACCAAAACCTAAAAATCTAGAATTACGATGACCTTGCACATTTACACCAAGTGACAGACTTGAAGGCACCAAAGTTACTCTGGTTCACAGAAAGACCCAGGTATTTCTGAGTTACAGTAAGCCTCTTCCAGATCAGAGAGAGGACACTGTGGCAAGGGGATGCCCAGGGGGAGAGCAGGTCCTGAAGGAAGCACAGGTCCCTGAGGAATTCTCCCATCAACCACACTCTTGCTCCTGTGCTACATCAACAGTATTTAGAGCTGAAATTTACCATTATACCCAAATTAGTGCACTACACAAGCCTTGCTTTCAGGAAGGGACAGTCTTAATTCTCCTCCAAAGCACTCTGTCTCCCCTTTAATTTGGAAAGGGAATAATTTCCAGAACATAGAGCCCAGTGCTGCTGCAATCACACACCTGCACCAGCCATCCAGGGAGCAGTGAGAGGCACAAGCTCTGGGTCCAGGGGCAGGCTGCACTGCTGAAAGCAGTAATCCTGCCTCTTGCCTCCAGTACAACTGTGCCCACAGGAGAAACATTCCCACAGCTGTTCACCACCAAACAACACCCTCCCCCCTCCAAAGACCCTCCTTTTCTGGGGTTTAACAGCCTTCCCCTGGAGCTCAATGCCCAGCGGGAGGGATTGGGGAGAGCAGGCAGGCTGGCTGCCTGCCGGGGGCTCGGTCTACAGGAGGCAGAGAAGAGAGCTCACCACAGCCAGAGGCACACGGGGAAGGGGCTGCCTTGTCACAGGCATCAGCCACAGCAGCAGCAGCATTGTTCACACGGTGACAGGAAGGAAAGAACTAGACTGGACCAGTCCAGACTGGAACAAACCCCTCCTACCATCACCATTATTCACAACCCCCACCTCCCCCCCAGCACCACTGCCTCCCACATTTATCCAGGGAAGAATAGCGGGCAAGTGCAGAATCTTCAGAGACAAAAATCTGGCAGCCAGGGAGGGCAGAAGAAGTAGGGCAGGACTACCCCCCACCCCACTGCCACACAAGAGACCCAGTCACGCATCTGACTAGATGAGTAGGCAGGTCTACGGTGCTTTATTGGACGTCACACAGTGTTTTCATTCAGGATGGCTATAACCGACTGGGACTACACAATTGTATCCTGGTTATTCACAGGAGACTGCTGCGGAGGTCTGAACCGCAGTGCTTCTCCAGTCTACAGGCACAAGGCAGCTGTGCAGGATTTTGTACTGCAGGAGAGACACTTCAGAAAGGCTCAAAAGAAAATTCAAGCTCACTTTCTTTCCTCTTCACCACAACCAGGTATTCCCCCAGCACATATATGCATCTTCATGGGCTCCAAACGAGCCCAGACCGATGACTGGGAAAGACCTGCAGTGCTATCCAGTACCCCAGCCACAACAGTATCCTCTTCTGCCACATCACGATCCTACATTTGCACCATCCCACTTACACATACATGACCCCAACCCGCTCACCGTGCCTTCAGCTCCCCTACAACCAGGAACAGACACCTCTGCTGATCTCTCAACTCTATAACTAGTTATGTGCACCTCTGCTAACCTCCTACCAAACAGGGTACTTGCACTGCAGCCAACACTCACACACTCCAGATACCCCAACATTCGGCTGCGCGCACTTGACACACACGAATCCCGCTGGCAGCTGAGCAGGAACCAGATCCTCTTCTCCATGCTTTCCAAAAGCCACTAGTACAGCAGTGGCCAAATGGACCACAACATGCGGGCAGAGGCAGCCAAGCAGGTTGAAGCTCAACCAAGAGACCTCCAAAATAACCGGTGGCACCAAACCTGCTCCTGCTACACCAAGGGTCTGACCAAGGGGAGGGGGAAAGCGTGCGCCCGTGAGATGACCAGCGAACACCCCAGGCAAAGGCAGGGGACTGATAACGGGAAGGAAAGGCTCCTTTTCCACATGCCGGGACACCCCACGGCCCTTCTGCTTGAAGGCGACTTGTTCCGGAAAGCGTCACTTGTGCAATGCCCTCACAACTCGTGCGTTGCTCTGACAGCCGGCGCTGCCGCCCTGCTCCTCGGCGTGGCCCTTGCTCTCCATGCCGAGGGGAACAGGTGAGGCCTCGTGCGGCCGCAGCTCAGGTGAGGGGAAAAGTGGAGCATGGCAGCGGGAGCCCGGATGGATAACCACGCTCACAGAAGCACAACATGGCCCCTGAGAAGCAGGCGAGGAGACGCCGCGGCCATGCCACCAGCACTTCTCCAGCCTCTGCCCCCGCCAGGCTGCCCAGCGCCGAAACCCGTCGCACACGGCTGCTCCCCCCGGGCTCAGGAGAGCTTCCAGCGTGCGGGTCACACGCGGAGAGGGACCCTCCGGCACCCGCAGCGCTGCCTGCGCTCCCTAGCCCAGGCAGCTGCCACACGACAGTGGGCAGCCCTTCTCTCTGCGGGATCCAGGCGAGGACGCCCCTCGCCCCCCGCTCCCANGGCCGCCAAGCCCCCGCTGCCTACGGAACCGGCGGCCCCGGCGCCCTCCCGCGTCCCGGGGACTGCGGGAGAAGGGGACCGGCGGCACCGCCGCAGCGTTCGTCCCGGTGCCCGGCCTCCGCTCCCGCCCCGTCACCGCTCGCACGCAGCGCTGTCCGCCATGTTAGCGCGGCGGCCGTTGACCCTCCGCCCGCCGCCGCCGACACCCTCCGGGCTGCGGGGGGTCCCGCTGCCCGCCCGCACGGCCCCCGCACTGCGGCCCCGCACCGCCCGGCGCGCCGGGGGACAGGGGGAGCTCCGGCTCTGACTCATCCTAACGCTCTCCATCTGCCGCCGCCGGTGGCAGCCGGTCTCGCCCCACGCCGCCGGGCTGAGAAAGGGCAGCGGTAGGAACCGGCCCCATCCCCAAACCTCCCCAGCAGTCACCACAACGGTACTGCCCGCCGGGCGCCCCTCGGCCCTTTCCGGGCGCCACCGCTCCCCGTCCCGCCCCGCACTGCCCCGAGCCTCAGGCCCCGGGCAGGGGGAACCCCCTATCGCTCCCGCCCGCCGCCGGTGTCCAGGGACGCCCCGGCCCGCTCCGGAGCTCGGGGTGGGCGTCGCCGCTGCTTCCCTCCCTCCCTCCGTCCCTCTCGCCGCCTCCCCCGCGGGCGGCGTGAGCCCCAGGACCCCCGCTCCGGTACTCACGTGAGATAACGGCCCGAAAGATTTGGTAAATCGTCTTCTCTTTTTAGGCGGAATTTTTAAAGAGGGATGTGGGAACCTACAGCAGAAATACAGGCGGCAGCAGTGGCGCCTTCCAGGGCCATAGGCTGCGGGGGCGGCCGGCGGGGAAAGCGCAGCGCAGCGCTGGGACCAGAGGGCACAGGCGGAGAGAGACAGAGCAGGAGAGGGCCGGGGGCTGCGGCAGCGGCGGGCGGAGGCAGGAGCGCGGCCGGCGAGCTGCGAGCGAGCGGAGAGACGGGACGAGGAGAAGAGTGGTCCCCGCCGGCAGCGCTTTTATAGGCGGGCGGGCGGGGCGGGACCCGGGCCTAGCGTCACCGCACCGGGGGCGGGACCCGCCGCCTGCCCCGCCGCGGCGGCCCGGGCGCGCTGGGCGAGGGGAGCGAGGTGTGTGCCCGGCGGGGCTGGGGTGTGGCCCTGGCCGGTCGTCCGCCCCGGCTGGCAACGAGGGTGCTGCAGGGAGCGGTTAAGTCTTTGGTTAGTGCCTGACACGAGGCGGGGCAGGGATACCATCAGCATCCCCCCGGGATCCCGGGCAGGTGGTTACCATACGTGTCTTCACACGGCATCTGGGATCTGTGCTTCTGTAATGGCTTCCACAAACCCGAGACATATTCTGTGTCACTATGGCTTTGAGCAGGTGGAAAAAGAACCCGGGGTTTAATGGTCAGCCAGAGGCCTCCTTCACCGAGTTAACAACAGCCTGACAGCTCGCTCTGATTCCCTGGGCATCGATAAGCTGCTCATAATGCTCACCAGAGGAGACTAATCACACTGCCTAGCTGGCAGCCTCAGTCTCCCAGCAATTTCAGGCCTCCAAGAATCCTGTAAGTAAATACATGAATGGAAGGCTTTAGCTGACCCATATAATTCACACAGAGTTTCACTGAAGCTCTGGGATATCTTCAGTGCACCCCAAAGCCTTTAGTTCTTTCTTAAAACCCTTTATGAGGGAATGCTGCTCAGCTGCAAGTGGAAAAGAGCCACTCGGAGATGAGGTGCCTCAGTTAAAGGTCACAAAACTGCTCCATGGTGGAGCTGTGGATGAACCCTGATCTGCCAGCCCAGCTCTGCCATGTCAATTTTACTAAACCACACAGGGCTGCTTTTTAAAAAATTCATTCCAGTAGTCACAATTTTTCCAGACATTAAAATATGTTGTTATGCAGTTCACCAAAATCCACCAAAAGAAATACTCGTTCTGGAAAGTACTTCTTCCTCCCAGTGCACATTTATTTTCTTTTTAAAAGGTATGTTAGTACAGTTTGGATTCCTTTTTCCAAAGCAAATTTGGGTTTGTTTAATTTTATAGCAGAGAGAATTTAGAAAAGGAATGAATAGATACGCAGCTGTCATCTCTCCAAAAAAAGAACGGGACAGAGGTTCCACAGCACATAGAGATGGAGTTTATTTATTCTTTTCATCTGTTACTACCTTCTCTTTTGCAAATAATTTTAAATTAGGAGGAAGTGAACTGACAAATATATGCAGTCTCATTATTGTGTTTCATTTTTCCTGATAACAGCACTAGTAGGTTATGGATGAAGTCAGTAAAAGCAGGTACATTGATTAGGAAGTCAGAAAACCTCTTATATACATTTGCAACAAACCCTGTATTGAGGACCAAAAATTAAAGTTTACACTGCTGTTTTTTTTGGGTACGTTCTGTATCATACCCTTCACCAGTGACTTACCTGTTTTCTGAGTTCCCATTCCAGAATGCAAGTGCAGGAGGAAGGATCAGATTATATTAAAAAACAAACAGACAAACAAACAAACCCAAAATAAAAAGCAAACAAACAAAAAACACACCAAAAAACAACAAACAAACCAAAAATCAACCAGAAAAAAAAAAAAAAAGAAAAAAACAGAAAAAGCTATAGAGAGATAGGAATTAAAATTTGGGCAGAGCTTGGTTATGGCATAATAATTGTGAATCATTAACAGACAAAGAAAGGAGGAAGGGATAGAGTGGAGGACAAAGGTTATAGTGGTATACACAGAAGAGCAATCCGGAAAGCTGTATTCATTGGAAAGGTAGATTTTTTAAAACACATCTTTGGAAGGGATATAAACTAAAAAAGGACTTGACTGGTTTGGAGATGTTTATATAGGTTCTCAGAGGTCTCCTGCTGGTAATATCCAAGGATATCCCAGAGATATATGACTGATCTCATTGGTGCATCAGTTACTGCCACCTCATCTACATTCATCTTCCCAGGAGAGTTTTTGTTTTGGTGGCTAGGGGATGTTTTTAAGATTCTTACTGGGAGTAAAAAAACAGATGGGCTATTTAAGGGGAGTGCACAGTCACGTAGGACAGGAAAAAGAACTTCAGTTTGATATGCAATTAATTGGGGTATCTGTCAACTGTTTTAAAAATGCATGGAGGGAGGGAGGATTTCCTGCTCATGAAGGAAGCAACACTTGAAAACAGACATAAACTTCATCCTCTCAAATCTACAGGAAAAAAAAAAAAACAGTGGCACACTGTTAGGGAGAGTACAAGACTGAACTGTGTAATCACTTTATACAAAATGAGAAAAAAATGATGGATGGATGCTTTATACAGTGTTTCTGCTACCACAGGTAATATTAATGCAGAACTAGAGAATTGATGCCACAGTTCAATGTATATGCATTTAGTACTGTGCTACACCAAATAGCAGTCCTGTTTTGTCTGGAGAGGCAAAATATGAAAAAAGCTTACATAAAATTTCCTTCTGCCTCATTTCTCTGCACTCAGTTTTAATACTTGGATTCCTAAGATTGTATGGCTCCATACCCACATTTCATAGATTTGTAGAGTAACAATTTACATTTTCTGCTCCAAAGATAGAAAGTCAGCAAAGCACAAAATGCATCTCCAGCTCTGAGTGCCCTTTACTTCCAACTGTGAGGCACTTCTACCACATTTTGGGGGTTTTTTTGCCTCCATGCTTCCTTTCAGTATGGTTCACAGTTGGATGTAGACAAAATCAGGTGTTATCTCTATGACGCAGATAAACCAGAGCAGGAAAGACATCCTTCCTCACCTCATCTTTTGGAGTGCAAAAAATACTCACTAGTGAGGCAACCCAGTGATCAGGAGCTCCAGACTGGTTTGGACAGATGTCTGAAGGCTGCACAGCCCAATGACCTTCCCTGCTAATCCCAAGTATTTCCTTCTCTTTACGTCTTCCTCAGGGCTCTTTTCTCCTCTGGTTCTCCCATTTCCTCTCGCTCTCGGATGCACCTTCTATCACCAGGCATCAGCAGTGGGGTTGGATTCCACTCCTGCAGTGAGAGAACGAGATTATTTCCTCCTCCATCTCCTCTTCCGCTTCCCCCACTGCTGCCAACTCCTGCAGTGGTCAGCGTTTTTTCTTAAAGCCTCAGGTGCAGGAATTATGTGATTACACAGGAATTTAATTTTCCATTGAGAATAAAATGTTCCTAGCTACTGAAAACTCAGTGCAACAGAAGACAAATACAAAAAATTATCCACCTTCCAATGTAGGGAAAAGGTTGCTTCAATTTCTGAGTGCTCAGACTTGAGAGTATGGTCTCTTTTTTGTCTCCTTTTACATATGGTGGCACTCGGTATAGTTAACATTAGGTATACTAAAAATCTGTAGCCATCCAGCTGGAGCATTCAGCTGTTGGGGTGGGAGGAAAGAATCATTCCAAAGTGCATTTCTGTCTGAGCTGCTTAGGGCAGGAAGACTTGTACAAAGGAAGAGGCACAAGAAAAGGAAAATGAAGGCTGTGACAGCTCTGGATGGCTCATGCCCACAATGCCACAGAAATACTAGAACTTCAGCAGTCCCTCTTTTTAGTAAAATAACCTGTATAAATAGGACCTTGTAGTAGGAGTAGTATCAATTGATACTCTGATCTTCAGACCTTTTTCATTGCTGCATACTTGGGAGCTATCACTGCTCCAGTCCAGTTGACAGAAATGCTGATAACCAGCTGGAGGATGATTCATAATTATTAAAAGCTCAGAGGTGATGAGAGGAAAGACATCTCTGCCTTAGCTCACAGGAACACTCACCTTTCACCTATATTTACTGACTAGTTTTCTGGATCAAGACAACTGGGGCAAAAATAAGGTTCCAGCTTTCTAGTGTGGATTAGTTCAGTTTCAGAAGAGTGTAACTTCTACGGAGAATGTTTACAGAGTAGATCTCATACTCAAGCCAAGGAGTTTACACAAAGTTGATGGGAACAACTCTAAATGTTGCCCCCCCCACCCCTTTCTTCCCCCCACTTTTCTTACTGAGCATGATGTCTCGTGGTCTGGACTTCCCCTTTGGTCAGTTTGGGTCACTTGTCCTGGCTGTGTCTTCTCTCAATCTCCTCTGCACCCCCAGCCTCCATGCCGGCTGTACAAAAAAGCAGAAAAAGCTTTGTCTCTGTATAAGCACTGCTCAGCAATAACAAAAACATCACTATATTCGCAGCCCTGTGTTCAGCACAGACCCAAATCATAGCTCCATACCAGCCACTGTGAAGAAAACTAATTTTATCCCAGCCAAAACCAGCACAACCCAAGCTATTAAATAAGGACTATTTAAGAGAATATTCAGTTATGAGCATTACTTGAGAGTCTAGCCACCTGCATGCCTACTCCACATTAACTGGTACAGAAAACCCAAAAGTTTTAAGCATCTGCAACAGGATATGAACTTTTTTCTGTTAGGAAATGTGCCCAAATCGAGATCAGGTTAGAAATTACTTGGGCTCATTGTGTGACAGATATTGAGCTGTGTACTAATGACACCCATTCAAGTTCCTGTTATCCAAGTGCAATGGATCACCACCAATACCTGAAGAGTCAGCTGGCAACCAAAGGTTATGCCTCTGTGGAATTCATCATTTCTCATGACAAATATCTCTGGATTGGAGAAGAGGCATGGAGTTCCCCTGTGCAGATAAACAGGAGGCGCTGGTTCCCAAAAGAGTGAGGTGGTCACTAGCAATATATCAACTTTAAAGCACAACAATCCAAACACTAAAGCAGGATAAAGTTGTCTGTGTGCCGCGCAAGGAGGTTAAAAGTATGCGTATCATGTGCTGTGACTAATGTTACTGAATGGCAAGGTTATATTTTATTAACCTTTTTGGAATGAATACTCTCTCTGTTGTCATTGGTTGCATTTGCAAGAAGTTTTTGTTCCCAGATGTTTATTCTCAGCCCTATAGTTCTTGTGTAAGTGGTCTTCCTCAAATGTGATCTTAGCTTTATGCAATGATTAAGAGTTTTTTCAGGCTGCTTGGCTTGCTAGTTGTTCTTGACAGTCATGTTTCAGCTTTCTGAACAGGCACATGTTCCTCTCATGATTTCTAGTAACAGTATCCCCTGACAGCTTCCCCAAGCTGCTAGGGCGTTTTGTCAAGAGTGAAGACTCACAGTCTTCAAAAGAAAGATTTCCAGCTAACCCCTGGAGAAGCACTTTCTACTTGTCAATGTCTTTCATCACCCTCCAAGCTCTGAGAGGTGGCACTGATCTCGCCCTTATTATCCAAGAGCAGCAAGAAGGAAAGTGCTCTCTTGAGATTGCACTCCAGCGCCGTAAGAGATGCCTCCAAATGTGCACCTGCATGTTCTCTCTCATTGACAATGCTGGCTCACACATTTTCGGGTTGCGAGAACTACAAGTCAAGGCAGAGGCCTTTCCCACCAGCGTGAAAGGAGCAGGACTCTCAGACAAACTGCTAGCAAACTCTTTCACTACTTTAAAAGCAAGTTAACAACACATTTAAAAAGCAAAATTGACCCATTTAATATAAAGCCTGTAAATCTTGTTTACTTTCCTTGCATGATTGGAGTTGCTAATGTTAGCAGGAGGAAGACGAGCAGCATGTAGCACTATTCACTTCCCTCTGCATTTAAATTTTCTGTAACACATACATTTTTCCCTTAGAAATTGAAGACCATTTGTAAAAGTTTTTTTTCTTCCACATAAAAAACCAGAAAAACTACGGATGATAGGTTGACAGTAGTGGCCAGCATGGAATAATTACCTCTTTAACACAGTTAAGAGATACAGAAGGATCTGTGTCACCTATATACAGGAAGGAACAGGCTGTGGACATGTGCATTTGGTTGTCAGCCCACTGCAGTAGTGATGCCTCTGGTACTCAGGGCCTTCAAACAGGTTGTTTGTCAACATGCTTTTGAGTCCCTAATTGTTCTCAACCAAATTTGATCTTCACCTCGAGGAAATTGTGTTCGTGCACCTTCCACTCCTTCTCTCTAGAGCCTGGGCATTAACGTTAAGATTTATGGCTTGTAATTTGTTTTCCCAGCCTCAGTCTTTCTGTGGTCCTCAAAAACAGGGAAGGAAATCCCTTTTAATTTTGTTGCCATGAGGATCCCTGATCTTGTTCAGGACTTGAGACCCTGCTGGCTCAAGATGGGGAGCTACGTCCTGGACCAGATACATTGTTGGAGGTGAAACAGTAGCTATGGATATCATCTTCTCAGGTACCGTGTCAGTGCTATCCCCTGGCTTTGCTATTTCCAGCCAGATTTGCGGAAGCAACAGGAAAGTTAGCAAAGCAAGGCAAACAGGGCTGGGATATTTTTGTTACATTCCGTTTCCTTGCAGCTGGTCAAAACACTAAGTACCTTCCAAATCTGACCAGATAGAAATGCAAGTGAAAACTGAACTTGAAGTGAGCAGCTGACAAGCCTGGGGCAATGTCTTGTGTTTCATATCTGATCCTCTTTGTCCTGCCCTGTTTGACCACCAAGAGTGAACAGCCTTGTGTGCACACTCAAACCAGAAGATGTAAATGCAAAGCCAGAAGATCTCACCTATTTCTAATATCTCCCAAACCCCAGGGCAAAACCCCAAAGAAGACATTATGCAGGACAATGAGGTCACACCAGCCGGGAAGCCCCAGGACAGTGGGGGCTGTAACCACGACCCACGGGGTGGCTGCAGAGCAGGAGGACCAAGAGGCAAAGAGTTGCTGAGCTGAGCTGAGCCTTCAGCCCTGGGCAGTCCTCAGGGGTCCCAGCCCTGTCCCTGTCATGTTGTTGTGCCATGTCTGCACCTCTGCTGTTTACCTCCCTGCAGAGAGCTCCCAGGCCAGGGGACAGCAAACTGCCCAGCCCCTGCAAGCTCAACCACTGCAAGGAGCAGGGAGATGGTCTTATTTAAGGAGCTATTTCTGGTACTAGTAAACACACTGCAGTGGCCACTTCCTGCCTACTTACCCTGCATCTGCTCATGAAAAATACCACCTAAATTAGACATGGGTGATTAACTTTGCCTGGTGCTCTTACACTGGGATTTGTTTCTTTTTACTAGATATAATTTTCCAAAGGGGCAGATTATTGCTGTTCCATCTTGAAATAACAACAAACAAACAAAAAAGCCACAATCAGCTTTGGTGTCATGTATGATTTTCTTGCATGATTTAGAATTTGTTTCCTCACTTCTCTGCTGCTGGGAACTGTGGGGCAGGAACTCAACACAGCATCTGGGAAGCTGCTGCAGTCCCATGGCTGAGCTGGATTATCAGCTCAGGTGCCACTGGAGCTGGAAGGAGAGATGGCTGCCCCTGTGTCATTCATCATGTGAAAAAATGCCTAAAGCATTGTGTATTTAAGGTTATCATCTCCCAGATGGCCCTTTATTCAGAACATCCCAATATGTTGTTAGTTATGGAGAAGGGCTTTGGGCTTAGCTTTATTCTGAGAAACCAAAGGTGTGCTTATTATTTTCTGTAATAGAAGTGGAGTTTAAATGAATGATTGTAATAATTACTAGGGAGTGTGTTTCTGAGGTTTTACTACATGTAAACATAACCGTAAGTGTAATCAGTGTCAATGACTTCCATTTAATTCTCAGACAAAGTTTGCTTTTAAATACCACACCAAATTTGACATGGTCAATGATAAATGGAATGCAATTAGTTCTACTATTTGCTTTGATGATATGCTAAATTATTTCTTACAACAGACCATTTATTATCCAAAGCTAATGGTTATACTCGTGAGTTTAACAAGTCTAATGTATCTTAAACCGTGGCAAACTGATAAATTTCAAAATGAGATACTAAAGCTTAGAAAAAAGTGATTCCATGAATGAGTCTCATCTGGTAAATCCTTGTCAATGCTCAAGTCATAAAATCTTAAATTAGATGAATTTTGTATAGATTTCTCTTAATTGCACAAAAAAAATTATACTGCTTCTGATAAATGGATATTTAATCTTAAGGAAAATGTCCAAATTTAAATGATCTTATGTCATTTTGAACATAATGCATCTTCTAATTAACAAGACAATTATTAATTTTTTTCCCTCCAGAAATTTATTATGAGCTTACAATGATAATTGAAAAATTAACGAAGAGAGTGTAGTTCTTGAAAAGACAAAATTAATTTCCTAATTTTTAACTTATATTCAAATTTGCTCCTATCATCAAAAGGCATGTCTGTCCCATCTTGATTTGTTTTATTCCAAGTTTCAAAATAACGCAGGCAGAATGTTAGAGAAAATTATTTCATAACATGAGGGGTTACAGAAACGGGTTAATAATGCTTTGTTCTGTGGTTACCTTAATAACAGCAAGCCAGGTTTACACCAGGCTGCTCTGCCCTAGTCACTCCTCACACACTTGTCTGCCCCCTCCCAAACATCTTGTGCTCTCCCAGTTCTTCCTCCCTTCCTTCCACCCACACCTGGCTGCAGACCCTCTAGGCACATCTCTAAATCTTACACTCTTCTGCCATATCCCTAATGTTTCTTCTTCCTTCTATTTATGTAATTCCTCAGAGATTTTTTCTCACTCTAGTACCATCTCTCATTTTCTGAGTTCCATGTTTTCTTGTTCCTTGTGTGCAGGGGTTCTTCCTCGCAACAGTTCAATTCTTCTGAAGATGATAGGAAGAGTTGACACTAGGGATAAAGGCAAACCCAAAAAATATACCACTGTTTCATGATCAAGACAAAAACATCACAAATATTATACTGGTCTCAGTAAAATCTTAAAAATTAGCAACCATGGATTGTCCCTTCTGCAAGGACTATGTAGAAATGAAAAGGGCATCTTAGCATTTTTCCTTGGGAGAAAAAGAAATGCTCTAGACATTAAAATCATCATTCCAATTTTGCTGTCCATACAATGTCTTCATAAATCTGTTCAACTTGAATAAAAACAGCTGCAACAGAGAGATTTGACTTGTGAAATTCCACATGCAGGACCACAGCTAATACACTGCTGTGTTTGGTAGCCTTTACTCTAAGGCTCTGCCTCATTATTTTCTCTGTAAACTGTCTGGCCTCTAAATTCTGATCATAAGTATATTCCCATCATCCAGATGACATCCTGTTTCCTGCCAACATTTTGGCTGGGATAACATTCCCTTGAGGTTTTCCATCTAGATAAAAGAGACCTCAACAAGTCCTGAATGACTGGCCTAGGGCTGCCTGAAGCTGCAAGCTCTGTTTAACTCTGCCACAACACTCCATAATATGTATTCATTGCCTCTGCATTTATCACAGCAAGATTCATAAAGATTTCTGACAGATGATAAATGACTTCTAAGCTTTGGTTTTCCAATAGATATATCAGAAAGTGGCAAAGAACTGCTTCTTTTTCAGTTCGAGGGAAAGCTGCAGACACCAATAGTAGCAATGTATCCTTGCAGCAAAGGCAGACCATCATACTTGTTATACCTTCCACTCAGCTCCGGTCAGATACAGCTCTGTGATTTTAGCACTTCAGTCTCTGCATTTCTCCAGGGTAACACTCATCTCTTTCTAGGGGATCATGTTAAAATGACCCACCTGCATAAGGTTTTGTCTTCAGCTTGTGCTTCCCAGTAAAAAGGTTTTATTTAGCAAATAGAGTCCTCTTCTTTTGGGGGGAGGGCACTGGCTAAAACTCACATTGTGCTCATCACTTTTTTCTGCAACAGAGTGGCTGCTTGCACTGAGATGAGGTGTCAGCAGGAGCTCAGCGATCATCTGCTCTGTTTAGCCAAACAGCAATAGCTTGGACCAGCCTCAGCATGCACTGTTCTCCCTGGCCAGTCCTTGGCAAGCTACTGCAGGCAAGGGGTGTTAGGAGATCTGGAGGGAACCTGGGGCTGTGGAGGAGGAGGGAGAACAGGACAGGATGAGGTGAGATAGGATTTCTGCAGAAACTGTGGGAAGCAGACATGTTTACTGCTGCTGTCCAATGGGGAAATTGTCTCCTCCTACCACCCCTCAGAAAAGCTTCTATGGGACAATGACACCACAAAGCCATGCAGTCCATGTACTGTTAGCATTCGCCAGAGATCTAAATCACGCGTTCACATGGTGATCCCAAGAGCGAAGTATAAAATAAAAGTAATAATAAAGAGCTGCAGTGGAATCCCTTAGGACATTAATGAGAAAGCAGGCAGCTCTGCTTCCTGCAAGACAGGCACTGATTCCCTCCGATGGCAGTACCAAGCTGTCACTGCGGCTGCTTGCTTTAGTGCGGGATGCCAGCTGCATGATACCATTAGCATTCCTCATCAGCCACGGCTTATGTCTCTCTGTGCACAGTGTTGGAAAACCAGGTCATTCTCTTGGCTCATCCTCCTCTGATAACTCCTCTTTTCTTCCACTGCTGGGAAGCCGAGGATGGTGTAATTAGTTTTCACTAATGTTCAGCTCTACGTGGATCTGCTTTTTGCACAAGCCAAAAATGAAGTTTTCACATAGTTTGCATGCCCTAAGAGGAAAAAAACTGGAGACAAATTTGGGAGGCACCCATTTTCCTTGTGTTATAATGATTCAGCTGATACTTTTCAAAATACCACAGAGAATACAAATGACATATTAAATTTCCAGTATTCACCGAACAGAGAATAAATGAGTGTGATTCCAATGAAAATACCAAGTTAAATACCTACTCATGCCAGATAACAACTGGTACTGCAAGGCTGTCATAACAAGCAACCTGAAATCATGCCCTTAAGTAGAAAAGCTGCCCAAAGCTGTATTTAACTGCTTGGGGTTTGCACAGAGATCAGAGTCCTGATATTCCAAAGAAGCTGCAGGGGAAAATAGAAATGAAAAAATCCAACCCAAACCCCAGACAAGAAGTTCAGGTTTTTATAATAAGACAGTGGAAATGATGGCTTCTAGACCTGTGAGGAATAAATTTTGAAAGGACTCTATAGAGCATGGCATAGAGAGATAAAGCAACAAGCTTTATTAAAGGGTAAGTGATTTTGGGCTGTGGGTGAATACATAAACATAAATGCCCACAAAGAATTATCTGGTTGGTACAGTGAGGCTCATATATTGGTAGAGTAACTGTATTCGTAATTAAAGCTGCATTACTGTGCTTGACTGATGCTCTGAAATTGTAACTGTAATGGCAGTCAAGTCACAGCACCAACTGAAGCAACTAGGCTGTGAGAGGAGGAGCTACTAGCTACAGAGGTTCCTTGTCAGGAATATGCTTGAAATTTGATATGTTGATACATTATTAAAAATAACATTATTTAAATAATAATACATCCCCAACCCCCAGTGTTTAGTATCCACTGCAGTAATTGTAAAATCAACCAAATTATATGCAGTATTTTAGCAGATAAAATACGAAGCAGAAAACGCATTAGCAGTCATTCATATCCTCTCATCACCAGGGGGGCTCTCTGGAAAGAAGCACACGAAGTTTCAAGCTACTACATTGTATTCTGAGATGCTGGGAAAGATCAAAGTTGCCCTGAAATTACAGTTGGATGTGATAACAGTAGAAACATTTACATTTCTATTTTGCAATTATTTAAGAAGTCCTAAACATAGCATATAAGCTGTCCAGATCTCTGAAAACACATATCTGTTCCTTCAGTTAGGTGAGAGTTACAGCTCACTGGGAGAAAAATACCAGCCAGAGAAGTTTGCACATAGACCTAGTGGGAATACTTGCACTCCTAAAACAAGAGAAGCATTTAAAAAAATCATACTCAAGCATAGGTGATCCTAGCTGCCCAAATTCAACAGACTAAATTTACAGAAGCTTCAGGTACATCAGCATTATTAAAATAGGATTTGGCCCAGAAGGCCACACATGCCTTAAACTTGCCATAACAACTCCAGGTATAATAAAAGCCCGAGGTCAAACTATACTTCAGATACGTCATGTTAGTTGCAGATATATTTGTCTTACTTTTCAGCTTCATCTCTTGCAAGCCATCAGGTTTCAAATGGATTCTGAAGAAATAACTAATTTTGGTAAGTCCAATGACCTGTTTCCTGAAGTGGTTAATTTAATAAAAGCTATTTCAGTGTTACCCACAATCAGTACCAATGTAATAATGAGTATCATTTCAGTTCTCTATGTTGTGTGAAAACAGTGCTTTAGTTCACAATGGGGCAATCATAATTTCATACTTATACAACACCAATACTAAGGACTTTATGGTTACAATGATGCACAAAGAATTAATTCAGAGAACCCCAGGACAGGAATTTCTCCTTGAAGGTTTTTCCAGATTTGAGCCTGGAAAGTCAATTGTGTTTAAGTGTAATTTGCAGCAATGAGAATTTACGCATGACGGGCTTTTCTTATGCATTGCAAGAAGTGCGATAAATGAACTTCTCTGACACTGTTAGGCCCAGATTCTTGTAGTCTACATGCTTTGGTGATATTTAGACTATGGCAATATGGGCAGTGTAAGTGATGGTCTTTTGTACTGCAGCTACTGAGCTGTTTAGGAAGAAACCTAAACCTTGTAGTTGCCTCCTCCCATAAATCAAACAGTGCCTGTTTGATCACTGGAGGTGCAGAGTTAAGTATCCTCTAGATAGATCTTGTACTGAAGAGAATCACTCTGCTTTAGAAATTAACTCTGCAAATAAAAAAGTACAGGCAGCCCCAATTTTTATGTTTTAATACATATCTTCAGGGGAGTGGGAGGAGAGAAAAAGAGATTTCCAGATTCACAATATACTAGAATAAATGCCCTTCTAATAACATTGCATAAGATAGTATAATAGTTCTGGTTTTATTTATTTATGACTTAGGATTTTCTTTACAGCTGGAGGGACACCACTTTCTACTGCCAGCTCTCAACCAGCTGCTGCTCCTGGCACTTTGTGCTCATCCAGTAAATGGCTCACATCCCAGCTCTAGCAGGCCATTGATCATTTACTAACACTTTCAGTTGAGTAGGGACTTCCATGGCAGGGTAAAGTGACAATAGCAGGGGAGGCAGATTGTAAAAATCCAACCAGCCACAGTAGCATGCATTGGAGGACAGCTTGAGTTTGCATATTAGCTTCTTTGTTTGTCCTTCTCCAACAGATGATACTCCTATTGCATAGTAAGTGAGCAACATTATTTGGGGTTTTTGTGTATAATTAAAAGCTAAGAAAAAAAGCCTTAGTCGTCTTCCATTCTTATTTCTGGCAGCCAGTGATCTTCAAAGTTTTCACCAAAGAGTTGCGCTAATATTCTTGCAGTCACATATCAGGAAGTGGGAAAAGTAGAAAACACCAGAAACATAGAATCACACAGTTGGGAGCACTCAAGAAGATAATTAAATCCAACTCCTGCCACAAGGCAGACTAAAAGGTAAACCATATATCTAAAAGCATAGTATAAAGTCTTCTGGACCACTGACAGGCCTGGGGCCATGAGCACATCCCTGGGGACCTTGCTGCAGTACAGATCTCTCGGGATTGAACCCAAAAACTGTGCAAAGAGATCTTTTGTTGACAGCACTGTCATGGAGAGCGCAAACCTTAGCTGTGGTTGTGCAATTATGTTGCAAGGGTATGAGAGGATAGTAATGAGTTGAGTAGGGAAAGGTCTGTGGGACTGAGTTTAGGCCTCAGGCTCTGAACGTGAGCCAGCATGGTGGAGCTGCTCAAGAAGACTGCTTAGAGGGTGGTAGAGACACTACCATGGTAACACCTGTGGCTGTTGAATCTGGTTCAGAAGGTTTGGCTCTAGCACCAGTGGCCCATTCATGTTTATTCAGGGTAATATATTATAAATGAAAAGCAGTTCTGAGGGGGTCCTTTGTACTTCTAGTGATGAGATTTTTTCCACAGTTTCATCCATGCTAGCACCTTTAATAGGAAGAATGGTTTCTAGACCATTCATGTCTCACAAAAATGTTGCTGAAAGAGCCTGTGATCTTCTTTAGGATCCTAAAAATGTGGCTGTAACAGCAAGATCTGCCTCCCTTCATCTGCTTTTTGATTAAGAGAATATTTTATATGCAGATCAGCTTCATTTGCCTCTGGCTTATTGCAGTTATACATCTAAAGCATCACAGCCCTGAATGTGATCCATGAGTTGTAGTCTTCTACCCGGTACCACAGTGCATACACAGCACTAACCTCATAGGTATAATCAAATGGAGAAGAAAAATTCATGGTCCTTCTTTTTAATAAAACAAAATCATGAGGTCACTTCTCCCTGCCTGAAGATGTATTAAAAATAAGAAAAACACCTGATGAAAACATTCTGAAAGAGGTCAGAGCAACAAATGATCCAGCCACAAAGTGCCTGGCTCTTACGGCAGCAATACTGCTGAGCAAAGAACTGTCTTCTCACTGTGCATCATAAATCCTGTCTTCAGTTCATAAAGTGTTCACAAATAATCTTTCAAAATAGAACATAAATCCAGTTCCTGCATATCCGTGTTACAGGGATAAGGGCTTCCTCCAGGAACAAGCTTCACTTCTCCACCATCATCATAAATTACCAACACACCTAAATAATCTACACTTCAGGGTTCTAAATGTCTGGTACTAAAAACGAAGTTTTATTACTGAAAAGAATTTTCTAAAATCACTGATATTATTTTTAAATGCTACCGCAAAACACTTAACATGACATTTAAATATAGTCCTAAACCACGTGTGGCTAGTACAAACTGTATTTGCATTTCTGTATTTGTGTGCTTTTAGGAGTGAATAGAATTTAGACCAGCAGTCATGATCCTTTAAGGATGATGTAGTCCTTACAGAGCAACTGTTCACAAACTGTTACGCCCTTTTCCACGGCAATTCAGGTCCCTTCGAAGTTCCTCAAAGTCTCTTCAATGTTCACTGATATGATAATCATGGGCAAGCAGGCATAGAAACGTCACTGATGCCGCTTGCCTCGCAGAAACCTTGTGACATCTTTGACTAGGGTGTGTTATAGCACAGATGGTTTCAATCTTTCCTTTTATCTCTAAGACACCAGCATGACAGAGCAAACATTTCCAGGGCTTTGGGGAACGTGACATATAGAGCGGGACTGAAGCTGTGTAGGCTCTTGCAAGCCCCAAACGGCCAGGGAGCTGCAGCCACCTCTGGCCTCCTCTGGCCTTGTGTGCTGCACTGAAGCTTACTACAGCTTTCCATCTTAGCTGGGTTCAAAGAAAGGCCAAACTGAATCCCAAACCAAACAAGCAAGCCCCAAGTGCCGCTACAAGCTTATCAGCATTGCTGAAGCTTTTCTTTAATTTCTTGTTTGCTTGTTTGTGCAAAGAAATCTGCAGTCACTTAACAGGCTTGGCATTGTGTGTGACTCCCTGCATCAGCAACTAGGTCAACCAGCAGTGTAAAGCACCATACATGTGAGAGGCTCCCTCAGCTCAGCCGATGCCTGCTGATTATATTTTGGGAATTAGCTGGGTAGAAGAGAATGTCCTTCCAGGCATGTGCTACCCTGAAATTTTAGTCCATTTGCACAAGTCATTTGAAACTTCTTCTTGGCCCCAGCTGAAAGGAATGCTAAACCCATGGCAGCTTAAGCAAGACTAAAAACAGTGGAAAGTTCAGGGGGTTTGTCTTCTTCTTTGCTCTTTTCAGCACTTGTAACTACCCAGCAATTAGTTGCAGCACCAAATCCTATATAGGGCTTGTGCTGTGTTCAGAGAGTATCAGCTTTCCCAAGTGATGCAGATAACTCTTGGGTAAGATAAAAGTGAGAGGATAAAGACACAGGATATTTTTACTTGGACTATTTTTATTTACCATATGAATATAATTCCTCTCAGTGCCTTAGGCAAAGACAAATAAAACTGCAAAGATGACAGCTACCCTTACGTCTAGGCAGGCAGAACTCCCCATCCTGCCAAAGCGTGGGTTTGCTTGCCTCGTCTCTAGTGGAGCTGCCTCTGTTGTAGTGCCATCAATTTGGAAACACTGCTGCAAGAACATATTTTTGGCCTTCACTCAGAAACTCCTGCCAGCCCTCCACAGAGCCTGGGAGACCTTTTACGCTGTGAGCTTGCCTTTAAGGGAAAAGTCCTTACAGAATAAATTATTTCTACATCGCTCTTGGAGCTCAAATGTTCAGATAACCTGTAACTTAAAAAAACCCAACAAACAAACAAACAGACAGCTCTGCAGAGCCCCACCTGGGACATACTATTGCTCTAAAAGCTAAGGAATTATACCAAGATTACCTCCAAAGTCACCCATACGACAAAATTCTCCTTGAATCAGAACTCCAAAGCATTTATGACTGCACAGCAAATACAGACATGAAAAACAGAGGGACATTTCTGCCCTACCTTTTCCTTTTTTATCACTTTAAATCTAATCTTCCATATTATGCAGAATTTGTGAAATTGCAGCCAAGTTATTTATCTATAACCCTCTCTGCCCTTCCTTTTGCACTGTGCCCAGCCATGCCTATGCACACAATGACAGTTCTTCATGCTATTTCAGGAACTATACAGTCAGAGGGGCTTAAAGGAGGCTTTGGAGGAGGTCATCAACAACCTCCCAGGAAGGCTGTTTGCACAAGGGTGGCAGTGGAGCTTGCCAGGGGACATAGTTGTCCAGCCCAGATGGTATTGCTGTGCATTGCGCCTCGCTCGGCACATCTGCCCTGTTTGTCAAGGTATAGCAGGAAAGGATCTGAGCTGTGGGGAGTAAGCTGGCACCTTCACAACATGCTCTCAGTGTGCAGCAGGAGCAATCTGGAACATATTTCACAAAACCCTTCAAGTGCAGAGCAGGGGTGATGATACAAAAAGCTTGTGAAAAATAATACTGACCTTCAATTTCATACTCTAACTTCCTTGAAAACAGCTTATTTCCAGGATGTATTAGCCTGAAGATGGAAAAGTCTGCTTAAGCACTGAAACATGAGTAACAGAAATGCATCAGATAATGACAATACAGAAAATGTGTATCATCTCTCCTGACACCAGGAGAGATGGAGAGTTGAAGAAATTAAAATGTGACCCATTCAGGAGTGATGTGAAGTTAGGTTCTTTCTCATGATGGACAGTTCAACTGTGGAACTGCCAGCTGTTAGATATTACTGATGGCTAGAACTCTGTAGAAGTCTGTAAGGCCATGAACACTGACACTAGCATTCAGAGTTGCAACATGTTGAAATTTTGAAATCAGTCAGGGTTTACCCCAGTCCTCAGCTAAACATGATTAGGACATTTCTTGCCCCTTCCTCTGCTGAATACTATCGGGGAAAGGATACAGGACTATGTGAGCCATGCAGCTAATCCAGCAAAACAGCTGGTGGGTCATACACATGAATGTTGCATTAAAAACAGCATGACTTAGTAATAGTTACAGCCCTGGTGACAGTGGCTTTCCTTTTAAGGAGTATCTCACCCATTTGTGTATTCTACTTCTTGTATAAATTCATTAAGAACTTGAAAATGAAAATTACAAAAATGTCAAATCTATAAAATTAACTACCTAGTGACTGGATGGCAGATAGAGGCTCCCAGGAGTGTGTGTTCACTGCCCCTAAAAATTAGACACAGATGTTAGATTACAGGTATGTTATGGCCTTAGATATATGCTAGTGCTCAACCATAATTAGCCCTGAACACTTCCTTTCCAAAAAGGGGCACTTTAAAGAAGCCTATTTAAATATATATAACTCTGTAAAAATAGCCTACTTTGAGTACTAAGAAGTCAAATTTAAAATATAATCACACTAGCAGAAATATCCAGCAGTCAGTGCACATCTCTAACTCAGCAAAGGACGTATCAAGTATTAGATCTCACTCCAATACCCAGGGTTCCCTGCAAGAACCAGCTCTTATCAGTTGTCAAAGTCTGGATTAATCCATCAGACTGGCAGCGTGCCATTAAGACCAACAGGATGTGCAAGCTACCGAGGCAAAAGGTCTCTCTGAAAATGTAGTGAGACAGAGGCAGTGTCGCAACACTTGCAACAGGGCTTGGAAAAGCCCATGATGTTACATCAGTTTTTACCAATTGATGCATGTTCATTAAAAGAAAAAAATCATGTGCTGTGTAGAAAAACTCAAAGGTGGGGATTGTTAGTGGCATCAGAAAGGAGCAAATATCTATAAAATCTAATCATAAGGGGTTTTAAAACTTTTTTTTTGTAGTTTTTGTAGCTGACATGCTGCAGTTTGTACATTACTATGAGTATTTGGTTCAGAGCAAGGAAGAACGGAAATGACACCTACTCTTTTCTCCCTGGCCAGCCCTTCCTCAGCTGTGTATCCTTCACACATACATGACATCCACTTCACACAGAGATTTAAATGGAATCAGAGAATCACAGGGTGATTTGGGTTAGAAGGGACCTTATTAATGATAATATAGTTCCAACCCCCTGTCATTGGCAGAGATACCTTTCACTCAACCAGGTTGTTCAAAGCCCCATCCAGCCTGGCCTTAAACAGTTTCAGGAAGGGGGTACCCACAACTTCTCTGGGCAACCTGTTCCATTCTGCAGTGCTGCACTGCTGTGTGTGGGTCCCACAGCTGCGGCATCTCATCTGGGCATGTGCTGCAGGCACATCCAGGCTTTCCCAATGCACTCCCACCAAGCTACTGTATAAATGTAATTCCAGGTATTAACACGTAGTAACTCCTCAAAACCCAGTGATGCAACTAGAAGATCAGATCAGAAAAAACTCTTGCTCATGATAGGCTGGAAACCTAGCCTCTGGGCCAAAAGATCCAAGGAGCTGCTATTCAAGATAAGGGGTGAAAGAAACTTAAGAGCCAACTCCAGATTAGGGTTACCACATCACAGCAATCACAATGGTCCCTCACTTGTAGGACAGCATTGACCTGGAGGGCTCGTGGAGGGGACAAGATTGGTGTGCAACACGTGAGGAAGAATGGGCATATAGGAAAAACATACTGAGAAGAAGAAAAGCAAATGAGAGTGAAGAATTCAAGACCAATTAACTTGCTCAAAGAGGAAATAAAACATGCAAAACACCTTCAAAGAAAGAAAAAAGTAGTTACTATCCTAATAATAGCTATAAACCAAAGCAGTCACTGAAGTTAGCATAGGGATCTTATTCAGTTGCAGAGAAAGGGAAGCACTTCTTGTGAGCAGGGTGTGCTCTGCATTGCCAGAAGCACTGTCTGCCAAAACGGCTCTTTATATATATATATATATATATATAATGTGAAGAAACAAGGTTTTCCATAGAATTACTGTCCAGCTAGATGGCCTTCCCCTCCATCATGGCCAGAGAAGGCCATTTCTTTCCCATTGGCAATTATGCCATTTTTACCTGAAACACAGGTAAAATACAGCATTTAGACAGTTGATTTCAAATATAATGAATCCAAGTTGAACTGTACCATTTCTGTCCTTTTAAAAGCTTCCCTGTGCTCACTTTCTTTACTAGGAAGTTCATCCTTTCAGCCAGCCTTTGCATGGTAAGAATAAGCAGTCCTATTAGTAGAGGTGCATTCTCAAATACAAATCTAGATTTCTGCTGTTGATAGGAAAAGACTGCTTGGAGAAGGCAGCAGTGGAGCCATTCTCCCCATAGGCTACAGGCTGGAAGCCTGTGTTCAATCTTCACTCAAACACTGCTTTAATGGGAGCAAATCAGATCCCTTCCTAATGCTTCATTCTCCTCATCCATAAAATAAACATATGAGTAACATATATTTGAGATTTAAGAGTGAAAATAGTGTTAAAGAGATATTGTTGCTGTTTTTATAATTTATTATTACTCACATTTTTACATCTCCTTTCTTACCTGCAATGTGTAATGCATTACCTTACATGAAACTTGTAACTGCATTTACCAATTTTGGTTGTTTGCCATCAAGTTGTGCTTTAGGCAAGAAAAGGTGCCTCTGTATCTTACTGCTGCCTTAAATACATGTAACAAGTATCAACAGTTCTTCCAGCTATCTCTCTTGTTCTCAATGCATGCCTTATCTTAAGAAGGTGCTGTTTCACATTGTATTTTTCAAATCCAGGGAATTCAGTGCAAGTTCATATCTATCTTCATTGTTTAATTGAAACGCTGTTGATCTCATTACTAATTCAACCAAGCAGAATAAATGTGATTCAAAGGAATTCGACACGGAAGAATCTAGTACATTATTTAGCCCAAGTCCAGAAGAGCCTGTTAAAAAGAGAGACCTTGAATATTTTTAGGTCCAGAATAAACAAAGGACAAAAAGATGCAAGGGATGTTGATGGAATTAACTGAAAAATGTTTATTGTGTTTCTGCATTCCAGGTGTCAGAGACAATAAAATGTGCTCCTTGTCTGAACTTTGGAATAAACTTGTAGAATAGACTCAAAGATAAAATATCCAAAATGCCACTGCTGGGTGATCACTTATAAATAAGGAGTAAGTGCTGCCATAAACTTCAGTGCCTCCTGTGAGACCATTTCATTCTGGTAAAGAAATGGGTAATATAGTCAAAGATCTAAATTTACCAGCAGGTAAATCACTGCCCTTTTGGCACATTAAAAATAAACTGGCAGTGGTATGTGTCACATTGTCCACGTGGTCACCTTGGAGGTATGTGTGACAAAATGAGATTTCAGCTCCCGGGAACCTCAACTGAAATATTAGCTTTGCTACACGTCTGTGAAGATCCAGACATACCATCATTTATAGACTGTGAAAAACAAGGACAGAAGATAAGCTGTTCTAACATTGCCCTCTATCAGAAATTTTAAGTAAAGACAAAATTTACATGATTTATGAGTTTTGTATGTAGCAGATGTTACTGCTGTAGTTAGCAAAAGAAACATATAACATCATACAAGCCATAAACGCATACATAATTTTATTTATGTGATTACAAGATTCAGTGGAAGTGCTGCATGAATCATCTGTACAGCTCAGTGCTCCTGTACCTTCTGAGCCTCTTGCTCTCCCACCAGTTCTGTCCGTCAAGCACTGACACACAATTACCGAGTAGATCACAGTAAAGAACTGATTCAACTGAAAAATAGCAGAGGGGATGGATAAAGGTTGTTTTCCAGCCACATGTGTGTACTATGTGGTTGCAGATTGCTTATGCTGGGCAAAAGGGGAGGTAATGTGGGGCAGGACCGGCCAGCAAGGACACAGAAGGGATATGATGACATTATAAGTTGCTTTTGCAATCTGATGTAAAGTAGTTAATTACCAAAATATGCCTTAAAAACTTTTCTAATATAATCCTGTGATGAGGAAAATATTTGGCCAGGATTATAACCAAAGGATTTAAATGAGAGGAAACTGAGAATTTATGAGAACACAGTTAATTATTCAAACTGGTTTTTCAAAAATAATTTTAAAGGAAAACTGTCTAGGACAGTTATACATTAGTGAGACAGGGATTTCACTTTTCTTGTCAAAACTACTGTGATGGTAGTCTGTATTATCTCTTCTTTAGTCAGCAACTTCTGTGTTCCAAGGTGCCATCTACAAAGGCACAAATGACACCCTACTAGGTTGAATGAGTGCTTCTAGAGCTGGGTGCCAGGTTATAACAGTGGGTACTTTATTTTCACTCGTACTTAATCTGTCATAAAATGGAAAATTGTAAATTGCCAACCCATATTACTATTACTGATGTGATTATATATTATGTAATGTATTATTATATTCCATTTTTTAAAATATACAGCCATATAACTAATTTAAATACTACTCCATGATAAACAAATTACCTAAATGGAATTTTAATTCAGTGTAGGTTCACAGTGGGGTTCAGGCATTTAACTCTGGTGAAGTGACATCTGCCATCACTGGTGCCCCTAGATCTTATTCACGGCTTCTCCCACAGCTCCTAAAGCATCCAACCATTCTGCTGACAGACCCCTCTGGACCTTGAAATTTTTTCCACTGTATAGGTTTGTAACTGTGCACTGCTTTGCTGTGCACCCTGCAAAGTTCTGCTGCCTGAGCCAGGCCAGCTGAGCTCTGCTGTACACACAGGTGTGCTGGACAAAGAGGCTGTTGCCTGACTTTGCATAATTTGAGAATGTGACTAACATGAGATGTGGATGCAGCAGGGTGTAGATGGAAGTGCTGTGGGCTGAATGTGTCCCCAGGTGTTGCACACTGTCCAGGGCTGCAGCCTTCCCAGCCCCTTCTGATCAATGCAAGCCTGGAGTTAGAGTCCCACAGGCAGCCCCCATCAGCTTGTCTATACACCAGAACTCTGAATGAGGGTCTCTGAAACACAGATCTATGACTATGAGCTTCCCAGTGCCCCCTTCCATAAATCAGGTGCTTTCCCAAATAACAGTAGAGTATTTGTGGACTGTGTCATGTTCGGAATGAGGGAGGCAGTGGTAAATACTGTCCCTCTGAAGTGTGCAATTGGGATCACAAATGCGGATCATAACTTCTCTCACCTTGATTTGGAACAAGGTTTTGGACATGGATTTCAACTCTGTTAGAGTACAGCCTGCCCAAAAGCTTTACAGGCATGATGGCTTAAATCTTTCTGCACCTGTCCTGAACATGCTACTCATATTGTATCGAATAATTAAATGCTCATATGCATAAATACATATAAATGGAGGCTTTAATGTCAATTGTGGTAATTAAGGAACTTTAAAAATTTTTTAAAATTCAGATTTATTATCTGCCCAAGTCCCTGAAGCTGAAAATCAGGGATGCAGTTTTAAAACAGAGAAATAGCCAGTGAAGAGACATTCTGTCTCCTGCACAAAGCTTAGCTGAAGAAAACAATCTTTGCTACAGTTTGCAAACATCTTTTTTTCAAAGACTTACATTTCAATCTTAAGGCTTGTGTCTCCCAGGCAACATCAACAAAGATTAAAGTGCAATGTGCTTTGATAGCTATTTTTTATTAAAATGCTTTCAAAAAGCACCTCCAGGAAAAATAAAGAACAATGTAATGTATGTTTTTTTCCTCTGCTTTCTTTGAATAATTTTGGGAAAACAATAACATTTTTTCTCTCATTCTCCTATCAGCCAAACTGATAGAGGCTGAAGGATGGGGTCTTATACTGCAGTTTACCTATGTTACACAGAATATTACGGTCTTACCTAATTGTATTTACTTTTCAGATAATTGAATACTGTAAAACATGATATAGGGATATAGGTATAGCAATATTATTCTTCCACTTCTTTTGACCTACACATATTTTTCATCTTTAAAATTATAACTTTGTATTTTTAGGGCTTTAGTCCTGCAAAATGTACAAAATCCTTATTTTAGCACCTTTATCACCAGAATAAAAAAAAAATCCCACTGACATATTAATAAAATTGTGAGTAAAATTATGATCATGTTAAAACTGATTATTATATTCCCACTGTCTACAGCAAGTCAGTTTGTCAGCTGTTGTTTGAATAATATCTAAGGAGCATGGCCTCAGAGAACATCAAAAATCAAGGGAAATCTGTACCATCTCTGTTAATTTCTATTGTATACATCATCCACATATCAAAGAAGAACACATAGCTCCGCAAAAATAATTGGAAAAAATCTGGCTGCAAATCAAATAAATAAATTTAGAATGGGTGAATCATCAGAATTCAAATAAAATCTTTATTTCCCTCAAAAATGACCAGAGGTGCCAAGAGCCATCACATTAGAATGAAAAGCTAAAATCCTTTCACCACATTCATTTTGGAACCATCCATTGCTGTGAGGAAATGTGGAATGCCAGTCTTGACTCACAAATGAGAGTGCTTCTGCAGGACAGAGTCGTTGGATGGCTTCTGGCAGCAGCCTCCCATGGGCTTTTTGGCTGAGGCTCCTGCACAGGCGGCGTGGATTCCCTCACCAGGGACTCCCCATTGCTGCCTGGTGCAGCACACATGCCTGGGGTCATATAAATCCTCTGGGACCCTCCTAACCCTGGGTAGAGTTACTTTCATCACCAGGATTTTCGAACAGCAGCAGCTACTTCCAGAATCTATCTCATGTGTTCTAATTTTCACTCTCCAAATCTAAAAGAGCAACCACTTCATGCAGCTCGTAAAAGATCATGTCTAAGGGTAACCCTGCCCCCATCACCTCTTGCTAAGTCCCAGGTAAGCTTTCTCAAACCTAAATTACCTCAAATACCTCTGTGCAGCCCAGCACGCATTCAAATCAATGTGTTTAGCCTGTGCATAATAGGAGTATTCAACAAAAAGGAGTCATTCAGATACTCCAAGCTGAATACAGACCTACACAGAGACCTGGCCCAAAGTAATTTTTGACATATATTTTTATTATAGAATGAAACTTCTACACAGTGATTTAAAGAGATAATTCTTTTTCAAAAATTACAACAGAAAATAATTGAGGTGAAAAAGACTCGTAACAGTTCCCTCCTCCCTGAATGAAATGTCAACAAATAGATTTCTCAAGACATAAAAAAAAAAGAAGTGTGGACTATTTTTTTCCAGGCTTCAGAGTCTTCACAAAAATATCCCTGTCAGGCCAGATGGAGCAACAGTACAGGGACGTAGTGTTATAAAAATATTAGTGAGCATATCTGTTTAATCTACCATATATCCACTCCTATTGTAGCAGCTGTGGTTTTAAATGCTACTATTTACAGTTTTCTCCCTGACAGCATTTATAATGACTCCACATCTGGCTTGGGTTTCTCACCAATAGCTCATTTAAAGATCATGCTGCAGCTCACAGTTAATGCGCGTTTATTCCAAGGGTGCTAATATTGTGGTTATTTGATTAGTGCTAATCACTTTTTCGTCTTTTCTTTTTTCTTGTTTTCTAGTGAAGAGTTATAGATTGCCTACAGGCTTGCTTTGTACCTCATTGATATCAGTTAACCAAATGGCAAATATCATTATAAAACCAACCACTTTAGGCAGTGGACTTTAAGTAGCAGATCATAGGTCCTTGTTCTCAAAATCCCCTCCTGCAGTTTTACAAGCATGTTGTCATTTTGCAGGTTAGAAATGCTTGCCATTTGTCTCTTAAGTACTGCTTTTAGAGTATCATTTACTAACCACTCTGTTTATTTATAGAGGTTGATGCCAAGTTTCCGTCTGATAGCTCGGGGCTATGGATCACTCAAAAAAATCTTATCTTGTTCCAAAAATAGCACAGATAACGTCTTGCATTTGCTGGTTAGTGTTGGCATATGGCATATATTGCCACATTTTGAGGAAAAGGCTTGCAATAATAATGAGAAAATGTGCCTATTGTGAAATTTTGTAAGATTTTTCATTGAAAACTTACTCAATAATTCATCCATTAAGACATAATTCTTGCTGCAATTGTTAATTTGGGATTTAAGAATAAGTTTGCCCACTTTTAAGGTAGGCTAGTTTCTATTTCACCATGTTAGTTTAGGGTAAGTCTTTTTATACTGATATGCGGAGAGCCCCTGTAACAAAATTGTACCAGTTGGAGCATGTCAAGAGCATTATAAATGTGGCAGTTTCGGCAATGGGAACATTTTCAGCAGCCTCTGGTGGCTGAAGGACAACATAAAATGGCTGAAGGAAGACTGACCTGTCACATCAGGGGGTGTTTAACAACATTCACACTTTGAACTTGACTAAGCAGAGTTTGGAGCTTCTGGATCTATAAATACTTAAAGGGGAGAAAAGTACTGGATTAGAGACCTGAAGCTGCTCCCAGAGACACAAAGCCCCATCCTTTGCTGGGTTGGAACTGTGTGAAGTCACCTTTCTGGTATCTCTGATCACATTTGTGCCTTCTCTCTGCTGCAGTTCCCCACAAGTAATCCACAGTTATATAATGGCCCCAACTCTTGCCTATTTCGAAAAAGAAAAAAAAACCCCAACCAACAAAAAACAACCTAAGAAAAATAGGAACAAACCATTTGGTTCCCTAAAACTAGCAAACCAAAATAGTTTGCCTTTTGTGTACAGTTTCTGCTTTCTTCAGATGATGTTGTGAATTAAGATGACAGGCAGTTTCAGACAACTTAGCTAGTAATAGTGCAATTTCCAACCTGCTCTCTTTCACTCAGCATTTCTACTCTGAGCTGACAAATGGGGTTTGGTGTCAAAATCAAACAGCACTAGTTTCTTCTCAAGTCCATGTTTTCCCACTGTCACCTGTATGCAAGCTTCCTCTTTTCCCAAGCCCTTTTCTGCAGACTGATGGCAGTAAAGCATTCCAGCACACGTTCCCATAGTTGTGATTCCTGAGCTACCACTCTTGTTTTCCAACATGGTGTGTTTTCCTTGATCTGGGCTGATCTTTGCCCCTGTTCTGGGCACTGTTGAGGCCACATCTGGAGTGCTGTGCTCAGTTCTGGGCCCCTCAGTTCAGGAAGGACATTGAGGTGCTGGAGCGAACCCAGAGAAGGGCAAGGGAGCTGGTGAAGGGTCTGGAGAAGTTCTATCAGGAGCGACTGACTGAGCTGGGAATGTTTAGCCTGGAGCAAAGGAGGCTCAGGGGTGACCTTATGGTTCTCTCCAACAGCCTGAGAAGAGCTGTAGCCAGGTTGGCCTCTTCTCCGAGGTAACATGTCCTCAAGCTGTGCCAGAGGAGATTTAGGTTGGATATTAGGAAGAATTTCTTCACCGGGTTATTAAGCACTGCAATGGGTTGCCCATGCCCAGGGGGGTGGTGGAGTCATCGTCCCCAAAGGTGCTTAAGGAAACACTGGATGTAGCACTCGTGGCAGGGTCTGGTTGATGTGGTGCTTCGCATTGGTTGGACTCGATCATCCTAGAGGTCTTTTCCAACCTCAGTGTTTCCTTAACACTGTGATTCTGTGATCTGAGGAAAATCTCCTGGCCGCAGCAAGAACAAACACACACGCTTTCAACTCCGACCATCCATCTCTGCCCTAAGGGCAGAATCGTACAAAGCCTTCTTGACCCACATCTGCTCCCCTGCGGTACACAGGGCCGCTCTGAGCCACGTGTGGTTTTCACACCAATTCTCTAATCAAGCCCAGGTTAATCCGAAATGAGCCGGGCCCGGAGGCAGTCGGTGCCCTGAGGTGCCCGTGGCGGCACCGCCGCCCAGACGAGCCCCAGCCGCGGCGT
>VZRM01005893.1:2646446-2684225 GCA_013397955.1 Grantiella picta | reverse complement strand
TGACGGTAACGGCGGGGCGGGCCGGGGAGCGGGCAGGGCAAGGCAGCGAGGGAAGGAGGGAAACAAGGAAGGAAGGAAGGAAGGACGAGTGCCTGGGCTACCCCGAGGGGCTACCGCAGCGCCCCGGCCTGCCCCGGCGCACGGCCTCCTCCGNACGTGACCCGCCGGCGGGTGAGCGAGCGGCGGCGGCGGGGATGGAGCTGTGACGGTAACGGCGGGGCGGGCCGGGGAGCGGGCAGGGCAAGGCAGCGAGGGAAGGAGGGNGCCTCTCTGCCGCGGCGGGGGTGTTTACCTCGGGGAGGGCGAAGTGACAGCGCGGGCCGGGGAGCCCCGAGCCGGCGGCTGGCGGGCTGTGGGAACTGACGTGTAATCCCTGCGGTGCAGGTTAGCGGCTCCGTGGGGAGCGAGGGCAGCGCCCCCCGCTCCCGCTGTCAGCCCCACATCGCCTCCGCACGAGCGTGGAGAGTCCCCGTTGTGAAATCTCCCCGGCTTCCTCGTTGTGGCCGCTTCTGTTTATGAAACGTGAAGGCCAAGCGCCAGAAGTGATTTCTGAAAGCGAGCTTGAAGAAGTGACACCCTGGGGACTTAGTGCTAGGTCACATCAGTAAATTGAGCTTTCCTGTTGAGCTAAATAGAAGCAATTGTCCCCTGCTCCTTGCCATGTTGTTTTTGAAAAATGCGATGCAAAATGCCTTAGTTGAGATTCTATTTTGACGTCACTGTGTGTTTTTCCAGGTACAGCACTGAAAACAGTTGTTCATAGGTTTTATTTTAGACTGTAGTATAATGCATGAAAGATTTTCTTTTGGAAATCAGTTTTTCCTAATAGCATCGGGGTGGAGCAGTGTAATTACAAAAAAGTGCTGGTCATAGAGGTACATGGTGTGAACAACAGTTGTCCATTCTTGTTGCTATTCAAGGTTTTATTTTTAACACTGGGTATTTCCTGCTTTATCCTGTGCTTCTCTTCCTTAAATTGCATGGCTTTCATTCTACAGTAGGTCTGAATGTATTTTTTGTCTGACGAGCATTTGTATCTGTTTTTCTAACCGTTCTGTAGCACTTCTCCTTTTTTCACTTCTTGTTTGGTATTCTCCGTTGTTTTGATTTCAAGCCCCCTCACATAAAAGACCTAAAACTTTTCTACCAGGCTTTTTGTTCCCTTGTGTGTATTTGATAGTACCTCCATTTTTCCTGAAATGGGAAATTATCTTCCTTCCTATGGCTATTAGAAATGGAACAGAGCTTCAGGAAAACCAACTATGCAGACAAAAAATGGTGAGGGAGGAAGGGAAAAGAAGGCCAGTGACTTAATGATTCCTAGGAGCTACAACTGTTCCACCTACCACTTCTGGAAACTTTATGCATATTCTTTAGAGGGTATTGATGTTTGTGGAAAACATGAGAATGCAATGTTCCCTATGTCTTACTGGGTAGGACTCTGGATTTCTGTGTTATGGCTGCTCTTCTGTCCTTAACTTGGATATTTGCAATTTGCTGCTGCCACAACCTGATCTAGTTTGTTTATCCAATATTTATTCTTCAGATTTTTCTTGTCCTAGTCTAGTCAAATCCAGACAAAATTTAAAGCTTAAACACTTTGAGTGTGTATGGGACAGCTGTAGCACTGTCTCCCTGAGTAGGTGAAGTTTACTGTAAATTTGGCTGTGCCTTTTATAGGGCCAGAGTTCAGTGGAGTGTAGGAAAACCTCTTGTGCACCAAGTTTAGCATATGTTAAGGAAGATAAGGCATCAAAGTAGTCTGAATAAGAGGAAATTTTGTTTTGTTCCAAATTATTGATAATTAGTAGAACTCCTGTGGAAACATGTTATGTGAGATAGTCCAGTTGGTGCTAAAGAAAGAAGCCCCATAGCATAGTGGTAACTGACGCTGTGTGTGTCTGGTCTTGTAAATACTCTGATTTCCCAAATACCCGTACCTGCCTGGTGGTGCAGTGTCAGACGTGACGGAGTGTGTGGTAGCAAGGGCCTCAATAACTGGCTGTCATCATCTCCTGCTGTAAACAAGGTCCCTTAAGTCCAAGGGGGATGGCTGCTGTGCCAGGCTGTGCTTCATGATAGTAAGTTAACGGCTGGTAAACTTCAGCTTTAGGCTTTCTGAGTAGCTGAGCAAAAGAACCAGCAACCAGGCCTTTCTTTAGCTTGCCTGGAATTTAAACACCCTTAATAACTTGCTACCCCTAGAATGAAAACACAGGTGAAGGACCTATGTGTGTTGTTTTGGGCAAAGTTTGCTACCACATACTAGTTCTAAGAAATACAGTGTTTGATTTGTTCTCTCCCAAAAAAATTGAATGCTGTCATCTGTGCTCATGAAATGTAGGTTAGTCGCTACTCATTTGAAGCTGCTACAGAAGACATTGTAGATATCAAAATTTGACATTTATTTTATGTCAAGGTACACTTCCATTTTGTTCTTCTCTCCCTTATTTAAAAAATCCAGTAACTCGTAACCAGCTTCTTTTGTTTCTTAGTGACAGAAGAACATATATACCCGTAACTTCCTGAGCTTGTCTGCAAAGTAAACCAACATCATTTGTATTTAGTACCAACATTTTCCTGACTAATGCCAGTATGTGTAACCTTATTGATGGTCTGCAGTGATAAGAGAGATCCCAAGACTAGAAAGTGTTCCCCTTTTTGTTGCAAGTTTTAGCTGCCAGGAGAACCTTCTCTCTTTGGAAGAATAAACTAGATTTTATTTAAATAATTTTAGGCATTTACTTATTTTAAAACACTGTTCTAATATGAAAAGTGATTGGAAAAGATGTCAGATTTGAAATTCGTTTGTTTTTTCTTTTTTTTCCCTCTGATGCATTCAGAAAAAGTTGTCTGTTGTACAGACATTGGAAAATGTATATAGCTGTGAAAATATAATTTGGGTCTTGTTTTATTTGATTTATTTTCAGTTAGATTGTTTGCTTGTTATTTTTCTGTGAAATTACAGTTGAGAGGTGCTAATGTTGCAAACTCAGCCTATGTTAACATATGGGATGGGCAGATTAAAAAGACTTTCCAACTGTGTAAATGTGATTTGGAAGATAGGAAAAAATGAATTTGAAACCACATGATAGTCCTGGTAAAATCTCTTACAGTGACTGGAACTGTACTTTAGTAATAAGTGCATGAGATAAATATGTGGAATGAGATGTTTTTCTTCAGGCAAAGCTTTGACTGCGGTACTAATGGTAGATATTTTTTCTTCTTTCCCTTGCTTCCCTTCTACTAGCATCTTCAGAAGCAGAAAACATCAAGATAAAGGCATAAAAATGACTGAGTTTTGGCTGATTTCTGCTCCTGGGGAAAAAACCTGTCAACAGACATGGGAGAAGCTACATGCAGCAACTACAAAAAATAACAATCTTTCTATTAATTCAAAGTTCAATATTCCGGACTTGAAGGTATGTGAACCCCATGTCGTGTCCTAAGAAGCATGTTTGTTTTGCATCATCTTTGTTTCTCTAGATTAAAAGTTGCAGACATTTTAGGGAGAACAGCTGACTTCTTTTGATGTTTATATGTGGATCTAAGAAATAATTTAGACAACAGTTATCTTTTTCTCTGAGCTTCTAAGTTAGTTGTTCACTCCGTAAGTTTTCAAGGTTTAGCAACCTGTGTTCTTTCAGCTAATAAAGCAGTTTTTCCAAGGATGGTAGTCTTGATTTCATAGTGGTAGCAGTTAGTTGGAGAAGAAAAATGGAAACTTAAGATCTGAGTATTGAGAGTTTCCTTTGAGTGTTCTGGTTTGCTTTTCTTTTTTTTTTGTTGGTTTGTTGTTGCTGTGTTTTTTTCCTTCTGAATTGTCTGCTCCTTTTTGTCCGAGATACAGTGAAAAGGCTCAATTTGAAATACAGGAGTTGATCAAACAGCGGCTCTGCCATTTCTCCATCCAGAAGTAACATTCTTCTGTTAGAGTAGGGGTTTATCTCTGGCTGAGCATTCCAGTGTGACCTGCCAATGTGTTCTGGAAAATGGGAAGAAAACTGTCTGAACTAATCCAGTGGAAGCAAACAGGAACAAAATCTGAAAAAGTAGTTTTTCTTGGTTTAATATCATCATTGGGATACGGAAAAGTTATGAGCCAGGGTATTTGTTAAGAAAAGGTCTATCCTGATGCCAGAATGTTTCTTAAACAAGAATTTTGAGCTCAGTTTAATGTAGTGAAAGCTCATCAAAGCTTATAAAAATGAGGAAAAAAATGCCACTGGTCTTTGTCTACAGAGTGGATCAAGTTCAGGTGGCATAAGGTCTCATTTTCCTGTGTCTGCTAAGGAATGAGCCCAGAGCACAAAGTGATTCAGTGTACCTTTTAAGAAGATCTTCTAACTGCCATAACTTGTATTCACATTTGGACTGTCCTGAGTTAGAGTAGGGATTAGAAAAAATGTCTGTCTCCTCCCAGGAGATCCTTGGACATGAGTCAGGCTGGCTTTCTACAGCATTTCGAAGAGTTAGCCCTGAAAACTGTCAGGGCTCATTAGGGTTAGAAGTGATTGGTTTTGCTTCTACTCTGCTTCCTAAAAGGGGCAGAAGCTGAATATACCTTATATACAGTGGGAATGGCTTCTGTGGACCTGGTGCAACTGTTTAAGGAGTGAGATCCTTTAGTTAAAACTCATCGAAACAATGGTTTAATCTCCACTGAACAGCAGTCTTATTGCTTAGAGACTTACTTGTCCTGAGGCTTGTAAGTGAGTAGTTAAAACAGGAGCTTCCTTATTGTACTTGTGGGCCATAAGAAGATTGTCATGGAAAGTGCTTTAGTTGTGGTATTTCTTAAGTAATGCTACTCCTTTTTGCTACAAGGCTAAGCAGAAAAGGAATAATGTGATTTTGAGTGGTCAGATATATAGAAAAGAGATGCTAGGCTACAAATACATTAAATGTTAATAGCATCTTGGCTAGACAGAAGATTCATTTATGCCCTGTAATATTTCAGCAAGAAATGTGTACTCCAGATATATGAAATTAGGGAAGAAAGTGTTTTCTGGAGGAGAAGGGAAGAAAGAATGAAAGCTTGTAGACAAGCTAGGTATTCTATTACCCCAGATGCAAAAAGTCCAGACTCTTGTTGGTGTGACTGCTGCAGTACTCTTGTGTCATTGCAATTTTCAATGTCTGGGTCGCCTCCAGTGCCGAGATTCCTAATCAGTGAAATTTCACATTTGATCTAAAGTAGTAAATTAAATGCTGAAGGAACTGCATTGTGAAAAATACAGGCAATTTGTAGTGTGGACATTGTTTTAACATGTTTTGGATGGCTGGATTGCAGGACCGAAACTGTGAACCAAACTAGTGAATTAGATATGATCCTGTGGTGCTTTATGGGGGGTATCTTGAACAAATGAAACACAGTGTGACTTTGAGAAATCAAGATGTCCGAAATCTTAGGAGTCCAGCATTTTATGTAGTTCTGCAGAGCTACTTGTGGGGGAGATATAGCTTTTATTATTAGTTGGTTTTATCTTTCTATGCTGACATGCATCTGCTGATGTATTTTGATCTTTGCTTCTAGGTTGGCACACTGGATGTTTTGGTTGGTTTGTCAGATGAGCTGGCTAAACTGGATGCGTTTGTGGAGAGGTAACAGTTTATTTTTACTAGCATGTTCGAAGTATTGGAATAATAATGTGATGGTTTGCTGAGTCCTAATAATACACAGGTTATTTTCAGCATTTTTTGTATTATGGTGGTCCTCTGCAGGCAGTCAGCAAGCTAAGATGTCAAAAAGTTAAGATGCTGGTTTTCACAGCATCTGTTTCTGAAAAAAGAAAAACAATCTGAACTTCTTATGGAATAATGGGGCATTATGCATTGATGAAGGATGGTTCTCCCTATAGTAGTGCTGTATGCTGCTAGGTCCTGGAGAGTTGTTAAGAACTGAGCCTGACAACTGCAGAAAGTGGTGATGAGGTGAAGTAAAAGCTTGTTCTTTTAGTAGGAGTACTGTTTACACACTTGGAGAAGGTGAGTAGTTATTTTGTAGTCCATAGCTATGCTTTAACAATATTAATATTAAAATGCAAAACCTATTCGTTTTGAAGGAACTGATGGCCTTTTGAAAGTGATTTTGAGCAAAAGTAGCAAACTTTCACATAATGAGAATTCATTGAACCATCCTCTGTTTCAAGGAGAGAATCTTAAGTAGATATTTTTCAATAGAAAAGGAAACTATTTGGCCTGGCACATGTGAATAAACTTATACATGGCTTTTCCAGTTAGGAAGGCAGATCTTGAGGGTCAGATAGCCTTGTCAGGGTTGCCTTGTGTTTGGTTTGGATTATGGATGATTTCTGCCTCACAATATTTCTAGAAAAGAGTTAGAATTTTGAAAGTATAACAGACTTCAAAAAAAGTTTTTCAATATAGTGACATTGCACTTGAAGTCAACACCAAGTTCTCACCTTGTTGAGAACTGATGAGTAGCAACACTAGAGACAATTTTAAATTTAAAGTGTTGGAATACTTCTGAGAAGTTGGTGTCCTTCAGATACTGAACCCCGCTCACAAGTGCACACTCAAGCACACTTGCACACTCAAGCACACTCTTGGAAAGCTTGAATGTAGAGCAGTCATCATTGTCCTTGTTTAAATGAGTCACTTTTGATCCCATCTCAGGCAATTTAAAATCAGTTTTATGAATGGTATTTCTCATATGGGAGGTTTGTTTTTTTGTTGGTTTTTTTTTTTTTCAAATATATCTTTATCTCTCATTTTTCAGTGTTGTAAAGAAGGTGGCCCAGTATATGGCTGATGTTCTAGAAGACAGTAAAGATAAAGTTCAGGAGAATCTTCTGGCTAATGGAGGTAAAGTGTTAACCACGATATCCTAATCTATCCTAAAAATGTAGAAGGGAAGGCAATGATCCTGAAACTTACTGAAGTACAAGGAAGCCAAGTACAAGGGGGGCTGCACCTGGGTCAGGGTAACCCTCAGAATCAATACAGGTGGGAGATGAATGGATTGAGAGCAGCCCTGCCGAGAAGAACTTGGGGGAGCCAGTGTGCATTTATTTCAGTAAAGAGCTGCACTTTTCTCTGAAGCAGTATTTTTTTTTTTAAGCCATTTAATAGAATTTAATACAGCTTGTATTGATGCAAGAGCGGCTAATATGAGTGGATAAGGGCTTGGAGTAGTGTCTTTCATAGATAGCTTTACGAAACAGTCACTTCAGGTGAGCCACATGGTCATTGCTGCCTTTTTTGCCATCATAACCTTCCCTCTTCCCACCCATTTTTCACACACAGCAAAAAATAGTTGCTCTCATCTGTAGTTCTCTAACCATGCTTGACTTGGTAGTAAAAATAATTTAGAGTCTACAGAGGTAGAGAAACTAATATCTGAAGGCAGAGGTCATGGATAACTTACAACTGTTTATTTTCAAATTTCTTAAGCAACAGAGTCTACACATGAGAAGGTCCACAGTCTGTTACAGTTCTCTTCTGTTACAGCACTTTTACATGGAATATAATACATAAGTCTTTTTATTGTCTGTCTTACCAAAGTTCCTTACAATTTTAGTTGACTTGGTCACCTATATAACAAGGTTCCAGTGGGATATGGCCAAATATCCAATCAAGCAATCCTTGAAGAATATTTCAGAAATTATTGCAAAGGTAAGGTCATTTGTTTTATAAAACTTCCCTATTTGAACTTGAGATATTTATGCACAAAACTTGCTCGCAAAGCTATTTGTCTGTTTTAGGCAGCTAATAATAGTAGTGAACCTTGTAGCAGTTAGTAACCAAAGAAATCCATTAGGGTGTGGATAGGATTTGCAGAGTGCTCCCTGAAGGCCATCATGCTGTCTTTGCTGATTTTGGTTTCCTAGGATCACTGAGTTAACAAATAGGTAGCCAGCAAATGATGTTTAAATTTAAGTTTTGCTGTACTAGCATATTGTTTGTCTGATGTTCTTAAACCTTGTGGGCTGTTAGCAGTGAACCAGGGAACGAACTTACATTCTGAAAGCTGTGACACTCAGTTGTGAGGGGAGAAATAAGCCTTCATTGTTAGATGTCAAGACAGCTCATTTGAGAGTTGTCATGCGTTTTCGTTGTCTTTACTTTGGCAAAGTGTTTCATACATGGAGGATTTAATTTCCTTTGTACTTGCTTGTGAGCCTAGACAGGGTCCTCAGCAGTGACTGACTGACTCACACAGGGAGATATTTCTCTGTAAGAAACCCTTTCTTTAATGTCTTCCCAGCCTCTTCAGGTTATTTTTTCCCCTTCCCTGTTTTATGTAATGTGCATACTGGCTCTTGGAACTGCCTGTGTCACTAAATGGAAATACATAACCTGGAAAAAAGAAGCAGCTCTTTTGGGTACCTATAGAGATAGTCTTTGGTGATGGATATGTAGGGGTTATAATGGGGTTGGGATGGGGGTAAGTGCTGGCAGACTTGTGCTTTGCTATAGCTGCAGATTCCTGAAACTATTACATTAATCTTTTTGCAGAGATTACAAAATTTTAATATATAGTACAAAGCTGACTGAGAATGCAATTAGCACTTTCATTTTTGATATTTTCTTTGGGACTATCACTGTGTCTTGAATTTATTTCACTAATTACATTTAGTAAATGTTCCTGGAAAACATCTGCGGTGTGGCCTTTTGTTGAAGGATGACTGGCTGTCTTATGGCTCTGAAGATTTGCACATCAAAAATATTTCACAGATATAAAATAATAATCTTAATGTCTGACACTACTTTAGTACATATTTGCTTCTTCAGAAGGAGATATCAGAATGAAGCATTGAACTTTTTACAGCTGTCATAGTACAGCACTTTTTGCAGCAATTAAATTTGTTGAAAAAAAAAACAAAGGACATGAAGAGATATACCTCTTATTGAAAATTATTAGGGATTCAGTGCATGTTATTGTGTCCTGGAGTTTGCTAGACAAATAATCTGCTTGCAACAAAGTTGTACTCCAGAACCTGAACTTTAACTGTCTTACGTTCTTTATCTACTCTAGGGACCTCATTGAGCTATTAGGTTGGATAGTAAATGAAAAAGAGAAATAGGTCTGCTGGAGTTCAGCCTGTGTCATCCTGTTGAGAGTTTCCATTTCTCTTCGTGTTTAGCGATACTTGTATTCTATAGGGACAGGTTAAGGGACATCTATGCCATAAATCTGCTTTCAAATAGTTTATAAAATGTTTTCAACTCTGAGCCACAAATGTGTGTCCATAAAGCAGAGAAGGAAGATAACTGAAGATGCCTCATGTTTTTCTAAAAATAACCCCTAGGAGATTGTATCATGGGATTTGAAGCAGTTCTGTCCCAAGGCAAAGAGAGTCCTGACAAAGATAAAATCTTCATGTTAATCACATGCCAAAGTGAAGATACAGGAAAATTGATAAAGCTACATTAATTAAAATGTGTGAAGCCTCTTGACATGTTGATGTTAAATAATTTGAAAAGCTTGTCAAATCATGAGAGACTACTTTTCCTGTATGGTTTTATATCATCCTCACTCACTAAGGCTGCAGATTCTGATGTCTGCCAAAATGAGTAATGGCAATTGCAGTGGGGAGTTTGTCAGTTGAGAAGAAATTACGGCAGTGTTGGAAACTTTTAAAGTAAAATGAAATCTGCTGAAACTATTCATCAGGTTTTTTCAGATTTTAACTTTCAGAAGCTTTGTGAACCCCACTGTCACAGAAGACTTGGAGATGGCATCTGTGCTATGTGAGAGCTGTCACTTAATCAAATCATTCTTTGAATTTGAAATTAGTCTTCAGACTTCTGCAAGGAGACAGCCTTGATATTCCTAGTGCTCTAGTCCAACCTTTTCAGCAGCCCAGGCATCCATTGAAGTGCAACACCTCAGTTGTATGGCTACAAGAAGACACTCGTGTATTGCCAGTCACTGAAAAATGGTTTAAATATTCCAGCTACTAATACAAAGAACAACACTGGGAGGGCTTGAGCTCAGCCTTAGTCAAACCCAACACACTGGGATTGCTCTGTGTAGAAATAGGTTCCCTGTGTTAGATTGGCACTTTCTTTAGCCATACCATGAATGCCTCCTTTTGCAGTGACCTTTGTGAGTTATTCACCAATTCTGCTCCCAAAAGGAAGTTTGTATTGTTGCTTCATTTGGTAATTCTATAAAAAATTATTTTCAAGATCTCTGTTGTCATATTGAGCTTTGCAGTTCTGCATCTCTGATATTCAATAGAAAGCAAAATTGTTGTTGTTTACTCCAGTAAATGCAGCAGTAACAGGTTTTTGTCTAAGCAGTCATCTTTTAAAAGACTACTGACTCTACAAATGAGAGCAATTAGAGTATTGCCAATTAGGAAATGGTGAATGGAACTGGTTTGTAAAAGCAGTGTTTGGTATTGATGTTTCTTGGGTTTTGTCATCAAGTAATGAGTAGTTAGACTGTTGTTGAAAGTCTTGATCCTTGGAAAAGGCAGAGGGGAAGATTTGTTAGTCTGGGGAAATGCTGAAATGCACAAAGGTACTAGTGTAATATCTTCTGATTATTTTTTCCCCCTAATGCTGTCTACTAGCTGTAAAAAAAAAAAAAAAGGTGTTGGCGTTACTTCTTGTAGTATAAAAAAAATTTGTGAAGGTATATGCCTTATGTGACACATGCTGAAATGTTCTGCATGCTTTGGTAAAGGTCGTATCAAAGGATATAAATAGCCTTAAGTACTCATCTGTTTAATTTTGTCATTTTCAGAGTATTTTGTCTAAAGCGTTGCTGTATCTGAAAGGTGCAAGCTGTTAATGTATTGCCAGATTCTCTGCCAGAAACTACCAGAATGTTCAGGCTTTTGATGACATCCTGCTACAGTCAAGCCAACTTAGGTGTTACCATAAACAAGGTCACTATTTAATTAAGTGACCTTGCTTTAAGATTTATTTTGTGGAAACAAATCATATCGGGATCTCCAAGCTGAAGTGTTTTATGCAAACAAAATGTTTTGTCAGTGGTCTAAATCAGTATAAAGGGAGAGTCCCTTGACTGTGTTCAGAAACTTGTCCCTGGGAGTTTTTATGTGCTTGAAACCTCCATACTACAGTGAGGAGGCAGTAGGCAGCATTATAATGCCAGACTGACACTGAGCCACGTTTTTTCAGTGACCCAGCTGCTACTGAGTACATTGATTTTAAAACACTTCCTTGTAATGGGTACACACTGATATGAGTATGGTTGGCTGTTTAAGCTGTACTGAAGTGCTTCATTTGTTTTGTATTCTTCCACTTACTGCTAAGTTATCTAGCTGGAAATGAATAATTTTTGGTAATCATGCTAATTAAGCCGTCCTTCTCAAATCCATCCTCCACGATTATTTGAGCAGCAGTGGCAAGCTGAACATAAGTTCTAGTTCTTTAGACAGTTCCTTTTCTTTTTATTTTTAGGGAGTAAACCAGATTGACAATGATCTAAAAGCAAGAGCCTCGGCATACAATAATCTGAAAGGGAATCTTCAGAATTTGGAAAGAAAGAATGCGTAAGTTGTATTATTTTTTGCTAATGTAGCACAGGACATTAAGCACAAAAACTTAATGAAATGCGGAGTGATACAGGCTCTAAGCTTAATGTATTTTTGAGGTGTTTATCAATTTTGAAGAGCAGCTGTCATAAAAGGAAGTTTATTACTGGCTGACTGGTTGGTGTTGACTTACTTGTGACTGAAAAGTTAAATCACAAACCCATGTACAAATAGCATAAATTCTGGAACTTTTGAGAGGAGCTTGCTGTTCGTGGTGTGTAATGCTTCTACTTAGGTGTCTTGTCTAAACAAGGAAATCTTTCCTTTGCTCCAACTTAACTGGTTTTCTTCCCTCAGAATTTACCAGCAGAGGCAGCTGTTGTGTACACGCAGATAATAAATTAAACAAGGACTGCGTGTTGTCTTGTCACGTACATGTGATGATTATCTGAGGTACAGCTGAGGTACAGTAGTTGTCCCGTGCAAATGTGGTTGATTAATTTGTCTGAACCCTGCCATTACAGTGAATGGCACAAGCCTGCTGGCTGATTCAGAATCACGGGTCGTGCCAATGACAGTATGTGACAAGCTGTTTTAGGAGTGAGCCATAAGTTCTGTGCTAAGTCATGGCAGTTTGTCAGCTGAACCCCATTAAATCTATGTACATTCTTGGTCTTTTATATTAGGAAATACACTGTTTTAAGTTTTTATTGATGTTCTGTATGTAGGTCTGTATTAGGTTAGTTATAACTCTGAGGCTCCATATACTAGAACCCACAGTTAATGGTTTTAATGGTGGTTTAAAGTGTGGTTTTAAATGACTTTTAAAAAGGGAAGTTGGGCACTTAAATGTGTGACGTATTTGGAATATGGAAATGATGCACAGCAGTGGAGCTACTGATAAAACTTTCAGTGACTTTGGACTGTGAGATATAAAACGCATATAGGGACATTTTGTTTGCTCTGCAAATAGCAATTGTGTAGGTAAAATGTATTTTTGAGAATGCTGTATTATCAAGCACTGGAAACTGTTATCCAGACAAATTCAATTCTTAAACATGTAATTGTTCTGGCTGTCTTTGTTTCTCTGCAGGGGAAGCTTGCTAACCAGAAGTCTTGCTGATATTGTAAAGAAAGAGGACTTTGTACTTGATTCAGAATATTTGGTCACATTGTTAGTGATTGTACCGAAGTAAGTTTACTCATCCTAAGAGCAGAATACAATAAGAAATATAAATCAAATTATAGGTCTCACAACCCTACAATACTGTAAGAATGACATCTGAATTTACTTGGGGCTTTCCTGGATGAGCAAACAGAAATGTTTAGATGCTCAGGAGAGACAAATGAGCCTCTGTGTCTGCATTCCTTTGTTCACAAAAGCTCTTCTTAAGGACTGCTGAGTGCTCATGAATTTCTTGAAGAAACTGAAGATTTGATTTATGTCTCTTATCCAGTGTTTGCTATGACTAGTCATGTTCCAGATGGTATCCTTATAAAAATAAGTGCTGAGTAAAAACATGACTTGTTTTGCATTAGAAGGCTTAATCATTAAATTACCCTGGTTAGGAGTATACCAACTTTCACCACTTAATGAGTGAAGTGAACTCTTTACTGCTTTGCTCTGCACATTTTCAGATTGACTGAACACTGAATTTTTTTTTTTTTTTACTTAACTATGTCTCTGCCAGTGGAATGGCTTATGCCATGTCAAAGGCTTGCCAGAGGAACAGGCTATTCTTATTTGAAATGTTTAAACAACACACCGTATTTTCCGCTCGCCAAGAAAAGTGGGGATACAGATGCCCCCAAAACTCTTGTAAAATGAGAAAATGGCCCTAGACTGTCTTTCTGGAGCTGGGATCGAAGAAAGGTTCTAACTTAATGAAAAGCCCACTGGCTCTCTTTGTCACAGGAAACATTAGAGTCTGTCACATGACAAACTCTGGTGAAGGAAAAACAGCTTTGCAGTGGCTTTAGCATAAAGCAGGTGTTTAGTATACCTCAGCTCTTAGTTTTCTTTTCCTTTGACTTGTTTTTGCTGTTGAAAGAACGGAACCTCTTCATAACCGACTACAAAAAGGCAGGGCTTCTAAAATTCCCAATCCTTAATAAAATGTGGAGTGATACAGGCTCTAAGCTTAATATATTTTTACGTTAAGGCAAGTGTAGGACTCTTGGGAACCTGTTTATAATTGTGGAAAAAGTATTCCTATTAGTAACTCAATAGAGCAGAGTTGCGTGAGGAATTTCTGATCAACCTTGACAGTTAAATCCATTTGGTCCCCTGAAATCTGTACTTAATGATGAATGATTTAATTAAATAGTTCTTTGATTTAAAGAATGTTACACTTTTAAACTGACATGAAGGCTGAAAATATGTTACTTTTGCTATTGCTCTAGTTTATTTATAAATAATTATAAAAACAGCGTGAGGAGACTAGAGTGTTGCTTGAGTCTTGAGTATTTCTGGCAACCTAGACCTGAGTTGGAAGATGTGGTGATTAAATGTCTTTACCTTTTTAAAAAAACCCTTCATCCATCAATATCAGCTTTCTTCTTTCAGTGCTAAAAGTCTAAACATAACCTGTGTATTCTCTAGGTTAAATTATAATGACTGGGTTAAGCAGTATGAAACACTAGCAGAGATGGTTGTACCACGTTCCAGCAAGTAAGTTGTGAAATGCTAAATCTCATATTCACATGTGTTGTGTTTTAGGAGTATTCTTTATCTAGAGTGGCTTTGAATTTTAAAGATTGGTAAAAAACTTGTCAAATGTCTAGCTTCATGTCTTTATCTGATCAAATCTGATTAGATAATTGAGGAAATATTCAAATGAACTCTAGGGTTAACAAAGTTATCAAACTTACCTGAGAAGAGTAAGAGAATTGAAAAGTTAATCTGGTTCTGGTCAAGTATATTCAGCTTCAAGCTGGGGCTTGGTGGAGATAAGAAACAAATACTGACTGCTGGCCTTTAAGCTTTAGATCTGTATTCAGAGGACTTGAAACAAGTTGTATGTACTCTTTGAAAGCTGCTAAAGAATGAAGAACTTGAAGTGTAGGTGGTTTTGTTGTTGCAAAGAAAGGTAGCTTGTCTCTTTGGGTTCTTGGTATCAAGCTGGTGCTTGGTGCTGTGATGGGCAAGACTGAGGACTTTAAACCACTTTAGCAATCTTGTAACCACATGGAAGATAAAGTCTACGTGAAGATTTTTTTTAAGAGCAGTCAGTTGCATTCTGTATGAGGTGCTTAATTTGGGAACTAAATCCTGTATAATTACTTATATTTGTCCTTGCCTTGTAGCAATAAAGTACAACTTGTGGTACTGTATGACTGATATGTGCTGTCTTGAACCTTGTTAATTCTGACACTTGGTTTGTTTTCTGTCTGTGTAGTGTACTCTTTGAGGACCAAGACAGTTACCTTTGTAATGTTACCTTGTTCAGGAAGGCAGTGGATGACTTCAAGCACAAAGCCAGAGAATATAAGTAAGGCTTAATTTGTGTGCATTCTGTCTCTCATGCTTTGAAGGATCTCTAGATAGGCACTTCTGATTTTATTCACTTCCAAATGCAGATTTTTGGTCCGTGACTTCCAGTACAATGAAGAAGAAATGAAAGCTGATAAAGAAGAAATGAATAGACTGTCAACTGACAAGAAGAAACAGTTTGTAAGTCTTTATAAACTGGTCACTTTAGAAATGTGAGACATCTAAGACTTGTTATTGCTACCTAAAAATTTCGTGAAGTTGTGATTCAGAGAAAACATTGTAAGGATGACATGATGTAGCCAGCCTGCCACCCAGCTAATCTGCTCTGGGATAATTGAATTTCCTGCAGCCTAAGTGCTCCTCACTGCATTGAACCAAGGACTGGTATTGCAGCTGACGATGTTTGAAGTCCGAAAATGGACAAGTGTTTGAATTACATAATCAGATATTACTAAAATGATCTTTAATATTGTTAGCTCATGACAGCTGAGATGGGGAACTGAAGAGACAATGGGAACTCTCATTAAATTTCTCTTTACTTAGTATCAAAACACTCTTGAGCCATTATGTCCATAGTGAACTCTGTCTTTAACTTGTCTTTGTTATCATGGTACAGATATTGAGTAGCTGCTCAAACATGCATAATGGGCTGAATCTTTTTCTGATGTTTGAATAGCCTAATTATTTTTTTCCCCTCTTCTCTTTCACAGGGGCCTCTGGTTCGGTGGCTGAAAGTTAATTTCAGTGAGGCTTTCATTGCATGGATTCATGTGAAAGCATTACGTGTTTTTGTTGAATCTGTTTTAAGGTAATGAGGCAGATTTGAATAGTGATTTTCTTCCTAGACTTGGTAAGAATTTACATCTAGCTTGGGTTTACCAGCTGAGGCATGTGAATGCTGCCCTTCTGGGAAGGAGGAAGACAAGAAGTAGGACAGTAAGAATAGCTGGTGGCAATAGCTCTTGTTGCCAGTTGTGAAATATTTGAGGTAGATAATAGTGTATCTTCCCCTTGGATAGTCTTTTCACTAGTGCTTTAGAAGTTACAGATACTCTGTAAGTAGCAGGAAGACATATTTGCTGATTTTTAGCTTACTTTGTGAGCTGCTTGTATCAAGAACTAACTAGATATTCTTTTTAAGTGGGAAATTGAAATAGTTCAAAATAAAAAGTATTTGGGCTTTCAGTAACAGTTTGGCATCATGAAATGTATGCCTTTTCTTTAAGACCAAGGCTTCTGTAGTCTAAAGACTTTCAAGACTTGTCATCTAAACTTTTCAATATTAAACCACTCGATATCCTAACTAGAAAATTTCTCTGCTTTTTTTCTTCATGCCTATCCACAAGTGTAGTTACTAGTCAAGAACAGCTGTAGTTGTTCTGCAAAGGAAGAACCTTTTTTTTTATAGTCTTAGAGGTTCCTACCATAGTCAGCAGAGGGAAAGGTGTTGTGTTTTTAGCCTTTTTGCTAAGTTGTCATAAAGGAGAATAACAGAGGAGAAAAAGAAAACAAATCACATTAACTTGTATTTATGCTACCATGGACTTATTTTGAAGACAAAACTTGAGTAAAGAAGAAAGCTGAACTTGATTGGAATGTTGGCAACTGTTTCCACACTCCTAGAAAAAAGGATTAAGTAGAGACTACATTGTCCACCAAGTGGCATAAGCAAAGTAAACTAATGGAGTGTTCAAAATTTAGTCTGAGATTTCAGGTAACATTGAGAATTATACTAAATACTCAAGAATTTAGAATTATTTTTAAAATATTTAGGTTTCTGTTTTGTTATTTTAAACTTGTAGTTCTACTTTTTTGATGCCTTATGAATGTAAACACGGAATGATTTTGCAAAAATGGAAATAGGCAAAATTTCCTCTTCAGAAATAGGATTCTTTCTCAAAATAAAATTCTGTTTTGAAATATGAAAGAAGGTTTATTTCAGCATTTCCAGTTTTCTATTTTGACTTTCTCAGGTACGGTTTGCCAGTTAACTTCCAGGCAATGCTACTTCAGCCGAATAAGAAAACAATGAAGAAACTGAGGGAGGTTCTGTATGACTTATATAAACATCTTGACAGCAGTGCAGCAGCTATCATTGATGTAAGTATTTTTGTAAGTGCTCCTCCCCTTCAGTACTAGATTTAATATGTTTAAACAAGCAAAAAGTCTATTGGCATCATTAAAAAGCTATACCTCTGCATATTCTTCATTTTCTCATAGTACAGACAATTTTGTCTCCTTACAAAAATGCTGCTTCTATTTTACACTTTCGCAAGGCAGATGGTGTTTAAAGTTGCAACCAATACATTTGAAGAGCCATCTGGTTTAAAAGTCACATGTGATTTCTTACTGTATTCTTTGCTACTACTGATGGAAAGATACAGACTGCAAGTTAGCATAGTAGTCCTCTGCTGAAGAAGGCTGAATCATTGTCAAAATGGAATCAGCCTTTCCATCTGTAGAGATCTCACTTTCATGTTTAAACTGGTTTCTTGGGTGGCTTATTCTACTAATTAGTTTTGTATTGAGAACCAGTGATTTTTGTAGTTAAAGATTAACTAAAGAGACCATGAGTTTAGCTGAATTAAAAAAGATTCTTAACATTATATTGAATATAATGTGTTTCCAGGCCTTTTTGTGAAAAGAGGATGTGAGACAACTTAGGTGAAAATTAAAGATGCTGAACTTCATGTAACTTCCTGGATCATTCAGCATAACTTCCCGTAACCTTCTTATCAGAAACTGACAGTGCTTAGATATAGTAAAACACAAGTGTTGTAATGATGGTGTGTTTGCTATAGCAATGGATGTGAATTATTGATACAGAACTACTTAGATTTTAAAAAAAGCACTGTGTATTTAATTTTGAAAAATACTGTTAGTCATTTGTCAAAGTTCTAATTTTATTTGTTCTTTAAACAGTCACTTGAATGTGAAAATTTAAGCTTGAAGTCTTACCTGGCCTATTTGTTTCTAAAACATATTAATATATTATCTACTTCTGAATAGGAGTCTGAATTGTAAGAGTATAACTATTTTCACAACTTTGTTTGCAGGCAACTATGGATATTCCAGGCTTAAACCTCAGCCAACAGGAGTACTACCCATATGTGTACTACAAGATCGATTGTAATTTGCTGGAATTCAAGTAAAAGTTCCCTAACATGACAATCTTCTCAGTGTTGATGTAAACAAACAGAAGTGAGGTTGAAGTACAGTAATACTTTTAACATTCTACTAATCATATGCTTGCTTCTTATGTTAGGTGAATTGAACACACTGTGGTCCATCTCTAGACATCTTTTTAAAGAACAGTGTAGGTAATCTTTTAATCGACTATGTCTGTATATGTATATTGAGAGAATTGAAGTATTTATAAAGAGAGTGATTTATTTAAGGAAAAGTTTATTCCTCTTTCATATGGTGGTCTGTGTTAATTCCATTTACCATTGTTTATAAAAAAAACTTGTTTACAGAAGACTAGTGTAAATGTTCATGGCCATTTTGTTAATTTGATTTAGTAGATACAACTGTGTTAACGTTGTTGAACTGTGATGTAAAGTATGTAAAACTGGTATGAAATCGTGCTTTCTGAATGGTTTAAAATTACAATTGATGCACTGTAAACGCAGGGAAAAATAAACATACCTGTGCAAACGTGTCGCTTTCTTGTATCACATAAAATTGCAGATACTTGTGTTTAAACTGAGGCAGTGCATGATGTCTTTAACAGTGCTGCATCCTGCATGCACTGGTACAGAAATGCAATTGGCCTCAGCACAAGTACTTTTAAGAGATGCAGGAATTAATTTTGCTTGGTGCAGAAATGCCCAAGTATGTTGTTTGGCAATCACACGTATGTACGAATGTTTTTCATGTTTATATCTTTGTGACTCTAAAGAAAAGATGTGAGACAATTTATGGGGAGATAGTGGCAAGCTGGGATGCTAACAAGCTAGGCTGAGCTGGAATTTTTTGATTATTCCTTTTTCTTTTCAATCAGTTGAAGCTTGAGACTATTTTATGACTTTGAATACCATACTATTAAATGCTCACTGCTTTTGGTGACATCTCTTCTACCACACAGGTAATATGATGGCTTCCTTTTAATGTGTGTAGAGAGGAGTTGTTTATTTCAGCAGCACCTGTATACAAGTATTCTACCTGTTTGAGTAGCAACATATGCAGTAAAAGCTGCAGTATGTTCAAAACTGACTTGAATCAAGAGTGAGACTGGAGGAGTGCTGATTTGTCAAAATTAGTATTTGAAGTACTGTAACCACTTTTCTCATTGAGTTCCTAACTGAAAATATCAGTGCTGTGGCTCCGAGCAGTATAGATCTTTCAGCTGTGGGGCCTCTAATCATAACCCAACAGTAACTTGAGGAGTTGTAACTTTGTAAGCCAACACTGACATCTCTAATTATTAAGAGAAGTTTAGCATTTGAATTCAAGAGTTGCATCTAGCTACTGATTTTGATGGGGTTTGAGGTCTATGAAAATATTTGCTATCTAAATTTATATTTGCTTTTCCTCTTATTTTTATAGACAAAAAGGGAAAGAGTGAGATCATGTATTCCGTTGTGCTCACACTCCCATGCTGTTACTCATTTTCTTACAGAAGATAACAGCTGCTTACTGTGTTGTCCAGGTTGTTAAAGTGTGTGCCCAAGTGGAAGGAGTTTTCCCTTTTATCACCCAGCTCTTCCTCTTCCACTGGCTTTTGTTACTGCTGCACACAAAGATTGTCATCTTGGTTCTGAGCTCACTATAACTCATACACTGTTCAAAGGTAAAGAGCATTTTTTGTCCTGCCTCCCTTATCACAGAAGGAATCAGGCTAAACTGTTGTCTATTTTTCACCTTAGTTCTCTTTTGATTTTGTTTTCAAAGCCTTTCTACAAACAAGTGTGGATAAAGGCTTAGGCTTCCAGTAAGTACTGTATGAACTGCTTTGCTGTTTATTTGGCCCTGTTCAAGATACTGGTGCCTGCTCAATCAGCCTGAGATCCTTCTGAAATGAATGGAAGCAAGGGGCAGGTGAACAATAGAATGACACCTCCATCCAGAGTGAGCTGCCAACTCCAGCGCCAGGGGACGACTAACCCTTATGCCCCAGTATGGGCTGGGGGTGGACTAGCTGGGAAGCAGCACTGCACAGAAGGAGCTGGGATTGGTCATAGGACCAATGTCCATAGGACCTGTGCTTGTGTCCAGCCATCTCCTGGTATGGCTGTTAGTAAGAGGGTAGCCATCCTTCCCCAATATTTGTCAGTTGTAAAGTCATGTCTGGGCTTTATAATACAAGAAATGGAGTACCACAATGGAGAAGTGGTACTTCTCCAGTGGAAGTGGAAGCTACCCAGCCTTGTCAGGGAGGTGGAGCATGTGACACTGTGACTGGGAGAATCATGGCTCTCCATGCTGGGGAAGATACGGGAAAAGCAAAGAGCAGATTTTACTGATATTTACAGCTGCCTGAACAGAGGATGCAGAGAAGATGGAGCCTTCTGATGTGCCTGAGCACTTCTGAGAGGCACATGGCAATAAGGAGAGGCAAAGGATTCAAGTTTGAATGTGGGAAAATTTCACTGGAGGCTGTGGTAGGTTGATCTGGGCTGGTGGCCAGATACCTACCAGCTGCTCTCTCACTTCCCCTGTTTAATGGAATAGGGGAGAAAACAAGGTGAAAAAGCTTCTGAGTTGAGATAAAGACATAGAGGTTGCTTACCGTTTACTGTCACAGGCAAAACCAGCTAGACCTGGAGAAGATGGGGAAATTGGAGTTGCAGAAGTTTATTGCCAGTTAAAGAAGATTTGGTTTGTGAGAAGCAGAGAAAAAGTGAAACACCCTATCCACTTTATTTTTTCCTGAGGCCCAGCTTCACTCCTTTACTCCTAGCCTCTGTCTTTCCGTTCAGCAGCATAGAGGGATGGGGAATTGGGGTTATGATCATATGTTCATAATAGTTCCTCTCTGATTTACCTTCCTCCTTACGTTTCCCCTGCTCCAACATGGCTCCTTCCACAGGCTGCAGTCCTTCAAAGTAAACCTAGTCTAGCACAGATCCTCTGAGTCACATTTCTTTCAGGGCATGTCCACCTGGTCTGATTTGGGTCCTCCAGGAGCTACAATGTGGGTATGTGCTCTGGCATGGACCTCTAATGAGGCTGCAGGACAGTTCCTGCTCCACTCTGCTCCCCTCTGTGGGCTGCAGGGAAATAAATACCTGCAGTGCATTTCCTTTCAATATTGTATCTAGTCTGGCATTACCTGTAGCTGAGTAGACTCAGAATTGCTGTTTACAAAGAAGGGAAAATTGCAGAGTATTAGATGTTAGTGACCCCCCATGGAATACCTGGTGTCTGGATATTACTGGGCTTTTCTGGTGGTGAAGAGAGGTACTTTGGATACAGGGCCTGGGAGTCTGTGTTAGGTCTGATTTATAGGGAAAGGCTAGAACCAAAACCATGTCATTTTACAGTTTATTGTACTTCTGTGGCTCTCCAAAGATTTCTGGCAAATGAAATAAGGTTAAAACTCTACAGAAATGGAAATTTTTCGTATTGTTTCCAAGAAGCATGCCAAGTGATTAGGTTAGAGAGTAATTTGTGGAAGAAATTAAAAACATAGTATACTCTGGAATGTGAGGAGTATTTTTCATGTAATTAAGTAGCAACAGATGATTTATTGTGGCCTAATAGGAAAAGCAGACATAACTGGATTGTCACAATTTACATGTCTGTAATCAAAGTCTGAGAATCACAGCAGGAGTATCTAAACCAGCACTGTATTAGTCTTTTAGTAAATTTAACACAGATCTTGAAATACTGATGAATGCCATTTGAAAGCTGACAAATACAACTTAGTAATGAAATTTTGTGAGAAAGCAATACCTGCAGTGAGTTCCAGGATCACCAGGACTGGGAAGAAGAATGAGCAGAGAACTGGGGAGAAGCAGAGGGAATGTGGTAGCCAGGAGCTTGTAGAAGGGGCGGTTAAGCAGACCTGGTAACTCATTACTGAACAGGAAGGAGTATCGGGGATATCATAGTGACTTCATAGCTGAGGTCACAGCAGGAGAGGATTTCAGTGAACTTTAGGGAAGATGAGCCACCACAAAGTTGATGGAAGAAAACAAGCACCACCCTGCCTTGAAGAAGGGCGAGAAGAAGATCTGGGGAATTACTGTCTGGGCAGCCTGACCTTGATCTCTGGCAAGGATGAAGTGGCAAACTGTTCCAAGGACAGGAAGGTGATTAAGGGTAGTAAGTGCGGATTTGTGCCTTACCAACCTGATAGACTTCTGCAATGAGATGATTAGCTCAGTGGACAAGAGGAGAGCAGTGGATGATTCTTTATCGTGGCTTCAGTAAGGCCCTTGATGCTGTCTCCTGTAGTATTGGTGAACTGATGGAGTACAGACTAGGTAAATGCATGGTGAGGTGGACTGAAAAGCAGGTGAATTTATGGGATCAAAGGCTTTTAATCAGTGGCACAAAGTCCACGCAGAAGCCACTAGTTATTACTGATGTACCCCAGGGTTCAATAGTGGGGCCACTATTTTAAAAAATTTTTATTAATGACCTGGATGATGGGACAGTGCACCTTCATCAAGTTTGCTGGTGACATAGAACTGAGAGAAGAGGCTCATATGCCACATGGTCCCTGTTCAGAGGCCTTCAATACACTGCAGAAGTAAGAACATGGGAATTTCATGAAGTTCAACAGAAGAAAATGTCAAGTTCCACCTCTGGGAAGAGTCCCAGATTGGCCACATAGCAGTACAAACTGGTGGCCATCTGGTCGGGAAGCATTTTTGCTGAAAAAGGACTCAGGACTCGTTATGGAAAAGTTGAGCATGAGGCATCAATGTGCCCTTGTAGGGGAGAATGCCAACAGCACACCTTAAGAAGAACATTGCCCGTGGGTTGAGGAGGGTGATTAGTCCCTTCACCTCAGCACTAAGGAGACACACCATAGCCTGGCAGTAGCTGAGGCTGGCAGGCATTGCTGAAGACCATCATCTAGTCCTCCCTGCTCAAGCAAGGTCAGGAAGAACAGATTTCTCAGGACTGTGTCCAGTAAGGGGTTGAAAATCTCCAAGACTGGATACTTCACAACCCTCTCAGCAATCTTCCCTGATGTTCACATACCCAAGTAGCAAAACTGTTATGTTTAGACAGGACATGATATATCTCTGTTTGTACCCATTGGGCACCACTGAGAAGTCAGGCTCTCTCTTTACATCCTCCTATCAGTTACTCATAAACATTGATAAGATGCTCGTGAGATTAATTATTTTTTGAGCAGAGGGTAGTGAGTGCCTCTGCAGTATTCAAGCACTTGTTTTCTGGGGCTATTTTTGTTGTAAGGAATATAGCTCTTAGGTATGGCAATGCACAGTGACCAGCAGATGTGGGATCTTTGCTTTGGTTTGTTTTTTTAATGTATAATATTCTGAAATGCTCAGCATTTAAACCTCTATATTAATTCAAAGAGGTTGCAGACAGTGACTGATTTCTGAGCAGAAGTGTTTAGAAGTAACTTCTGCCCAGATATCTTTGTACTTTAATTGTGGTTTTCTGGCAGAATTCTCACTGCAGAAGGGATGTTTGAATTGTTCTCCATCATTTCTCTCAACAATTGCAGTGTTTATCTTCCACCCAACCAGGACTGGATTTTTAGAGTGAAAGACTCTAATATTTGCCAGCCGCTTAGTATTTGTTTCCAGGCAGACAGTGTGTAATTTATCTTATAGTGACTTAAATATCTTTAAGAGCACAATTGGTAAGATGAGTCAGAGGGAAATGGTATCACGCTTCACTTCATGGGGATAGGATCCCTGCCTGGAATCGTTTAATGTTGCATCGGTGTAAACAAATGAACTCCGTCACTCTTTGTACTGTGGCATTAATGGGAAGAATCACTGATAGACTAAATCATGAATGTTTCCTCTTGCAAGGATCTGGGGTTTGTGCTTCACCAAGAAGCTCACATTTTGTAAGCTCTGGGGAAATACAAGTGTAATACTTGAATTCCTGAAACTTCCCTGAGCTGAATGTGGTTTTCCCGAGGTTCTTTTGAGTCTGTAAGCAGGTTGCTGCAATGCTGTATTTCCCTGAGACACTGGGTGAGATGGTGGTGGTGGTGGGACCTGGGAAGCTGTAGCTGTGTGGATACTTTTGGACAGTCCTGAATTGGACAGAACCAACAGGAAAACTACAGGAGAAACCACAACAGGCAGAAGGAGTTCCTGGGGAGCTAGCTTTGAACAGACGACAGCACTTTTATGCTAAAGAGTTACAAAGAGCAGTGTAATCATGCACGCTGTTGGGCTGATCGCCCATTTTTGGCCTCAGTACCACTTTTCTGAAAATGTGGACGGTTTAGCTTGTGTCCTCTGTAGGCTCATCAAGAATCTCTCCTGTCTAGCTCTGGCCGGGTTTGTGCTCTCATGTCTCCCTGACGAATCGCTTTGGTTGCATCATCTGCAGAAATGAAATCTGTGTTTTTCACCTCTAGAGAGCGACCTCGAGCTGCTTTCGAACAACTGCCGGGGTAAAGCTCTCATGGAGCCTTTGCTGTATGATTTGAGTTTGAACTGAAGTGTTTGGTCTTTGAATGGTCTCGTGGACTCATACTACCAAGGAAATTTTTAATATTGCCCATAATTACTATGCTGTGCTTCCCGTACTCCCTAGAGATTCATGTGGGGCCAAGCATGTGTCCAGCTTCTCACTGAAGAGCCTGAAGAGATTAGCATGTCCCAATGGTATAACAGAATGCTGGTGGACTCATTAAAATGGCATATGTCTAATTTCAGGTACATGATGGGATTTCAATATTTTAAAAGTAGAGTCTTTGACTACACTGCTTACTCTTACAGTTTATTTTGCCAAATATTAAAAGAAGGAATTTGAGGGTTCTTATGCATTTTCCATCAAAGCAAAAGTCTTCAGCTTCCAACCTTCTGTACCATCTCCTTTTGCAATGTTCAGCCCTGCTTCACACCCATGGCAACTAAGGGAAAAGACAGAGTGCTTCTGCAGCCAAAGGTTGTAGAATTTCAATGCAGGCCTGTTAATCTTTTTCTCTTTTTAAATAGATTTATGAGTTTTTTGATGTGTGAAAATGTTCCTGTAGTTCCTGAGCTACCAAATTTTCTTTCCACAACAAACTTAGATTTTAAGACAAATATTCAAAATCTGGGGCTTTGATAACTTCTATTAGAGCCTGGCAGAAGGTTGCCTTTTCCTTTCAGACTCTTCAGGAGGAATTCCTGGTCTCTGTGGACAGAGACCGTGGGAATCATGGCACAGTTACTTTATCTTGCACATGTTTGTTTTGCTGTTCTCCACCTTGTGTGAGCAATAGTGTCAGTCCGATGCAGATCTGCCAGCTGGTCCAGCTGAACCCCACCTGTGTTCCCATGTTCTGGTTACCTCTCTTGGCTAAGAGAAAATAGAAAAACTTTGCCTGTAAACATGATGGAGAAAGCAACTGTCAAAAGTGCCACTCTGGATTACATGGGACAATCTCACTTGGTAACAACATGCTTCCCCACAGCAGAGCAACCAGGGCAGTGCCTGAGCCCTGCTTGCTTCCCTGTCCTGTATTGCTCTGTCACATCACCTTGGTTACATTACTGTGTCACAGTCATTGCATGTTCCTTACTGAATCTCTTTGTTTCTCTGTCATTCTGCAACTCCAACTTTCCCATTTTCCCCTTGCTCCCTCTTCTTTACAGTCTTCTACTCCTTCCTTCCCTTGTTCCTCTTGGATTTATAAACTGCCACTCTACTAGAGGCTGTAGTTTTGAATGTTTTCGTGTTGCTAAGCAATATTCTTCCTCTCTCCTCAACAGCCTGGTTTTCTTAGAAGTGTCCTCACTTTGTTGCCCTAAATTCAGATGCATTCTTGTCTGTATCTCCCATAGCTAAATAACAACTTGACACATTCACCCTTGTGACAGCTTGTAGTCATTACTAAAACTATTTCTTGGACGATACTGTTTCAGAATTGGTTACATTTCACAATGTATTTGTTGACTGTGTTGTGTGTTACATGAGACTTGCAATCTGCTCGTAAGGGCTTTCCCAGCCTGGACCACATATTGGAGCACATGACTTGAGGCCCATCATGCTGTAACAGTCATCAATGCCCCGAAGTATTGTGAGGCAAAGGACAGAGACACCAATTATTTGTCCAATCTACTCATTATGCTCCACTGATTAAGGGTCTGGAAAAATCAAATTACATATGGATTTTCAGTTACCAGTGGTACAGCAAACAGTCAAGATGAAAAGACAGTTTTCACCAGCTATTGAAGTCAAACTATCCATAAAAAATCCAGTTACCCCTTGTGAAACTGTGGATCAGAATTACCCATGTCAGTGTTCTTTCATCTTAATTCAAAGTTAAATAGGTGTCAGGAAAAACATGAAAACAAGCACCATGAGGTTGGATGAATGCAATAGGAAATACACAACAGATACAGCCAGAGAGATGTTCATGCCCAAGTGACAGTTCTGCGCTGCTCCTGGGACAGGTGTGGGAGAGGTGTTAGTGCCAATATGGCACCACAGAGGTTTTATTGGCCTGTCACTGATACACTGGGCATTGAGATGGCTTAGAAGTGCTTAGCACCTTTAGAAACATTGTAAGGCCAAATTTCAATTTACTTTTTCAGACCATGATGAGTAATCTGTGCACTGAGAGAAATGTCTGTGAGGCAGAACCCCAGCCTATAGGAATTCCTTACTGTTATCTGCTCTAAACTGGTAAGTATTTTTGGCTTTTTCTTCCTCCAGCAGATAATTTTCCATTTAAAATTGTGTTGAATCAGTGGGATGCATTTACTCTGCTACTGTTCTTACCTATACACAGCCTGGTTTAGTGGCAAGGTCTGCCTTAATATGCCATTGTAACACTTGCTGAGTGTATTTCCACATCTGAAAAGGATTAGTTCTGACACTGCTGATGTACTGATGTATCCTGGCTCTACACCAATGAAACTATTTTGTCAGCAGAATATTGTAAGAATCTGTGTGTCTGTACTTACAGACAAACTGTAAAACATCAGATTTTAATCCTTGGTGGCAACAAAATCTTAAATTATTAGTGATGAACAATTTTTTGCTAAATAGTAAATCAGTGACGTTTTTAACTGTGGTACGTAACTTTGAAGAATTAAGCTTGTATCAATATTACTTCATCAGAATGAAATAGAATTAGCAAGTTTCTTCCCAAATACCAAACTGGTGTAATATGAATTCTTCTCTTAAACTGTCCAAAAGGGTTAGTTTCTAAAAATGTGTGACAGACCTGTAGTAGCTACATTTTCATAAGAATTTAGAAAAGCACGTATAAGTGCATATCTATGAGCATCTTTGTTACCAGCTAGAGATATTTTTAATCCAGTTTCCCTCTGGTCTTGACTTGGGCTTCTCAGCTTGTGGAAATGCTGTGGTTTAGAAAAACATCTTTCCTCAGCTTTGGCTAACTCTTTTTGTAAAGGACTTTTTTCTCCTCTGAAGGTATGAGGTGGTCCAATGGCACTGTAGGTGAATGAAGATGAATGAAAGAACCAAACATTTTGGAACTGTGTTTCTGAGGTGATGGCGCTAAAGCCCTCTTGAAACACCAACACAGCTCATGGGCTTGGGTGTATTTTTGTAGATGCAGAGTAGACATTTACTGCCACTGTGTTCAACACTGTGACTGCTGTAGCAGTCACTAGTAATACAAATAACTGTTTCAAACCCAATACTCAGTGCTTTTGAGTGGGACCAAACTCTGTGGAAAACTGATAATTAAACTCTTTAGGAAGTATTAGCCCAGCTGATACCAGAATGAATGATGATACATGCATCTTGGCATTTTTCTAAAAATTAATGTGGTTAGTGCTGTAAAGCAGTGGTTTCAAATTATTTAAGGATATTTTTTAATGTAAAATATATTAAGATAATAAATTAGGTAAAAATAACTTTACATTCTTTAAAAAACCCCACACTTTTAATTCTTAAAAACCAGCTTTAGATTTATTAAATATTTCAGCTGGTCCTATTAAAAGGTATTACTTAAGATAGGTAGAAAAGGATTCTCTTGTTTCTGTGAAAAAACTGTTGTAATAGTACATTTCTCATTCAAGCATTTCAAATTTTAGGGCTGCAAAACTTGAAGCTAAAATGAGTGGGTTACATACTATCCCCATCTCAGTTAATGATCTCTTGCCATTTGTTTCTGTCAGACTTGGATTGCACTCAAAATCTAAATCAAACCTATAATTTTCCTGTTCTGCTTTGCTGGAGGACAGTTCAAGCTCCTAATTCTGGTCTTTGCATCTCTTGTTGGCTGTCACACAGCTCACTCCAAAGAATGTAATAGTCAAACCAGAATAATAATACAAAATCCATTTTTGTTTAAAATAACTATGTGGGTACATTGTTCCTCTTGAGCTATTTCCTAATTAAATCTTTTTTAAAAACCAACCAAAAATCAAACCCACAAAAAGATCCAAAACCCACCAACTAACAACCAGAACCCACCCCCCAAAACCCCAAATCAAAACCAAAACCAACAAACTCACAACAAGAAGGCCCCCAAAACAATGAAATTCAAGTTTCAGAAGATAGTTGTGAATTTCACAGCAACCTCTGGAAGTGGATCAGCTGCTTTACATAACTATTTTTTTGTACATACTAACACCTTGTCTTATCTTGAACAAATATTGGCAAAGGACAATATCTCAAAGCAATACATTTTGAATTAGCCAACGTTTTCGCATAACATGGCAAAGGAATCAGGATGTGAGCATTTCCTGCAAAAGAATGGAAGGAGCAGAGTTAGCAAACACAAAGCAGCTTAACCAAAGTGTGAAATTCACCTCTAGACAGCAAAAATGGTGCTGTCTGCATGTAAGCTGGGCATTCCAGCTCTCACCACAGACAGCCTGAGGTGTAGCTTGTTAGCACTGTGTGAACATGGGTGTCCAGTGCCATTTCACGCACCATAAATTAGCTGAAATTTGCTGGTAGAATCATGGAATTGTTTAGGTTGGAAAAGACCTTTAAGAACATCAAGTCCAAATGTAGGATGATAGGTAAGACATGGAGCCAATGGGAGGCCCATATCCATCTGGATCCTACCTGGATCACTAGGTGCTTTGCTTATCTATCTGAATTAATCCTTTCTGGCTGAGCAGCTGAACTCCTCTGTTCCTTAGATCCCCACAGACTGCAGTGGGCTGAAGATAAGGGTTACATGTCTTCGTCTCTAATTGAATCCCAAGGGCTTCATTTCCATACTGTGACGCCTCAAACCTCCTCAAGTTGCAGTTCTTATCCGGAGCTCTCTGCAAATCACTGTTTTGCAAAGCTGCTTTCTTTTTTTTTGCTGTTGCTTTTGAACTTTTCTTGAAGCTATTTAAATCTGGGGGGTTTCCTCCTCATGGTGAATCCCTTTCCCTCCTTATAGTGAATCACCCACAGAACATGAAACAAAGGTGCTGCTGAGTGTGAAGCCAGCCAAGTGTTGAGTGCACTGGGATGGTGTCAGTGATCCAGCTGTGGTCAGACACAGCAGGTTCAGGCTCATGGCTTTGCCTCAACCATGTTTAGGTTGGAAAAGAACACTGGTGTCCCCCCAGCTGCAGTGTCTCCTCTGGGGCCAGCTGACTCGGGCAGCTCTGCTTGCACAGGTACAGCTCAACACACCCACAGTACACAGCCAGCGCTCCCAGGGGCAGAGTGAAACTGAATGAATACCTGGGCACTGAAAGGATGTCATGCATAGACCTGATGGACCTCTTCGCTTTTATACATATCCTAGCTTTCATACATATGTCCTATTTGCTGTACTGACATGGTATCCCATACAATGTGTGTATTTATTTTTGCCGGCAACACAAAGGCTGGAATATTCTCTTTTTAAATGAGGCAGAGAGCTAAATTTCCAAATTTCCCGACATGTCCAGATTTGCAAATCTATCCAATCTCAATTTAATTTAACCCCAAATATTCAAAGACACTTAAATGTTTTCCACTCACATTTAGACACAAAGTATACCAGAACAGAGAATCACAAAATTAATCATTTAATAGAACTCAAATAAATAAGAATGCATTTAGTTATTTACTATCATCACCAGGTGCTTCCACAAGACTGAGGTAGTGTGTTACCAGAGAATAACTAACTTTTCTAAAAGGAGATTATAATTTTCCTTTCCTGAATCTACTGACTTCCCGCTGCAGTTTGTTTGACTCTGGTGTTAAAAAATGTAGCAATTTTAAACTGAAGCAAATAAATCTGTTTTATGTCAAGCAGCCCCTGAGTAGTCACCAATGACAGACTCCTTTTACAGACTGGCACATCACAGCAGCTGCAGATCATTGCTACCTTATGGTAACTCGCAGATTAATCAACTCTTCAAGATACAAATTAATGGAACTAACACTAAGAGAGGCAAACTATCTTAGCTAAAAAGGGAAACCTCCATCATAGGAAAAGGGCTTGGTCATTCAATGGAGAGGGACAATGCAGCCCTTGCAACATGGCATTTCTGCGCTGTCCGTAAGGGAAAGGCTTCTGGCAAACTGAGCTGAACCAGGAGCAGCCTCTGGCCTGCTCTGCTTCCGAGAGGAAAACACAGCTGTGTTGTCGTCATTCAGAGAAGGAGTGGAAGGAAGAAATAAGTAATATGCTGAGATGGGAATGGTAATGGAGATATATTTTGAAACTGATGTAAATCCTGTTTGGTGACGTGCTGGTGAGTCACGAGGGTGGGTGGAAGTGATTTTACATAATAACAATATCATCTGCTTTCTGCAACAGCAAACACAGGCTCTGTGCAGCAACCAGTGAGTCATATGCTGTGTACCAACCTACCACCCTAAAGGGAGTGAAACCTCAAAATATTTACAGTTGCATTTCACATCTCAGTGCAAAAAGGCATTGGAAGTGGGCATGGGTTTTGTGCAGCTGTTCTGGTTTCCCCTGGACTGACCACATCCAAACCTGGAATCAAAACTTGGGAGGAGTCTTAGGAAGATTCTGCTCTAGGGTCCACAGTGTTTAGACAGACTAAAAGAGGACAGAAATGAAGAGGAGGATAGGTTCTTTCAGGACTGACATTTATAAAGAATGAGGCTGAATTCAGAATAATTGTACTGAGGTAAATTTTCAATGTCACTTTCGAATATGCTCAGCAGCAGCACTAGAGATCAAAGGAAGACACACATACAAAAGGTTGTGCTGAAGCTTAGAGATACTCACAAGTACTTATTGAATAGAGATTATTTTTTTAATCCTGTTTTTTCAACATTTTATTTTTTAGATGACAAAACATGCTTTAAAATTCAGCATGATTGCTCTTTATTGGGCTCTTACACACTGATAACACGTATGTAATCAAGTCCTGCCAGTTTCCATCTCCTTTTCCCCATCCTTTGGCACTGTAGGGAACAGAAAAAAAGCCCAGGAAAAGAAGACAGCAAAATATTGTAATTTTCATGTTTGTAGTTGACTGAGTGGACCCTGTATATGTAGAATTAGAAATTCCTCCATTTACAGAGCTTTCCTAATGTAGTACACAACTAATGGAGTGTCTGACTACTTCCTTTTTAATTGCATTTAGATTTTCCTGCACTGTTGCTTTAGGCTGTTAGAGCATCTAGTCTATAACAAAACAAATGAATTACCTATAAACAATTAAAATGTGACAGTATCTGCTAAATTTTGTAATACCCGCAGAGAGAAGAATGCATCTGAAGAAAAAAGTCAAAGATATTTTAATTAAGACTAGGGTATTAGGGCCATAAAATTTCAGACTCACTCTGCCAGGGACAACTGAAGTGATAAATGTTTACCCAGCATGATACTTAGTTACATAAAATACTGGTTTCATAACTAGATTTTATGATTTACCTTCTTAATTAGGCACAAAGTGTAGTCTTGGAACAGAGTACAAGGTAAACAGATTTTATGTGGAGGAGCTCTGCAGAGACTTGGGTAAATGAGCATAAATCCATCACTGCTCTGTGCTACTGCTGTTTGCAGTCTGAGTTTTCCAGGGTCATGATGGTTGTGCCAATGCTGGCTTCTGCAAGGCAGCAGCGATTGATTTGTGCCCTTGTAGGGAAAAACTCAATAGCTCTTTCCACTGAGGAGTACCACCCAGGTATTTTGAGCTTGTCTCTGTATTATCCTTTCTTACTTACATTTAATATCCTAGCTGGGTATTATACTTGATGTGCTTTACTCAGGCTCCTTAACCAACAGATATTTAAACACTCTCAAATGAGGCCTGATGCACAGCTGACAATTTTTTTCCCCAGAAAATAATTTTATTTCACTAGCTGCCAGTTTATTTGGCCAGGTCTGGGACACCCAAAGGGACCGGAGAAGAAGGTCTCCGGTCTTTAAGAAGGAGATCTTAAAGAAGGAGATCTCCTTCTTTAAGAAGGAGATCTCTGCTGGGCTGTCACAGCCTAGCGATACTTTGAAGGATGTGTTTCCACATGTGGTTATTGCACCCTCCAAAGAGTCTGGTGAAGGGAATGGCTGTTTAGAACAACCAGCAGCTCTTGATGTGACAAAGTAATACAGCCAAAACTTCTTTATTTTGACCTTTTTCCATACCTGCTTTTTTTTTTTTTTTTTAAATCCCTTTGAAGTACTTGAACTCACAGGAAAGTAGGAGATATTTTCCATGAGGACAAATACATTTAGCTATTAGCAAACATGCTATTCCTGGAGCTTCCCACTTTCCTGAAAACCCAGTATCCACTATCACCCAGTCTCTGCTTCTCTGGAGTGTTTGCAATCTGCTTCTCATCCTTGACTGCGAATGGGGTAACACTGCATTCTATGAGCAGCAAAGCGTGCTGCTGCTCATTTCACAAATGAAGCAAATATCCTTATGCAGCTTTGAAATATTTGAGCTCCCAATGTGCCAAAAGTTAGATGGAGGCAAACCTAAGGTTTTCCCTTTTCACATACTGATTTTGAAGATTTCTGTTCACACAGCACACAGAAAAAGCACGATGGACACAATAAAATATGCACATCTACCCCAATTTTCAGTCATAAGGTATCAGTAAGACACCATGCAGTGAGGACACTTTGATGCCTGCTATATGCCTGCTATGTGTTGGTTTTTCACTACTTGCTGGGAAAGTGAATATGATTGCATTGATCCTACACCTCCCACTTATGCAAAGCTTACAGTTTGTTCACTGGGAAACATTCACTATTCACAAGGGAAGGTGACTGGACCCTGACAAGTACAAGTCACCACTAGTCCAACTGTAGTTCAAAGGCTGGGAAAGCTGAAAAGAAATTACCATGAAAGGTCCTTGATAGTACTCCAGCACAGGAAAGTTCTGTGCTGCAAGGCTAAAGTTATTCACAATTAAGAATCTGGTAAATAATTCTTTTGAAACTAAATTGGCAGGTTCTGATGGGGCAATTCAAAACCTTGCTTTCTGACTCTGTGGATATTGGAATTTGAGGTTCTATTTGAGAGTCATTTTCAAACATCAAAAAGATGCAGTGGAGAAGTGAGTCAATTTACTTTTTTCTATTTATGAGATGTTTGGAGACATCTTCAGATGTAGCTAATACTGAGTATCACCCACACATGTCCAGGAAGCTGTGAATACTAAACTGAAAACCTTTTTGGTTTGAATGGCCATATCAGATAAATGAATGCTACCTTTTTCTTGTTGAAAGATATGCACAATTAATGCAGAGCAATGTGAAAATTATATGGTATCCATTTAAAAACTGTTTAAGAGAATTATTTGAGCAATCAAGGCAAGCAAATTATATTTTTCAAGTGCTCATACTGGTAAAGAGGAATGCTCAATCATTTACTAATATAAACAGTGTGAAAGCTTCAGAGGCAATCTTGCTTCCAGGCATATTGCAAGCTTGAAGTGATGATGTCAAATGGGTACAACACAGCTACATAATTCTATTTCTCCTCAGATACACAGAACACATTACTAGAAAGAAAAAGTTTTAAATACAAATTCTTCTCTCCCCTCTAATAATGTCCTTGAACCACAGGGATCCTGAGTAGGTCTGTAAACTGATCTGTCTGCTTTCTGGGGTGAAGAGAACAGGTTTGCAAGAAAAGCTGGGGCCTGAAACCAGATTTAACACCATCAAATGAAACAAGCAGAGATGCCACACAAAAAATTGAAGAGAGGCAGGACATCTTCTAGACTTCCCATTGGTTCTTCTGCACCTAATACTGAAATGGTCATTGGGACACAAAACAATTAATTTGACCCAGTATAATCAAGGGGAAATTAATAATTGGTCCTACAAAAATTCCATATGGATTTTATGAGGAAGGATGTATTTCCATAAGTTTAAACCTATTTTAGATGTAAATTCCCTGAGATCCCCTTCCTATGCTCATTCCCTGCCCATCCTATCCTTTTAGATCCTACTCCCATTTTTGAAGTAGCATATTTTGAAACCAGCTTACAGAAAGCAGACATCACTGACAGCATGAGGAGGAAAAGCATCACTGCACTGTGCACCAGGCAGCACAAAACCAGAGCAGTTAAAACACAGTCCAAGCTCCACTAATAGGGTCTGTGGGAGACCACTCTTTTTCTAGCAATTAATAGAGAGAGGTCAGATTTTAATGCCTTAATCATCTCCCAGCATGAGGGTAGCAGCATGACAAATTAAATGTGATCCAAAAAACTGCATTTTTAATCCCTCTCCTGCTAGGCTACACTACCTCTGGTGCTGAAGTAAAGGAAGAAAAACAAATTGTAAAGTTTCTTCCCTCAAGAATTCTGCAGATTTCAATTCTTCCCTCGCACATTGCCATCAACATCTTCCTGCCCTTCATCAGTTGCTCTCCACTCAGCTTCGCAGGCTCAGTAGCTCCCATCTGATTACACTACTGGAAGGGATGGAGTCAGGCCAAAGATTCATCTGACCCTGGGTATTTTCTGTTTCTGGAGACAGATTTCCTTTTCTGTCTACTTTCTTCCCCAATATGGTTCTCAGTGCAAAACGAATATTATTGAATTCATATCCTTGTATTGTTATCCTGCTGTATTAAAGATGCCATTGCCGGTTTCATGCCAGCCAACGTGCATTTCCATGCCATGGGCTGTGGTACTTAGTAGATACAGCACATGCCCTCTACACAATGGCTGTGTGCCTCTGTGCCTGAGTTTGCTCGTTAGCTCAGAAGGCAATTAGAAGGGAATCAGAAGGGTGCTGATCCATGATCATTGTGCCCTGCACACTCGGCAGTGAGGAGTAATTTTCAATAATTCAGAATTAATTATGATACCCATGAATTATTGCATTCGGCTCTTTTAACAAAAAAATCCAAACCTCTTTTTTCTCCTAGCTGTTCAAAATTTATTTTAAACACACCAAAGAATAAAAGTTCCTTTAGCTGTGGAAAAAAAAATTCCAGTTTCAAAAAGTAGTTCTCAGTTCCAGTAGGAGTTGGTGAAAATAAAACTAAACCATTTACTTATGAGAGCTAACAAACATTTCATTTTAGTCATAGAAAAATGTTTATTTGAAAGTATTTTATTAAATTCAAAATCAAAATGACACCAGAAGCTTAAATATGAAAACAGTAATAGTTACATTATTATTTTTCTGCAGTAATTTCCTCAATGTTTCATCAAAAGTGGAAATTTGAAAGGTGTTGTGAAATACTAGCGCAAAGCGGGCACCTCCGTCGGGCTCAAGGAAAATGAACATGGTTCAATATAATGCTTTAAGACCTCACTTCACATTTATGGTTCAGTTCCTCTCTAGTGTTGGTAGTAACTACAGGAAAGAAAGAGAAGCCTTTTGTTGCTCTCTTGCCATTGGTTTTTCAAGGGTTTGAAAACTGTGCTAGAAAAAATAAGTGTTGGAGGATGATGTTCCTGCAAGTACAGCTAGAACTGAAACAAAAGTGATGTGAAAGTACAGGTGCTAGCAGGCAGCAGCCTGCCAGAGCCCCTCAAACTTTTAAGTTAAAATTAAACAAAATAACAAGGCTCCCCAAGGTTCTGCTCCAGTGTGTGCTTTGTTTAGAGCTCTTGGTCTAGCAAGTTGCTTTGCACAACTAGAGAGTGAGACACTGACTATATTGTTCATGGTTTCATTTGAAGACTCAGGGAGGTCTGGCAGTTTTTCCCTGGGCCATGCTCTATGCCCACCCAGGGAACACACAACTCTTGTCAAGTGGGATGACACCACTATATCTATCCCACTGCCCTGGGGACTATTTGCTGGGAGGGGGCAGTCTGATTGAAATGTAATCTCTTTTGTAACTCTCTTTTCATGAAAGTAAAGTATTTTTAATTTGCCAAAACATTACCACAGAGATGAAAAAGTAGCTCAGATCACTGGCCCACCCACCCTGGGACCTTGGTAGCACAAGAACAGGGACAAGAGCTGTCGGCAGCACATGCAGGGATAAGGGATCTCAGCAGATCTCAGTCAGAAAGCAAGATTGCTGTGAGGTGCTTAGAAACATCTCAGTAATCCTCTGTTTCAGGAAGAATGATGGGTGATTCGGCAACCTGGACAGCAGTTTGTGTTCTGAATCCCTTCAGAACCGGAACACAGGACCTACTGCCTGGGATGCAAAGCTAAGGCCTACGGCATCCTTGTAAAGATCTCGTGCCTTTTAGGGATCTTTTAGATCTTTCAGGGACGAGAACTTTTACTACAGAGAGCTTGTGTTCCTACTTGCAGCACCAGCACCAGACAGCTGGACTTTGTATTTCAATAGATGTATCATTTTCAGCCAACAGCCATGCTGTGCAATGGCATGAAGGGCAGAATACGATTTCTGTATTGCACTGCAAGTTGTCTTAGGGGAACAAGTCATTCCTGCTGCTCTGCTGCAAAACGATTCCAGGAGAGAAACATTTATCTGGGATAAAGCCTCCCTCTCATGATATGATCCCACAGTGCCTAGAGTTCATGGGGCTGGCTCCAACCCTGACAGGAACCTTGTGAAGCAGCTCTCGCAATGCAACCCGCAACCACCATAAATATGACTCAGTGCAGAATCTCTGTCTGTTATTTAGATTACCCGAGCATAATCTTAAATTATAGACTGTTTTGCAGGAGTCTCATGTTCTTGATTGTTTCCCAAAGTGAGTATTCAAGAAGAAAGAGTGGAACTATCTCTGGAGCTGAGCATTCAGTGTTGCACCTTCAGTTCCCAATTACCCGGCAGGAAACTGCAACGCCAAAGGTGGGAACAAGGCTCTCCCGGCTAAAACAGGGAAGGGACAGATGGCTTAGTGACATAGAACACAAGCCTCAGTGAGAGCCGAGGTGCGAGACCAGGCCGGGGGGACTTGCTGTGCTGTGCTAGCTGTGGCACGCTGGCATATTCGTGTAAATCCCATCCGTCCAGACCCTCACCCGAGGGGCAGAGAGCTCCTGCCCGCCCGCGGAGTGTCTGGCCCTCGGCAGGGCAGAGGCAGCGCCGCGGGGCAGGCAGCAGCAGCTCCTGCTCCGGGGAGACAGCCGGGGATGGGGAAAGCTCGGGGGCGAGCCGGGAGCCAGCGCTGGGATGGGAGAGCGGAGAGAAGCGGGAGGAGAGGGAAGGGGGTTGCGGGAGGAGAAGGGGAGGGGACAGCCAGGAGGGAGGGGGGGGACAGCGGAGATAATAAAGCCGGGGAGAAGGGGTAGAGGGGCGAGCGGAGCTGGAGAGAGCCGGAGGAGCGGGGGTAGGGCTGAGCCGGGCCGGCGGCGCGATGGTGGCCGGGCGGCGGCGGCGGCTGGGAGCGGAGCGCAGCCATGGGCCGGGG
>VZRM01005893.1:2605333-2646040 GCA_013397955.1 Grantiella picta | reverse complement strand
CACCGGCTGTGTGTGCAGCTACACACGCTGTGTGTGCAGCTATACCGGCTGTGTGTGCATCTACACACACACTGCATGTGTACCTACTCACACTGTATGTGCACCTACACACACTGTATGAGCACATATGCACACACGGTGTGCGTGCATGGAGGGGTCGTGAGCCAATCCACCCATTTTTCCTGCTGCGTGGAGAACAGATTCTGCCACTCCATCCCCGCCGAGAAATGCAGGCGCCGAACTCTGCGCTGAAGCCGCGGCGGCTCGGAGCGCTCGGAGAGTCTTCCCTGCCCGGCCAGCCTCGCCGGGAGCAGCCCCGAGATAGGGCAGAACAGGAAACAGCCCCTCCGGGAGCTGCCCCGCCGGCTCCGGTCTCCGCGCTACCCGAGCGGTTCGGTCTCCAGAGATCCGCTCTCGGCGGTGCTCGGCTATGAGTGAGCGCACGTAGCCGCCGTCCGCTGTGGAACGATGCTGCCAGCAGGGAAGAGAACTTGGTCCTTGAGGCTCTTGCTGTGGAATACATGGCTTTTTCTTTTGCAAAACAAGTAACTTAGGAAATAGGTTGAAATTAGGGAAGAGGCAGCTTTCTTCCACATTACCGCTGATGCCTTCTGATACACAAAAAGCTGGTGAGAGGCTGGGCTACACAGGTGCAGACCTGCAAGTTTGATTTTCCCGGTTCTTGTCAGCGTGCTACATCCTTAGTTGTGCACCCGAGATGTTATAGAAGGGACAGATCTGGGAAAGGGATTGAGGAGCTCTGATCTGATGTGCAGTTCGAAATGTTGTAAGAATTAGTATGTATTGCAGGAGTATCTAGAACTCTCAGCCTAGGTCCAGAAATTCATTTTGCTAGATATTATACAAATGGTTGCTGCCCAAAATCGATTATAATTTTCATATAAAACAGTAAATGCCTCTAGGCAGTTTCAGATGAAAAGAAGTAGCTTTACAGATTTTTATAAAAAGTAACAAAGCACCAGGAAGAAATTACAAAAGTGCAGGAGTGAAAATTCACAACGGTGGGTGTCACAGGCCAGCTGGAATAGGGAGATCTCTGCTGACCAAAATACGGCAGGGAGGGAGAAGTCACAAAGGGTCTATGTTGAACTCCTGAAGGCTAAAGAAAGTCTGCAGTAGTCACATGGGAAATTATGAGAATTTGAAGGTGAATGGGTCTATGAAATATTGTATTAAAGAAGATTAGATAAAGAATTTAAAGAAGTTCAAGATGATGCTGAGCAGTAAGTTCGAATGACAGGTAACAGTGTTGTCTCCAGCAGTGAAAGCTAAACAGTGTTACCTTTTTACCCACTCTTAGCATTATCTTAGCCATGTTTATTTTGAGTTGGTGCCTAAACGTCATAAACGAAAGCCAGACAGTCCAAGATCTGACACTGAGGAGGAGGGAATAAAAAAGTAGATGAGTAAAGGGCATTCCTAGAAACACATGATAATTGAATTTGTTTTTAAAGATAAGAATACCAGAGATAAAAAGAGAAAAACACTCAAGACTAAGAGACTTAATAGGGCATGAAAAGCTTTGCAAGAAAACCTTGCAGAAGAGATTGGAAGGAAGAACATGAGGAGAGGACAGACTAGTAGGAGCAAAAATGGATGACTAGGACTTCAGTTAGGGCAAGATTCACTCTTCAACAGAGCTGTGGTGGCAGCAGTTTAAGGAACCCGAGGAACACACACTGTTCCCAGTTAGTGCCTCAAAAGTCATAAAGTACTTCATGGAGAGCTGTTGTAGGGTAAGGTCTGAAGCAGGGAAGGAATAGGGATAAGGAGAGGTACTCCAGGGACTAGAAACAGCACTTTAAGTGAATTTACAGATGAAAGGGAGAGGAAGGAGCAATTGGAGGGGCAAATGAGATCAAGTATGGGTTTAAGACATGAAGAGAAAAACATGCCTTTATTGTGAGAACTGAAAACTACCCAAGAATGGGAGACAAAAAGGAAGAGTAAAGGAGGGGACAAGAGCAGGATGGGAGAGATGGGGAAATGGGAGATGACATTGACGTAAGTCAAGGTAGGAAGGCTGTAACTGGGACACAGAAAGGGAGGAGGCAGCCAGGGAAGGGGGCACCGGCCAAATGAGGTTGGGGAAAAGAGGATGAAGTTGGTCTTTGTCATTTTTAACTTGGAAAAAATTGGTGAAATTCTGGGAAGAGAGGAGTAGAGATAGGATGAAAGAAATATTTCAGGGAAAAGACAAAAGCAGTAAGAGGTGGTTGTGATTTTCAACATGTCTCAGTTAAGTAGAAAAAACAACAGAACTGGACATCAAAATGTAATGAGGAGTAAATCACTCAGGGACGAAAGAATGAAGTGTATACAGGATCAGAGAATGTATCAAAGAGGAAAGGGTTAGTAACTATCATATATTAATCTAAGTAATCCCATACGACCATAAATTTCATCACATCCTTCTCTTTTTTCAGCCAGTAAATTTAGCTTTCTGTGCCTGCTCTCATTGGAACTATATGTATTTCTGTAGCCAAGTGTTTGTACCTTTACCAAAGCATTTTGAAAACTAAAATATTAATACATTAAAAGGGAACTATTGAGTTTTTTTAACTTTCTCATTTGCTTTTCTATTTTTCCTAGTTCAATAGATCCCTTCTTAGATTATTTATTGATTTCCCTACTTGATTTTTTACATCAGTTTTTATAAAGTTAATTGGAAATAATCTCCCTATTTCTTTTCAGAAAAACATATAGGGCAATATTAGTTGCTATAACATAGCTAAAAAAGGAAATGGTCTTATATTCATGAAAAGTGACTTAGGTCATAAGAAGTCACCAACAGCCACGTATACAGGCGGTTGTAACTTGTTGTAGTACACTGCTGAGGCTTTGGCAGTGAGGAATGGGATGACCTGATATAGATGAAGAAAGTTAGAAAACTAATAAATAACTTAATGAAGCACTGCAGGGGGTGAAATTGAAAGACATTTCCTAGAAGATAAGTGTACGTTCTGTTCATGGGGTGAGTGGCTTCTGAGAGGGAAGAAAGAAGGAAAGAGTCACAGTGAGCCCCTACAATAAAGCAGTTTCTTGGAAGAACATCCACTGCTATGTGAGCAAAGAACTTTTCACAGGACTGAGCTACTGCGTAGGCTATAGCTGGGGAAAATAATAGACGACATTTCTGCTTAGTAACCGTTCCTTGATCCTTGCAACTCTTTGCACAAATTGCTTTCTCTTTAGAGGGGCTGATTCAGCTAAGTGGAAGTGTTAGCAAAGTAATGACTTTCTGAGGAAGTAATAATCTGTGGGTACAGATGAGTCCCCAGGGCAGTCACCATGGGTTACAAGTAAACCATGGGGAAAAGGTAGAATTAACAAAAAGCATACAAAAACTGTCAAGTATTTTGGAACATGTTTGCACAACCTGTTATGTTATATTGGGATAGCTTGCTGAGATTAGAGGGGAGATGTAGATGTAGATGTAGATGTAGCTGTAAATGTAGATGTATAGCCTAGATATATAGCATTTAAGATGTACAATTTACTACCGGAAACCAGTACCGTAAAAGAACTTTGTAAACACATTCAATATCAACTCTAAAAAAAATGAATTTCATTTGTTTTAAGGCAGGTTTAAAGCCACCTTATTTCTACTTCTTTCTATTTTCACTAACTAAGTTAGCTGCTGTATTCAATTATTTTTTCTTTATTATACCTGAAAGTGCCTCAGAGTGGATATGGCATGTTGCCTTGTGGTCAGAGAGACTTTACAATTGATTTACCCCATGGGCTGCAAGCACCTTAGGACAGGATCTCTCCTTACTGTATTCCCACAGCAACAAGCACACTAAGACCCCAGTGTTTAATGGGACTGCTACTGAAATGCAAATAAAAGTAATTAATTTTTAACTGATGTAGCAACCAAGTAAAAAATAATTTTCTTGTATCAGAACAGAGAAATTGAATATTGATTGCCTCAGGACTGACTTGTTCAGCTCCTCGGCTAGTAAAATTTGTTGATTTTTTTTTATCATTATGTGACTCACATAATGATAAACTATTAAAAAAATTGCTTTTTATTCTTTGTACCTTACAATTTTTCTATAGTGAAATCCTTTTTTCCTGAGGTATATTAATAAACGTTATCTGTATTTCACATAGACTCACCTGATGTACTTGGGAAGAAAACTTGCTCATGGCAACAGCAAACATAACTGCAATAAGTGGACTGCCAGAAATGAAACCTGCAATTTAGGATGAGTTCAATCCTTAGTGAAGACATTTGCAAAATATCTATGAAATGAGTGGACTATCAAGTCCTTTGTAAAATAAATAGAGAAAATCAGAGGAATACAGGAGAAATTTTATCACTGTCTAGCAGTCTGTCTGGCTAACAGTTTATCTTGCATAATTGCCCCAATATACTTGTGTGTTTTTGAATAATTCTTGCTCTGCTCTCTGGGGCTAAACGACTAGCTCATGCTGCTGCTCCACTGTTTTCTGCTTGCTGACAACTCCGGGAAGTTTTATGGACCAGGCTCCTATTTGCAGCTGGGCTCTGGTCAAGACTCAATATGCAAAATGCAGCATTTCGGAGGTAACCTTTCTTAGAGAAGTTGTGGACAATCAGTTTTCCATCTCTTGCAGCAGAGGACTGCAAGCAGCAGCAGCCAAGGGTTGCCAAGACAACAGGCACTGGTGCTGGCTCGGACCTCTGCCGTCATCCGCTCCTTCATTTACCAGGTGTACACAAAGTTAACAGCTTAACAGAGATTAATAAGCAAGCATCAGGCTGTAAATTGAGAACTGGGTGCGGCAGAGTGTTTTTCGTGGATTGGACTGCAGGGAAATATTTAATAAACCATCTGTTTTAGGTCAAGAGGTAAAGAGGGATCAGTGCATTGTATGGGTACATCAGGATCTTTTTGTGCTCTTATGCCCTTATATTCTTTTATTAATGGGTTGTTTCAAAATCTTGTGTGTTTAATAAACAACTATAGCAGTTATTCTAATGTGATATTTTCAGGAGATAGCCTTATTACAGTTCAGAATTACAGAAAAAGTGAATAAATGCAACTCTTCCCGGACTGTAGACCTACTACAGCAATTCCCTTTCCCTCTTAGTCCAGACCTTGGGTATAATAATGCATTGTGGTTGCACAGCAATGTTTTGTTGCAGTGAGCAAGGCACAGGGTTGGTTTCTGTGAGAAGCTGCTAGTAGCTTTCCCCATGTCCCGCGAAGCCAGCTCCAGGATGCACCCACCACTGGCCAAGGCTTAGCTCATCGGCAAGAGTGGCAGCACCTCTGGGATAACATATTTAAGAAGTGCCAGGGGGAAAACTTGCAGAACAGCAGCTGGAGAGAGGAATGCGAATATGAGAGAGCAGTAACTCTGCAGACACCAAGGTCAGTGGAGAAGGATGGGCAGGAGGTTCTCCAGGAACTGGTGAAGACCATGGTGAGGCAGCTATGCCCCTGCAGCCCATGGAGGTCCATGCTGGAGCAGAGATCCACCTGCAGCCCCTGAAGGATCCCATGCTGATGGATGTCTAAAGGAGGCTGTCATACCACAGGAAGCCCAAGCTGGAGCAGGCTCCTGGAAGGACCTGTGGACCCGTGGGGAGCAGGCTGGAGGTTTGCTGGCAGGATTTGTGACTTGGAGGGGAACCCATGCAGGAGCAGTTTGTGAACTGCAGCCCGTAGGAAGGACACATGGTTGGAGAAGTTCATGGAAAACTGTGTCCTGTGGGAGGAATCCCATGCTGCAGCAGGAGCAGAGTGCGAGGAGTCCTGCCCCTGAGGAGGAAGGAGGGGTATAGAGAACATGTGATAAACTGACCACAATCCACGATTCCCCAGCCCTCTGCACTGCTGGTGGGAGGAGGCAGAGAAAGAGGGAGAGAAGTTGAGCCTGGGAAGAAGGGAGAGGTGGGGAAAAGGTGTTTTACAGTTTAGGGGTTTCTACTTTCTCATTAACCTGCTCTGATTTTTATTGGCAGTGAATTAAATTAATTTCCGCAGGTCAAATCTCTTCTGCCCATGATGCTTATTACTGAATGATCTCTCCCTGTACTTTATCTCAACTCATGAGCTCTCTCCTATGTCTGTCTGAGGAGTGGAGTGATGAAGCAGCTTTGGAGGGGACTTGGTCCAGCCAGGATCAAACCACCACAAATGGTATGGCGTATGCTAAAGGATCCCATTTTAATATTGTTTCTGGATTTGAATTATATGTTCTCTGCTGCTTCAGTTGTCATTGGCCTCTGGGTGAAAGGTGGTACTGAGGAAATCTTCATAAACCACCCAAAAAGAGAAAAGAAAAAAGGAAAAAAAAATTTAAAAAAGAGAAAAAAATAGCATGTGAGTTGTTTCATAGAGTAGGGAGAGAAAGCTTTTACATGTTATTTTTACTATCTAGATTTCAGAAATCAGACTTCTTATGTGTCTCCTCTAGCTTGTGTACACCAACTTTTTGTGCACTAAAATTTAGGTGGTTGGGTTCCTTAAACATGGAAAGCACTCCTTGAGTGGGTTTGAGTAGGTGCTTCCATCTGCATAACAAGATGACTGAGTCCAAAGCCCCCTGAATATCGCTTTCTTGAAAGCACGATTTGGTAGGGCTATTCAAAGGACTTCTTTCTGAGGGACTTCCAACTTTGTGGAAGACCACAAGAGTAGTAAACCTGGCTGTCAGTGCTGGAAGTACAGACTCAGTACCAAATGTGGAGACAAACTGAAGCAATGAAAAAGCCTGGAGCCCCTGCTGCTTCAGAGGAATTAACCATGCCCATATGCTTTAGGAACTTCTAGTTAAACTTTTCACAGCATGTCTGGAGGAGAAGGGTGGGAAGTGTTGCAGGGCAGAAAGGAGCTAACACTGGTGTACCACCCAGCTGTATATCTCCCTTAGAATTTGAAAAAGAGTTTATTTCGCTACCAAAAAATGACATTTCTGCATTAGTCTACGGATTAGGGAATTGTAAAGAACCTTAAGTAGCAACAGAGGAAGCTTATAGATTTAAATAAGTAATCTCTGTAATAAATTATGGTTGTTAACCTACTGACCCAAAACCACTCAACATTGCCATTTCCCATTCAACACATGGTCATGGGTAGACCTGGGTCAGATGCCAGGCATCTTCCAAAGCCACTCACTCACTCCCGTCTGCAGCTGGACAGAGGAGAAAAAATTTAATGAAGGGTTCATGGGTTGAGATACGGACTGGGAGAGATATCACTCATTAAATACCATCATGGGCAAAACAGGCTCAACTTAGAGATATGAAGAGAATTTATTACACTAACAAAATCACAGCTAGATAATGAGAAGTAAAATAAGCCCTTAAAAACCTTCCCCCCTCCCTCCTTCCCAGGTTTTTCTCCTCCCCCAGTAGTGCACGGAGACAGGGAATGGGGGTTTTGGTCAGTTCATCACCCATGGCTTCTCCCACTGCTCAGGGAGAGGAGTCATTCCCCTGCTGCACTGTGGGGTCCCTCCCACGGGAGAAAGTTCTCCATGAACTTCTCCAGCATGAGTCCATCTCACGAGCACCAGCTGTCTGTGAACTGCTGCAGTGTGAATCCATCCCATCGACAAAGTCCTCCCAAAACTGCTGCAGTGTGGGCCACCCTTCCATGGCGTGCAGTCCTTTCAGGACAGGCTGCTCCAGCATGGCAGCAGGGCCCCTCTTTCCACAGATCTTCCATGGGGTCACAGCCTCCTCGCAGGCATCCACCCACTCCAGTGTGGGGCTCCTCCAAGGGCTGAAGGTGGATCCCTTCATCCCTGTGGACCTCCATGGGCTGCAGGGGTTCAGCTCACTCACCATGGGCTGCACCACAGGCTGCAGAGGAATCTCAGCTCCAGTGCCAGGAGCACATTTTTCCACTTCTTCTCCACTGCCATTGGTGTCTGCGGAGTTGTTCCTCTCACACGTTCTCACTCTGCTCCTCTCTGGCAGGGAAATTACAAATGCACTACAATCTGTGTTTTGATTTCTCCTTAAATCTGTTATCACAGAGGCATTGCTACCATTTTGAATTGGCTCACCCTTGGCCAGTGGCGCATCAATTTTTGGAGCCATCAGGGATTGGCTCTGCTGAATATGGTGGAAGTTTCCAGCAGCTTCTCACAGAAGCCACTTCTGTGGCCCCTCTGCTACCAAAACCCAGTACATCATACACTTAAGGTTTGCCCAGCATAGAAGCCAATCAAGAGTTACAATATTGGCCTAAACCAGTATTTATTGCACCACAAGAGAGCATTGAAATTATTGAAAAATCAAACTCAGATGATAAATACAACTTTTTGCAATAACCATATTTTTCAGCTCTACCCTACCTGTTAATTCATCCATTCCATACATTTTCATCTTTGCTGTCATGTGATAGTGCAGTTTAGTTTCCCATTTCAGGTAAAAAATGGCACTGATATTTATTTGGCCTATCAGATCATACTAAGTAATCTACCCCACTACCTCTGGAAGTATTTTTAAATTAATTGGTTTTTAATAAATATCCACTGCCATAAAAAAAGGATGCATCCGTAGCTAGCAGAACTTTAATAAAAGTCTCAAAAATAATTGAGAGATGAGAATTTTTCTTCTATTATGACCCTTCAGCTTGCTATTCCGTGAGATGCATTAGGCTCAATTGCTGGAAAAACTTCAATCTTGTTTGAGGGTGGGTGGTTCAGGTACTTCATAAAACCTCCTGACAGGTCCTTGTGTCTTGGGTGGGAGCAGCCACCTCACACCCCTGTGACAGGACAGGAGGGCAGGGGCTGTACGGGGCTCTCCAGATGCCTCCCCCTTCCCCAGCAGCCTCTTCATTGTACTCTCTGCCTCTGGGATGTTCTCAAAATGCTGCAAAAGCTGTAACACCAACCAACCCAAACTCTGATAACCTTTCCACAAAACCTCTGTCTTTGATTAGTACACATTTAATTAGTGGCCAGCAGTCATGATAAAGCCCTTCTACAGTCTAAAGCATACATGCTAGGATTTATCACCCCCAGTTTACCCCAGTAAAATAATTTACCAACTGATAAAGTAAATTCACTAAAAATGTCATGTACAGGAACACTTGAACTATATGAAAGGCTTTCCCAGCTGTCACAGTACCAGAAAGCAGAAAGGCTGTTGAGCATCAATAGAGATGATTTGCAGGAGACATGAATTGGAACCATCTCTGCAGATGATTTCCCTGTGGAAAAAAACCCCACTTTTTGCAGCATTGAAATCTTTAAAGACAAAAATATTCTTAGCTACTGAGAGCCAAAGGTCTGTCATTAACTACAGGAAGAGCTGTTACACTCTGCAGCGGGTGGTGGGGAGGAGGGATGGTGAGAGAGGGAGAGTGCCTGAAAGGGTTTGAGCAGGAAACCTCAGTGGTGGTTTTGTCAATGGCAGACGCTGCCTGAAAGATGCTGAGAAAGAAATTGCTCTGCAAAATTACTCATCTTGTGGAAATAGCACTCTCTCCCTGACCCCAGCCTTCATATCCTGATTCAGGATATTTAAAATTTGTTTTTTCTTTTCCTTAGGAATGTATTTACACCTTCCAGTCAGTTCTCATTCTGTATTTTCCAGTTTAGGAGTGTAGAATTCACAGCAAACAGTTAAAAATTGAATTAGCTTTAAGCGAAGACTCCTGCCAATGTCAAAGCAGTAGTACAACTTATTGCACACAGGAAACACAGCTTGGAGTGCAGTTTACCTCATTGTTCATTGATTAAAATTTCCAAAATTTCCACATTAAGCACATATTGCAGTAATTCAGCATTGAAGTGGCAGAAATCTCTCTTTTCTGTAACAGTAGTCAGTTCTAGAAACATATTTTTTCATAGAAACAGAACTTATATTGCTAGTTCCACCATTTTTTCCTCAGATGTTCCTGCAGTTTAAAACAGATTGCAGTTAAAAGAAATCTGGGACTGAAAGTTGAGTTTTATCTTAAATTGAAGCTGTAATAGTTAAGACTCAGAAACATTATGATCAAAGCCAGCAGTTTATTGTAAAGCTTTCTGTTTGACCTGCACAAAGCAGCTCCCTTTTCTGGAGCAGAGGACCAGGTTTCTCTGGCTGTGTGGTGAGTGCATAGAGTTTTCAGCAGTTGTCCCACATGAAACAAACGGTTTGGTCCTTTGCTGTACAACAACAAAAAAAAAAAATGCAATAATGCAATTTTATTTTCTGATGAATATATCAGAAAATAAAATACCAGTCTGCTTCCCTAGACTGTCACAATGCCTTTTCTGTTCTGTTTGGAAAAAATCCAGGTTAAAAGTAAGTCCAAGAGGTAGATGAAGGAGTGGTGTTCTGCCAATTCGCATGGGCAACTGGAGGTTGTGAAGCAGGACTTCACATTTTAAGGTTTTCCTGAGTCCACTGAGCCCCTCAGCATTGCTGTTTGCTTAACTGAGCCTAACATTTTAAGCAGCTGATTAAAATGAAGTAATGTTGAGCCTCATTCCTCCTGGGAGATCAGGGATTCAGGCTAGCTGATTTGGATGCATGCTAGCTACTGAAGAGAAAAATAACCAGCCCATTCTTTAGTGACTGAAATATTTTGATTGCCCTTTTTTTAACCAGTTTCCTAAGAGTGTATATATAGTTGTGTTTCTGTCTCTGTACATTTTGTCTGGATATTGTCCTCATGTTAAAATTGTCATTTTTGTAAACTTCTAGCATTTCCCAAGTGGCCCATCAGAATTGTTTCAAGCACTTGCAGTACTAAAAGTATGAATATCTGCCATTTGCACAATGCTGATGCCTGAGTGCTTTCTGAGTGCTTACACTGTGTGTGGAAAAGATGGAAAAAATGCAGTAGAGTTGTCTAGAAGATTGGTAATGGCTAATAGCATTAAGATTTTATGTAACTACTGCCTTCACTTTAAGGTGAACACTGAATGTGAGTGATGACTTTTTCACATGCATAGAATACCTTAAAGCCAAAGCACTTTATGATCATAGTCACACTGTGAACCAATTAAGTCAGCAGTATCCTTCTGTATATTCACGGATTGTAAGGCTGGGAATGCCACCTGGCCATGCAGCCCAAGAGGCTCTTCTGAGTTAATTCCCACAAGGAGCATACCTTTGGGACATTGAGACTGAATTTACAGGTTTCCAGTCGCTGACATTTTGCCATTTTTACAAGTCTTTGTAAATTATCCCAGTAGTTAATCACTATTTGTTAAAATAGTTGTGCAATGTACTACTTAGAACCTTTAGCTTCAATTTCCAGCTGTTGAACCTTGGTGAGCAAAACTGCCGGGTCATTTCAGCTCAAGTGTTATGTACATAAGCATTTATATTTAGTTTGCCTGAATATTTTGCTGCTCCCCAGTATGTTTAATTGAAATGATGCAATTTGGTCGTCTTAAAATTCCCTGTGGGTTTTGCTAGGTAGTAAGAATGATAGTAATGCTTTCCATGTCCATGCTGGAAATAAGTCTAAATCACAAGTAGTGATGTTTTATTACCACATCCCAAAGGAGAAGGAAGGCCCACGTAAAGGAGGTGAAAAGAATATGTGAACACCTACAGCTCTAAGCCACTGTTCAGAGCAGGGTGGGCACTGCTGTGGGAAGGATGATAGAGAGAGAGCCAGCAGCCTGCAGCTTGTTTTCCATCTCACACAGTGCTCTCCTGTAAGGGTAACTTCTGTCTTGGCATTTTAAGGAAAGGGTCAGACAGGACTGAGCCAAAAGGCAGTACTTTAGGAAAACAGGCTGATTTGCCATAATTTGGACCCATGATAGAAGGCATTGTGTATGGAGGGTATAATTTTTAAGGTGTATTTCGCATGGGCTTTACTGAAACACAGCCTGCATATTTGCATGTGGGGGAGAAAATACCCCCACTCTCCATCCTTCTAAAATCCATTACTATGAAAAGCACTTCAGAGCTTTGCTATTTGTGTGTTAGTTTTTCACTTTGGGGGAAGGAGTGATCTGTTTCTGGCACAACATGTGGCACTGGTTAGTTGCCTAATCCATTCTGTGTCATTATTTTCCCAGGCAAAAGATGTACTCAGCCTTCAAGGTCTTCCAAAATGTTGCTGATACTTATTCCACCATACAGTGAAAATTATGTTCCTATATCTTGTTCCATTTATCAGAACTTGTACCTTCATGCATCAAACTCTGCTGTTTTTCTGCCATTAAGTCCTTGCCTAGCACCATGATTATAATTCTTTCAAGTTTACCTTTTGTATCTTCCCTTGATGGTCAGACCAATTCCCTTTTATTCACCTTCTGGAGTCTATTTGCCAAGTAGAACTAACACATTTGTTAAAGAGTGCTGCAGCATGCTTTTGGAATAAGCATTCCTACTTGGAATAAATATAAATTTTATATTCACCTTTATTTTACAGATGTGGTTGCAACATTGTTAAAAATGTTTACAAGATAGTTGTACCGTGATTCTGTGTCACAATTTGAAATTTAAATATACCAATATGGAAAGGTTTAGCATCTGCATGCGCTTGGCCATGCAAGTGATACCAAGGTTTGCAGTTTGAAAGGCTGTTTGTGCTTTAGGGTGAGCTCACTTCAAATAAGCATCCCCTGTAAGTCGAGAGGGAGGCACAGAGCTCCTGGCTGCCTCCCCACACCTGCAGTGTGCCTGGGGGGCTCAGCCCTGCCTGCCTGGAGACAGCTTTGCAGAGACCTCCAAAATGTATGGAAAATGCAAATATGTTTGCTGTATTTCGTTTCACTGTCTAAAATTCATATCACATTAGAGTTCAGATTAATTCTCTGGATTCTCTGAACATCTGGGCAGAAAATTTATTGCATTATTGTATTTGCTGATACAAAATATTGTTTCTGATAATATTTTCCTGCTGCAGGTCACCTCTCTGTAAATCTGTATCCTTCACCGTAGCTCACAAGCCCACCCTCTGCTATGCCTGAAAGCTTCTAAATTCTTTCTTGTTAGGTAAAAGAGCCATTGTGTATTTCCTGAGCATCTGGCCTCATCCCTGAGGCTCCTGCTTTGGAGGAAATTACTTAAACCTGGCTTTTGTCACAGCCTCCTTTCCATTCATTTTTTATCTGTTCCATGCTATGTCTTGTTTTTGCAGCACAAGGACCTGCCAGCCCTCAGGTCTGCACATGCATGGCTTTCCCAAAAATATATAGTTTCAAATCAGGAAAACAGGTAGAGAAAGTAGATATTTTGTGCTTTCTGTACTTACTATCACTCTATAGCATTAAATGCAAGAAACTCTGCAATGATTGCAAACATACTTGCTCTGGGAGCAATGGCATGTGGAGATAACACTGTTCATTTGTCTTTTCTTTGAATTTTCTCAGAGTCTGTCTTTACAGTGCAGCATCTTTTTAGGCAGGCATTTTCTAAACCAGCAACTTATGCATTATGCACGAGATAACAGTCATGACAAATAGAAAAGGGTGTTGCTGAACTAGAAAATTGAACCCTACTGGTTTGCTCATAGTCAGTTCCAAAGGTATAGATTTATCACACTAATCAGCAGCTGCCTGCTTTGAACAAATGTATGCCTGTTATTCCATAACAGAACATGTGACAGTACGGGGTTTCACACAGTACTGGGTCAGATCTAGAGGGAACTTGGATCAGAATTCATGTCCAGTTCTGACCACTACCCGTTGCTTTAAAATGAAGTGGAGGAAAACCATGGCAAACCCACAGGGAATCATTTTCTCCACAAATATCTGATTCTTTTGGCTAGGATTAACTTTGTCTCCTTAGTACAAGGCTTCATACCTCACCCAAACTTCTTGACAGCATTAGCTACTGCAGCTTTGTGGATTTTCTCAGTCACAGAAATTTTCAGGTCATCTTGAACCTTACTAAGATTTACTCTTTTGATGAAGTCTGTGCAGGGCATCCAGGCAGACCTACCTATATCTTATTTGTGGTTTGAGAAGTTTCTAGTCATCTTGGTATTCAAGGACTACAAAATTCCCCTCCTAGATCTCTTTTTTTCTGACTCTCTGTGCCAGCTGTCAATCTATGATACTACTTTGCTTTTCAGACCAGTTTTGCTTTCACAAGTAAATTACTTTAACATATTTATACAAAGGTGATACAAAAATCTTCATATAAAAATCTTATTAGAAAGAGTTAATAGTAAAAATTTCCTCTCCTCTTTGTGAGATACTGTCAATAAGAATAATTTGAATTCTTAGGTGTAAGCAGGCTGTGTGAAGAACTAGAACAGCACATATGCAGTGTTTATGCTTGGTTTTGTTATCATTACTGTTGCCATTATAATAAAAAACCCCAGAAAAAATAATAAATACAGGTATAATGTATTACATTTTCAATTTATATTTTACATTTTCATTGACTTCTCTGTGGTGAGCACCCTATTTACAAAAATGATTCTTTTCAAAGCTTTCTTTCCTTCCCCATGTAAATCTGGGGGGATTTTTAGAGCTATATGATTTAAGCGTTTTGAATGGACATCAGCTTGCAAGTCTGTGAGCAATTTTTCAGACTGCAATTTTAAATATCTATTTCCTAAACTACAAAATAGAGATGATGCTGCCTGGCAATTTATCAAAACTCATTCAAAATTTAAAAATTATTGGGTTTGTTTTGTTTTATTGGAGAGCACACCAACCTAAGCTGCTTTCAGCTGTTTGTTCTGATCCCTGTGCTACCTCCCAGGTTATGCCAGTCTGACTGCTTGCGTTACTGGGGGAAGAATAAAGTCCAGGATTGATTTCAGTTTAAAATAACCCTTTTTCCCCCTGATGCTGCTGAAAAAAAGCATTTGTCAAACTCCAGCCTGAAGGATTTCTATTGGCCTGTTTAGAAAGACAAGATTTAGCATGTCTGTGCAGCCCAGCAAGCCAGCGAAGAGGAAGGTGGTGGTAAACATTGCCATGGGAGGACAAGGTCTTTTAGGCACACTTTGTGCAGGAAAGATAGGCTTGGATTTGTGAGCAATGGGGCTGGTACAAGGGTATTCTCCCTGTGGTCATTGAGAGAGAATTCGTGTGTGTTTGTTACAAATAAACCTGATAACGTGCAATGAAATTCCTGCCACTTGTCATCCATTCCTCCCCACAGAGGAAGCAGCCTGGCAGTCCCCAAACACCAACTACCCATTCCTGAGGGAAGGTTCACCATCACATTCATGGGCATTTAATAATCACCCAGAAACCCAGGGCTTGGGAAGGGAGCCATAAGAATATTGTAGCCTTGCCAGTTCATTTGATAGCAAAATACGTGTATTTGACAGAGCATTGAGATGGAATCTGCTGTTTTTCCTGGCCTAAAGGGGCCCACAGGCTTTTGGCAGGGGTGTCGTGAAAGAGAAGATGAGAATGAAAACGTTACTGAACCTGTTCATTTAAATGTCTACAGTGATTTAACAACACTGATGTGAACTGAAGTTCTACAGTGAAAGACCAAGGAAATTATTTACCAAACTCCTGCTGTGAGGATGGCATAAGTATCTGAACAGTTTGCTTGTTTTACACCACACTGAGGCAAGATCCTTAGTATTGCCATCCTGCTGGCTCGTAAATTCCGGATAATACATAGAGAGAGTTAACTCTTCCATTTTTGCGTACTATGGCAAATCCTAAATAGCAATGCAAAAATATTTGCTATTTTAAAAGCAACCATGTGTTCCTAACCTTTTTTAAACATCATCTCTGTTTTGCAATCATCATTTTGTGTTATGTATCTAGTCTATGAAATAGATGTTGCTTCATGAACTGCCAACAAATCTCATGCTCTTAACTCCCCTGCTTATGTATTCTCACTGTAATTTCTGCTTGGTGCTCATACATAAAGAGCAAGTCACTGAAGTTTTTGAACTGTTGCCCCCTCTCTAAAACATCTATTTGCCAATGAAAACAAACTCTAAAATAGTTTCTTAACTTCAGAATAACAAACGTATTTCAGGATAAAGTAAAAAATTTTTTTGCCTAGTATTGGTGACCACTAGGTCATCCATATAAAAATACAGTAGTGATAATGGAAGGCTCAGATACTAATACCTGTTTTATTTCTGACTAGTATTGCAAAAAAGTCACACCTCTGCAATGCAGGATGCAGCAAGTACATTCAGGCTGCAAAATAACAGAGACAAAAACCAAACCAGATATACCATTTTCAGGATTGAGATTTTCCATCAGCCTCCAGAAATGAATTCATGCAAGAAAAATTGTTCTATGCAAGACCAAAAGATGCAACACAATCTGATAAATGTACAATTACACTTAATAACACAATGGCTTTTCAGCTGACAGCTCTTTCACCAGACAATTTAGTCAGAGGCCAGATGGCCAAAGAGACACATGGTGGAAAGCAATTTCATAGGATGACTCCACACAAGGAAAAACTCATAATTCGTATGTTTGAAATGTCAAAGATGCATTTAATGGAATAAGTATGCAATTCTCAGTGCAGTGTGCCTGTTGAAAGCTGTGCTCAAGCCTGTTCTCAGCGCTCACTGCAAGGGGAAGCAGTGGAGTCCTGGCTGAGAGCTCTGAGTCACACATGGCTCATTGCTTCTCCATCTCCCTTCCTGACAACTGGTTCTGTCTGCAGCATCAGTCTGTGCCACTTACTGCTCTGCACCGAGTCATTGTTTTTCCTCTATTGTGGCACTGTGGAGTGATAGGAAGAGGTAAGACTTAAAACATAAGTAGGTGGGGAATTTTGGGAGATACAGGAGAGGGGAGGTTTACTGTTGCCTTACTGAAGTTGCATCTAAACTTAGACAGGAGAACATTAGTTTTTATGTCTAGCAGAAAAGACAGCTTCCAAAGACAGAAGTATTTTCTAAAAAATAAATTATAATATAGTATTTTCAAATTTCATCTCAATTTTTTTCTATCAAAAACTAGATGACAGCGTCATTAGTTACCTCCACTACAAGCTCGTGTCTTTGGAAAACTGCCTCCATCTTCTGACTGCTCAGGGAACTGCAGTGACTAGTTTGTATTTAGACTTCTTAACCCTCAGAATCACAGGATGTCTTGAGTCAAAAGAGATCTTAAAGATATTTTAATTCCACAAAACTTCATATATTTTCAAGACCAAGGCTTTGAATGTTTGGTTGAAGCTTTATTGATTTTAATCATTGCCCTTGTTATTTCCTAATACTGATGCTGCTTTCTACTGACAAAACAACTTTTCTTACAAATTTCTGAGAAAAAACTCAGGACTTTGCTTTCCTTTTTAACACCATTAACATTGCATTTGAATTTCTACGGGATTCACGGCAGAAGGTTTTGGTGACACAATGTCACTTCAAATAGAAATGGTTTGTCATTGGTTTGCCACATACTTTTTTCTCACTTAGCTTCTGTGACTCCTTAATTCTTCTAGGTTTGCTACCTGCATTTCCAGTTAGTAAATTTGCCTTCATTGTTTCTCTTTTAACATAAAGCTCTTCATAAATAAGCTTTGGTAAAAACTAAACTGAGAGCAGCAGTCATGCATCCCACTTAGTCCTTATATTTGGATTTCAGACTTAGTGTTGCAAACAGATGTTGAGTGCTCTGCACTCACCATAAACAACAACTGACTGTCGTTAATGCAGTAAGATGAGAAAATTCATTTATGCTGTCCAATGTCATGTTGTACGATGCACGTGTATCCACATAGCTGGAGTAGAAAGCAAATTACTCATTTATTTGATTGCTGATAGACAAAACAGCATTAAATACATCTTTTCTAAATTCTTTTCTCAGCTTCCAATGAAAAAATATTCAAGGCAAGGCCATCAATAGAGCAACCTTTCCATCCATATTGGTCTCACCTGTCATACTCACCTCTAACCCCTCTATTTCCCAGGACTGGAACAGATTTAAGGGGGCCTTCTCTGAGTCTTAAGTTAAACTCTTGGTCATGCAAGGAGCTGTATGTGTAGAGAAGCCAATGGAGACCTGCAGGTGAAACAAACCTACTGATATGCTGCACTCATTGACTATTTTCCCAAGTTTTTTGAGCCAATGTTTCACAGAGCAGTGGACCATAGGAAAAAAGGCCAAATGATGTCAAGTGTGAGGATGAAGATGACACAGGGAGGTAGACTGCCCTCACTGTGGTACTGTACCATGCCTTGCATCACTTACATGATCACAAAATGTGGTAAAATACAGGGAAGACAAAGCCAGCTGAAAGTTGCTCCTCACTATTAATTGCCCAATTCCTGTGTCCCTGCTAGCTCTTCTGGAGGATGGGAAGTTGGCTCACACAGCTGTATCTACAGCATCAGCCACAGCTGGAGTACTGAACACGGAGAAGAGGAACAACTGTGGCTCTCAGTGTGCAAACCCCATGGTCCACGGCATGGGAGCTACAACACAGAGACAGAATGGCTTCAGGACCACAGAGGTATGAGAGTAATTGTGTTCCCCAATGCCCAGCACTAGCTTCAACCGGGTCTAAGTCACTTTTCTGACAGCCTTTCTCTTTGCAGTGAAACCTTATTTACTGTCTTGAGATACAGGAAAATGGTGCCAGGCTGCACTACAGCCATGGCAGGATTGAGCTGAGCACTTCTGACAATGCTTCATGCTTGAACGGCCACAGAATTGATGTTTTATTTGTAAATCAGGGTAACACACACTTGCTGCAGTAGAAAAAGCCTCCATGCTAATTTATTTCCAACTCAGTCCAGCTCTGGCATGTATTGTGCAAACTATTTAGATTAATTATCTGAAAGGGAACATGTTTTCCCTTAATTGCTGTTCTGCTTAAAATATATGCACTGCATGACCCCTGGTTCTTTCAAAGCTCAACATGAAGCTTAAAAATGTCAGTAGATGTCTTTTCAAAAACTTCAGCAGGCTTTGGATCAGATCCTCCCCCTTTTCCCCCTCGGTTATATGTTGTGTACATTGTGCACAGTGTATGAACAAGGCTTTGGGGTTATACCAAAGACCAGCCTTCCCCTGTCACAGCTGCCTACCCAGCTGCCTCTCACAGGTTTCCACTTGCTGCCCTGTTTGCATAGCAGCTGCTGAGCTGCTGCAGCTTAAAGGAAGCTCATATGAGAAGGTGTTAGGTAAAAATTTGGGGAAGGGAGACTTCCTTGTTTTCTGGGTTGTCTGCACATGTAGCAGATAAAGTCCTTTACATGGCGCTTGGCATTTCTCAGGTGGAATCTCAGGTTCTATTTTGAGAAATGCTTGCCATGCTTCCCCTACTGTTGTTGTTGCTTCCCCTCCTTTTTCAGGGGAGTCTCCTCTTATTAGAATATTATCTAATTTCACATCTGGAGAGAGTGAGACTGTAAAAGTCTGGCAATCACAGAATGTGCAGTCATGGGTGAATATTTATATCCCTGTGGGAATCTGCCAAAGGTACATTGCACTCCCTTCCGGGTGAGCATGAATTGAGCCTTGAGGTGTTCCCAGAGTGGAATCATAAATACCGTATCTTTTACATCTAGGGTTGCCATCTGTGCATAGGATGCTCCCTGAATTTGCATTACCAGTTCTGCAAAATTTGGCCCAGCAGTAGTTAAAGGTGCAATATTGGCATTCAGTCTCCTGCAGACAGCGGTGAATGGCCACTGTCCCCTCAGCTTTTTCACCATTCTCCAGGGGATACAATTGGTTTTCTTACCTGTACAATGCTGGCTGGATTGGCAGCCCTCTTAAGCATAATTTCTACCTTTTCTTCCAATTTCTCCTTTATCTCCTTTTCTTTCTCTAACTGTTTCTGCAGCTGCCAAGTTTCCAAATATAGTAATAATCCAGTTGTTTTCCTGCCCTCTGTCTCCTCTCTCAGATGTTCTTTCACTCTACTATGTTTTTTTCCTACCTAATTTATCCAATAATTGTCTTTCCCTATGCTCTGCTGAAGCGAGTAGAATCGTAAAATGATCTTTCTCATTTATAAGCTTGTTTTTTGGGTACCAAATCTTTCTTTTATTTCCCTCTCAAAAGCCAATGATGACGTTAACACTCCATTTTTCTGATTTCAAAGCAGCATGTTCTATATATTAAATATTTGGTTTCCTTTTGTGTGCAAGATAAGTGAGCCTCCAATATTGCACAAATAATTGCTTTGTTTTTCCAGAATTTCTGGGCCCATTCCTTGCCTTTCTGGGAAGGAGCATTCATACTTCTGTACCTGTTTATCCATGGCAATCCTGCTGACTACACCAGTTTTTCTGTCACATAAAAAACTAGGAAAGTGAGACCCCCTCCTTTCTTTCTGTGTTGTCTGCAGACGTAGTGGGCCTGGGGTCATTCCCTTTCTTACTCAGTATTTTCTGTCTGTCTGAGTCCCTGGGAGACCTTCACAGACCATTTTAGAGTAACCTACCTGGCACTCTAAGTCTGGTGAGGTGCCAAAGGCACAGGGTGGTGACACAGCAAGTGTGGTCACAACTGCAGTCCCTGATGCACAACTGGAATGCATTCTGCTGTAAGTCTGGGTAAATTCAGTAAGACTCCACACTCACAAATAGTGCAATTTATTGCTTGTTGGACAGAGTAAGGTCGGCAAGCTGCTGTTGAGAATTGCTCTGATCATAAGCAATAGTATTACTGAGTAATAAAGCTTATCTGGCAGGTGTCCCTGTGGGGGAGGAGAGGGTACAGCCTGCTGACCATCCCAGGACACAAAGGTAGATCCTCCTCTGACCTTCCTCCCCTGTTGAGTGGTATTTATGTTGTTTTCTTTGAGAATGGGGGAAAAAAGGTTTCAGTCGATGTGATTTCACATTTAATTGGAGTTTGGGTGACTTTGTATACCTGTAGAACATGTACAGGTTTTACTTCATTAGCATATGTGGGGTATGAAAAGGAAAAAGTATTTTCAAGTAAATGCAAATTTCAGCTTTTGGTCACCCTTTGGGTCATTCCTTCAGCTCAATTCCTGTTAGTTCCATTGTTTTAAATAGAAAATGACTGCAACACCTCTGTGCAATTCCATCCTTTGTTTCTTGCCTCTCTCAGGCATGAAACAAGCTCTCCTGGTGTTCCTGCTCCTCAGGCATGCACACAGTTTGTTTCTGCTGAATTACTGCCAATGTGGCCACTCCTCCTCGCTGAGCTTTGTCTTTTGACATTTTCCCACAGAAAGTGCCTCAGCACAGCATGTGGTGGAACTGCTACACCCACCCCATAGGAAGTGGTGCCATCCTGGGAATCACATCTTTAAGCCAAGGGGTCCAAATAAAAAAAAGGAATTTGGATTGAACTTCACCTTGCATTTGCTAACACACGACACACCAGTACATCTCTATTTATTTGATACCTCCATTGTATTACTAGCCTCTGTATTGCTGTAGTACAAAGATATTCCCTGATGACATAGATTCTGCTGTATCTTTTAATGAGATGCTGCACCTCCAGGTGCACAGGGACACATTCCACAGCAGCACTGACAACTAGAGCCATGGGTTTGCTGTAAGTGAAAAACACAAATGCCTGTCATAGCTACTAGCCCACAGAGAAAAATTAATTGGTGAGGTTGGATATGGTTGAACAGAACTACATAATTGTAAATCCAATTTGAAAAAGACTTGGCCACAATTGAGAATCACAGTGTGCACCTGGTTTGAGGAAATTGTTTGAATAATTTTGTGAGTGGAAAATCACTTCTGTTTTGACTTAGGAACTATGGGCAAATTGCCACAACATATTGATAATGTGAGTGTTGACTGCAATGGTGCTACTCAGTGAAGTGTGGGTTCCTGCCCTGAGGCCCTATGACCTTGAAGATACCTCATGCATTTTCTAGCTGAGATACATTCAGTAATATGTATCTGTGCTGTTGCAGCTCAGTGCAAAGAAAATTTCTGATGATAAGGAAGCCATTTACGTTATTCTCCACATCTAATGCAGGTGCATAAGAAAGGAAAATAAGTTGTCTAAACTCCTTATCATCAAAAGAGAAATATATAGTCCTAGAGAGAAAGTGTAGTATGTAATTTAGGATCCAGCTCTGACTTGCAATTTTGCATCTCTGTATCTCCACTATTTAGGGAACCATAAGATGAGCAGAGAATTTGAACACCTTAAGTTTAGATGCCTAGAGCTGAAAAGGTGACTATCCCCTGCAACTCAAAATGTGCCCATTTTATTCACCTGGACATTCACACTGACTACAGTTTTTCTTTTATCATGGCATGCTATAGGATACAATGCAATGAAGCACATATTGCTCTTGGGAATCTTGGGTTGTGCCATCCGTCTGGGGGCTAGCAGGGGGTAAATCACATCACCTCCGTCACTTTTTCCTGCATCAAGCTCTAAAGCAGCCTTCTGCCTTATCCCTTGATACTTGGTTAAGGTTTGACACAGACTGTATCTGGGAAACTTTATACCCTCTCATGATAGTAATGTCAAAACAACTTGGATGTAAAAGATGATGGTGATGATGATGATGATGATGAAGAAGAAGAAAGGAGTCCTAATACCAATGAAGTTAACAGGATGGTCAGGCACACCCCCATCAAAAAAGGTGATATCCAGATTGTCTGTGACTGACAATTACCTGGTTTGATTCTCATGGTAGTCTTTGGCAAGTCCTTGCATGAACAATAGCACAGGGGGAGAAGATAGCAGAGGAGCTGGTGGATTCAGGCTGCAGAAATGTGAAATAATACACAGTGGCAAATTAACTCCAAGTATTGCTCTCTGATATTTGTGTACCTTCCACTCATGTCAGTGGAACGTTATCATTAATTTTGCCTGGCACTCTTACTATGTAAATAATGCCTAATTTACCTGGCCTTCCTTACACCAACAAATAGTCTCATGGAACACTGGCAATGCAATAATCAAACTCACCTAACTCAGCTGTGTGTCTCTATCAGCCTGGATCTGGGTGCACTTTGCTAGATCTATCCAGTTTACCGAGCATTATAGTGCGTTGCTTATGGCAACAAGCAGACTGTCTGGGAGATGGAAAAGGATATTTATGCACTTGCACTCCTCAGACAGACTGGCTTTTTTGAATATTGAAAATAAGCAGATGAAGCTCTGAAAGGTATCTATTGTGCTTGGGTCTTATATACAAGCAGAAGTAAGTGTTACTTTAAAACTATTTTTCCATGTCAGAAGAAAAAAATAAAGTACAGAAAATTCTGTCTCAGGCTAATGATGCACTACTCACAGTGACATCAAAAGGAACCTCTAATTTTCACTTCTGTACTGAAACCAGATTTATTTGCTCTGCTTTTAGAGTACACACACACACAGATGGTAATTATAGTCAAGAAGGTTGATCCAAAGCCTACTGACGTCCACTGCCTTTATAGGAGTTATAAAAGCTTGTGTCCATGCTGAATGAGGAAGCTGCTCCACATCACAGTGCCGTGTGAAGGATGCTGGAGGCATTCTGTTTATTAAGTAGAGCTGTTTTTGTAAATTAGGGGGTAATAATCAATGACTCTTTCTGTTGTCAGTGTGGAACTCACTGTGCTCTTTAAAACTCTCGCAGAGTAAATGGGACACACAGAAAATGTCTACACAAGAAGTCGCCATTAATGTTACAAAAGGCATCAGACAAAGTGACAGAAGAAAAACAAAGAATTGTGCCAATTAATGAAGAAAATTGCAGGTGAGGATGGACTTAACAATGCTTCACTGCACTTTAAATGTCAGTCACTGAAGACATGGAAGATCTCCAGGTGTTCCAGGCTGAATACAGCGGGCAGCTGCTGCTGAGTGCCTTCAGAAGCAGTTCTTGTGGAAAGCAGCTGCAAACACTGTCAGATCTTCAGATGTCCTTTGTCTAAAGCAGTGGCACTACAGACATACACAAAAATTCATGCCATTTGTTTTTCACTAACTTCTGTGTTATCCCTTATGTATGTTCTGTTCCGCATTGCTATTAAGGTGAGGCTGAATAATAAGGGGTACAGCTCATCTCAATTAAAACCAGGAAATGAACAAATTAATCTGTATTTTGAGTCATAAAGGGCTTTGAGTGTGCACATCCAAACCCCCAGAGTTCATTTAAATTCATAAAACTCAAATCCAGACATCTCAAGAATGTGAGACTAAAGTCTAGTCTTCCACTAAATCTCTTTTCAACTATATATCTAGGTTATATATAGTTGTCATACAGTAACCTTCTTAAATATTACATTTTAAATTACTTAGTTTTAATTTATTGTTTGTGTTGACATAATTTTGGTCTAAAAACAGGGATTTTCATATTGATCAGCCTTACTTGAAAGTCCTAGTCCTAGCTGGTAAGTAGAGTTATGGCTACTTGATTATTTTATACATGCCTCTTTAATTTTGTTGAAGCCCAGGCTGACTTGGAAAAAAGTTACCATTAACATTACATGAAAATAACCATAATTTTTAAAGTCATAATCTAATGTCAGCTCAAAAAATTAACTTCATTTGATAAGATATAATTAATTTGCTGTGCAGAACTTATTTCATTGCATTGTGAGCATCCTGTATCACAGTACTCCATGATCATCATAAATATACGTCTAAAAGGAATATAACTGTTCAGTGTAATAAAGTCCAAGAATTAAGTCAACATATTACTTCTTAATATAGAAGTAATAATATATATTCTCTGTGAGTTTGCACGTTTATGAAGTTAAAAGAGGTAAATTTATTTGCCTCCCCCATCAGACATATATATATACATACAACTATCCTTAGATGGACATTTAAAAGAACTATTCAAAAGTTGTTCATGACAAACAGGTGAAATTTGGAAAAAAATCCATGTATGAACAGTAAAAAGTCCTTTTTACAAACAGGCAAACAAGTATAAATAGGATTGTGAACTGAATCGTAGTTTATTCCATATTAGGATCATTTTAATAGCTTGCTGCTAGGTGTATGAGTTACTTTCCTTGTTGTAAAACAAGTCTATGCAATAGGAATTGTTTATTAATTATTTCAACAAAAAGGCAAACTGAAATCCAGAGTCAAAGCCAGATTTTTGCCTACCATAGCATATTCTAAAAGCATTTACTGGCAGAGAGAGTGCAGTATTAACTTCTATGATACAAGAAAGCTACAGAAAGTGAATAATGATCCCGATGCGTTAAAGGGTAAACATGTTTTTGAAGGAAGGCAGAAGGGAAGGTTTGTTTTGTTAAGAAGCTGTTCCAGAGATGGTTGCCTTGGGTGGATACCACAGTAGAGTGAGTAGGTTCAAGAACAAAGGAGTCCTGGCAGTGAGATTATTTAGCTAAAAAATTATTTAGTGATGATGTGCTGACCAGATGCATCAGATGGCTTGGGTTGCACCACAGAAGGAAGCCTGTGAGCTGCATGGCACACAGGCATGAAGCAGCCCTGGCTCATGCCAGCAGCCATCAGGGAGGCAGTTCTTGGGCCTCGTATTCAGAGCATGAGATGTGACAGGATGGTTTGCAGGAGATGGCCTTGGTACCCAATTATCTGGGCAACATTAAGCCTTGCTCGTGCTGACCACATTCCCCATCAGGGCAGCAGCTGCAGAGCCGTGAATGTTGCCTGCCCTGGACTGCTCATGATAACATTTCTGAGCTGCTCCAAGACCCCATTAAGCTGTTTACATCCCAAAACTTAACTTTTTGACACTCAAAGATTGGATCCAACTCCTCTGGTACAAGCCATGTTTAGTAACCAACAATTTCATACACACCCCTCATGTAACACATTACTGTTCTAACTTACTAGGCAGTAACTGAAAAGAAATTACATTATGTCCTAGGTGGCTTCTTAGTGTTTGATGTGCAAACTTCCAATGACCTTAATTCAACTAGGAGCATCTTGTGGAGATGTGGATCTTGCCTCTGTACGCAGAGATAACCACCAGTAGAAACAACAAATCTGTTTATAAAATAATGTACCACTCTGTATAATTAGGGTGACAGAATCTAGCATATACCACTTAAGACAATTTAAAGTCCTAAAAATAGATTCCTGTGCGGGTTTTAGTAGAAAAAGCAAACCCAAAGAATCATCTGGACATCTTCACTCCAGGCTGCCTTCTTAGGAATGAGGAGTCTTATTTACAGGATCTGTTCTTTGAGCATCATCTTTCTAATATAAATTGCTCAAAGACATAAAATAGAATAACCATGTTAAAAGATATGGACTTTCAGATGAAAGACCTGTGGGCATTTCTGTCTTATTATATCCCAGGAATTTTGAAATTTAATTTTCCCCAAAAAGACATTATTGCCACTAATTTATTCAATGTCTCTTGGCTGCACATGAAGATTTCTACAGGTGCACTGAAAGAACACCCTTTCTGCTGGAATGATTTGCCAACAGATGGTGAGTTTTTATGATTTATCTGAGTTGAGGTTTTAAACAGAAAGGACCTTTGTCATGTTTTCATAATTCCATCATAATGCATACATAGGATATTCCTCTGATACTGATTCCAGTATGTGAGAATGGCCTCACTCAAAAGAAAGAGGATATTGTCTAAAGAAGAGAGAGGATTTACAGTTACCAATTCATCAAGAGGCAAACTAATATTCTCAAAGATTCAGCACAGCTTTCTCTTGCACTATTCCTTCATCTTCTCCCTTATGATTCCTTAATGTATTTCATCATTTCATCATTACTGTAGGGCATTGATTGGGAGACACACAATTACACTGTGTGACCGAAATGATTTTGTGCTGACATAAACAGGAAACTATAATTATTGTGTAAGCAATATATGAGTACTGCATTAAACATGCATTCTTGAGAGTTAAATTACTGAGATTTCATAAAAACCAGAAAACAGGTATTTATGATCTTCTTAGTATGTCCATATACATAGATATTAATTTGTGCATGTCTCTGCATGTGTACATTGTAATATCCTTAGTGTGTACTTCTGCAGTTCAGGCACATTTTTGAGAACCTTTAATTTCTGTTTGTAATTCTGATGCCCAAGTGTAAAATATTCTAATGTTTGAACTGAAATCTGTTTTACATGCCTTATGAAAAGAATGAGCTATATAATTTGTGCACAGAAATGGTATTTGAAAAAGCAGGCTTAGTTTTATTTGCAAATAATGAATAATATATCTAAATTCAAACTAGATTAACGGGAACATTTTTGTACTCTCACTTTAGCTGCAAGTTAATGAAGGTTGACCTTAAACCTGAAAATGAAAATAAAGAATTTTTTTTAAGTGTCTGTTTATTACTCCATGTATTTCACATTCCTGTGTTTGTTTGTGGTTGATTTAGCTTTTAAGGTTGAGATCAAAGAGTGCAACGGTCTAATGAATAGTTCCCACCTCTGCTATTCACGGAATCAAAATATTTCCATATCTGATGTCCTCAGGCTATGGCTCATGGTCCCTTTGGTCATATGAAAGAAGGCAAAATGTATACATTCCCCATAAGCAATCAGTGTATTTGCCAAAGAGGGATGATGAGGTCAAAACACAGTTGTACCTCTGTAATTATAAATGGGAGAGTTTGTGGTTGCTGTCATGGCTAAAGAGGAAGACACTGGGAATCCGAGACACTTTCTCTAGTAAGATGTCATGAGGCAACTGTGCAGCCATATATATAGCTAATAAAAATGCTCTTATTCCTGCCTGTTCTAGAGAGCACAGGGTGGAAAAGTAGCTGTAGTGTTTTTTGACCTCTGCCATAGAAATAAACTCATAACTCTTACAGATGGCACTTTTTATTTTTTCAAAATTGCACTGAATTTTCATTATATTTTTCCTTAGTCCCAGAAATATCATCCCCATCCTAATTGTCTGTGCCGTGGGTGTTGCCTGACAAGTAGCTTGTTCTCTTTGATTCCTGGCCAAGATGCTGACACAGCAACTGATTTGTTTCCTGTGTAAAAGGAAGAATAGTATCAAAGGAATGGCTTTCAGATGTGCCAAAAACTAAAAGGACTTAGGGACACAAGGAAGCCATAGTCCAGCAGTGAGGCATGTAACAGCCCATGGGAACCCTACAAACAGGATGTTTCAAAATCTGGGATCAGACAGTGCCTTGCAAGTGGAGCCCTTGTTGGTGCAAGAAGCAGCTGGGCGGGGGGGGGATTGTGGGGAGTCTTGTTGCTAGCAAAGCCCCCAGAGCTCAAGTTTAATGGTCTCTATTCCTCTCATGCCTCGGGGAATTTAGAAAAGCTGAGATGGCATTTCTAAATTAATGCTTAGGAGGTGCTACATGAGGTACAAAAATCTGTACACACTGTGTCCACAGTACTTTTCATTTTACAGTGGGGTAAATATTTTGAAGAAAGCAATACACTGCAGCGTTTCAAAACTAAACCTTCAGTGTCCTCAGGCCAAGCATCCCTCATTGCACTAGTGCCCTCTCAGATGCCTCCCTTCCAGACTGGCTCAGTGAAGCATGTGGAAAAGGTAGCAACAAGAAATAAGGTGCAGGGATGCAATATCTCATTCTGTCCTATCATCACCCTCTGGTTTTCAAATCCTTCTGTCCGATTTTCAAATTTTTTTTCAGGTCACCTATGAATACTGTCCAGAGTTAAAAGCCACTCTCCTATCCATTGGTAAACTAATGGCAAAGTTGGATCATTAATATAAGATAAAAAGTGAGATGATCCACCAGAAAATATATTTGCTGGCATATGTCACTTAATCAAGATTAAATCCAAGTTTATTTACAACAGCTCCTTGCACAGAAAAGCTCAGCAAACACAAAAATCTAGGAAATACTGTAATCTTAATGGTAGAACTAGGATGTTCATAAGCAAGAAGGAAAAAGAGAGACTATAATAGCTTTGCATCTTTTTCTGGAGAACTGAATATCATTTAAGTCCTGCGTGCAAGAAGTAGGATGCTGCTGTAAATCCATCCATTCAGGACTGTATAAAACATGTAGTTTTAGGTTGCTGTGGGTACCTGCTTAGGAAAAAAATGAGATTGAGGGAGAAAGAAAGAGTGGTGTCACAGGGCAGAATTGAGCCGTGCTGCCAGTTTTATTAATTAGCTTTGCTTGCACACTCTTGCATTATAATCAGTATTATTCAGCTTTAATTTAATTTCCATTAACCTTTGCAAAACACCCACATGTTTGGATACAGGGAAATATGTCTGGGGTATTACTCATGGATAGAAAGAACAGTTTGCTCACAGTCAAAAAGCAGCTTAAGGAAAGGCATCATAGCTAAGCAGCAGCTATACTTTATAATTTATGAGGTGCTGTCAAATACAAAAGGCATGAAAATATTGATGGTCATCTGTATCTGGTTTTACCATGAAATTAAATACTGAGCTTGCTCATGCAAGGCAGATAGAACTTTCCAGGTCACATTTAGTAAGTGGCCTAATGTTCAGTTTGCCTGACTCAACGGCTGATTTGAACCTAAATCACTGGGTGTTGTTGCTTGTCCATGTCCCTAAACCAGCCCTTCTGCAGTGCAGTAGCAGTTAGACACATTATTATACTACTGAGAGCATATTTTTACCAATTCAGACATAGACCTGGCAAAACTAAAGCTCATGATCGCAACTGCCAAACACAGGAGCAAAATTAGTTCTCATTAATTCACCCAGCAGCCACAATTCCAAATAGTATCATCACCTCTGGGAACTGTGGGGATGTAGGGAATTCAATATTAATGTACACGTATAGTGTCCTACGCAAATGATATTATTTACTCATATTTCTGATTCAAAACCATCTTTCAGATGAACTAACATGTTTAAAACCGTTGTGGAGGCAAACACTTTATACTCACTCCTGCTCTAGCTGGGATTTCACACCTGATACGGATTTTCTATCTCTTGTCTGTGCCTCATATTATGGTAATCGTTTGACAATTCTAGAAGATTAATTAACAAATACAATAGAATAGCTTCCTGAGTATATATCAGGGCACAATTTTCCAGCAGGAAATTGCTGTCATTATTGCTGCTCATCTCTCTGCACGCTGTCTTTTCTTACAATGTATTAATCACTTGCATCCATGAGAAAATAGATTCTTATGCCTTCACCATATAGGTATTTTTCAGTTTTGTTTGATAAGCTCTCACTGGTATTTCATATTACAAGTGCATTTTTATCACAGGGTGAATTTATGCTGCCACATCCCTCAGCTCCAATACCTGCTCCTGGATCCTAGTCCCAGACCTGCACTGCATGCATGGCACAGGGACATGTTGACTCCTGGTGAACACACAGGAAGAAAACAACCAGCACCCTCTGCAATGAAACTGTGCTGGTCCAGGACCTCTCCAGTAGCAGACTTATAGTGTTTTCTTATTAGCTCAGGATATCTTCATTTATGTCTGCTCAGTTCTTTGAACTGTTTCTCTTTAAATTCAAATGGGGTTTATCCCACATACTTGAACAATCAATGCCACTGCATCCACAGATATATTTCTGTGCTCTCAAAAACCTGTGGGAGATTTGCTCGAGCAAGTCCAGGTGACCACTTTTTTGACATGTGTTGTATAATAAAATATATCTTGACAGTGCTCTCAGACTGCCTGTTGTACTCTTAGAAAAGTAACAGCACCTTCCACCTCTGCTGGGTATTTGGGATGTTTTGAGGTCAAAAGAAATAATGATTTCCATCTTCACATGACAGACCAGTTTAATCTTTGCATAGTCACACCAGTGCAACTTAATATAAATTGTTTCTACTCTATGATTGTCTTCCATATCTCTAAAACAGCTGTTTGAAACTCAGTGGGGATACGTCCACATGTTATCTTTCTCCCTCCATTAATTGACCATTTTGCTTGCACTTAACAGAGGTAAGTTTTGATTCAAGACACACTGATTTCCATTTCTACTAAGACCATTGTCTACTTTGTTAGCATAAAGGCTTTAAAGTGAGTATGTCTTGCACACTCTATACACTTTATATGGACAATGTGATATAAAGTGACTTAACTGTGGGCTAAAATCAGTGGATTTGTATTTTTTCCTACGGTTTTGTTTATGTAATTTTATACAACATAAAAGTAAATTTTCTATAATTTTAGACGTTATTTTATAAACAATTTTTATACCAAAAAAAAAAAGTCTTCTGTGTTCAATAGTGAGCCTCTGGCTTCATTTAAGCAACATGCTGCTGCTGTTCTCCTACAATTGTCCACCATCTAGAAGAAACCATGTCACTTTACCTCAAATTAGTATGAAAGTAGAAAGCTCTAGAAATGTAGGTTTGATTTTCTTCCCTTTTTATTGCTTTCAAATTCAGAACCAGGTTAAAACCAGTACTTGAACTGACACAGCTAGAGGTCCTGAATATAAAGCAACTTTTGATTCTTACAAATTGGTAGAAATTTGAGAATTCATTCCTGGCATTCAACAGTTTCACTCACACAGTTCTTGTAGAACCCGAACAAAAGCTTAGATGAATTATTAATTTTACTCCCAGTAGTGTAGAGACCTTGTATTTGCTAGTGGCTGAGGAAAAGACATAATACAATTGGCAGAGATGCAGAAACTTGTATATCTTGCCAGAAAAGGCACAGAGAGGAGAATGGAACAAGGGAAACATACAAATTATGAAATTATGGAAATGTCAGTCCATTGGATTAAATCCTTATGCTAATTATATCTGTGTAAATCAACTAATACATTAAAAATTTTGATATGATAACAGAACTTGTTCTTTGTCTTCTACTAAAATGATATCAGTTTCAGAATAAATTACTCCACAACACTTGTTTAAACAGTTTCACCTGAGTTTTTCCAAGGAATTTGAATTAATTTGTTGCAAAATATAATGAGGCATGTGTTAGTACAATGCAAGTGCAAAGACGAGAATAGAAAAAAAATGCTCTGTCTGTTATTTTCAGTCCCTTTGTTCACGAGCAAATAACTGCTCAAGTGGTGAAGAATGAAGTTTCTAAGTACTTATGCTAGCTGTTTTGACATCTGATGCATGAAGAAGAGACAGTACAATTGGATTTATGAAGGACTTATTAATCCAAGGGCCAGACAGACAAGTCCTAGTAACATTATTCCAATTGCATTTCCATCAGAAATTGAATTGGGTGAGTTAAACTGCTTTTTTACTTGTCTATACATTTTGCTCTAGTGACATTTTGAAAGGGTCCCAGGAGGTGTTTTACAATACCTTTGTTATGGAATTTCTTTCTCTTTCTGACCTCTGTAAACAAGGTTGCCATCTCTAGATGTCCCTGCTCCTCTTTACATGGATGGGTTGGCCCACTCCTTTAAGTGCTGTCAATATCCTTAGGTCTGGAGCAGCTGCCAGCCATAATCAGCCTCTCCATCTAGCTGCTCAGTACACCTGTGACCTGTACTTCTATGCTGGGATTGTTTTGCCTATCTTCACTTTTCACCATTAAAGTCATTGGTTCTACAGAATGATACCGCTGTGAAATTAGACCAGACAGAGAATGTAGTTCCAAATTTACCCCTAAATGCAACCATGAAAAACAATGTTCCAGGAGAATGTGTACTTCCAGCATATCATGATCCAAATTGAACCTTTTGGATAGTTCTTAAACTGCCTGAAAGTTTCAGTAAAGGATCATCAGTGCATGAGGTGAAAATTGGTGACACAGGGTGACTCACTCTGGTCTTTTGTGCCCATATGGGCCAGCACTGGTAGAAATGCAATTTATTTCAGTGCACGACTAAAAGCCCTGAGTTAGACTTGCAAAACAGTTAAATACAGCAATGAATAGTTATCCATTTTTAAGTCATTGTCCTCTGCTACTGGGAGGCTCTGAATTGTGTTCTGTTGCAGGACATGGGCATCACATCATGCACAAGAGTGTCTCCATGGAAGGAAACATGGACATCTCTATCATTCGAGGGCAGTTTGGGTCCTCTGAGGAGAAAGAAAATGATGATGATTTGAGGTTTCTCGCTCTGGGGAAGGGCAGCGAGCCCAGAAACCCCACTAGAGAGGGCTGCCGAGGCACGACTTCCAGGTGAGTCCGGACCGGGCACCGCCGGGACGCCGCGGACGGGAGCGGATTGCCTCCGCGACGGAGAAAAGCAGGAGACGAGGCGATTAAGGAGAAGTAGTCTCTGCGTTCTCGAAATCCAGGATTTATTGAGGAGCAGCGGGGCGGCGGGGGGTGTGTGGGGTCGGGACGGCTCAGAGGGAAACTGGGCGAGGTGGATCCGAACGCGCAGAGCGCAGAATGGAAGCGAACAAGGGGTTAGGAGGGACGGAAGGATGGGAGGAGTTTGGAGGGGAGAACCAACCGGGACGTGGGGGATGCAAGATTGACAGGGAAGCTAGGGAATGGGGATATAAGGGGGAAGGGTACAGAACTTTGAAAACCAATAATAAACTTCGGGTAGAAGGAACAGCGTAGAACATTCTAGTTATTAACTCCAAAAGGGTAAAGAGGAGGAGAAATCCAAAAACCAATACTCTTGTTCCCTGATGCATATTGAGGAGGCCAGCTGCAAGGTGTCTTGGGGAAACCTCTTTTTGTCACCCTGACCTCAAGGTCTCTTCAGACCCAGGGGCCTTCTTCAGTTACATCAGCCTTCAGGGTCACTGGAGCTGACCTCACTGCAATAATGATTAGGCTGCTGCTGGCAAGGAAGGCCTGAGAAGTGTCCCATGAACCCCACGAGTCTCACAGAAGGTCTCTTGGGTCCTGGAACTGATGGTATGAATGCCTTTCACTTTCCCTTTGTAATAAGGAATAATCTATGGGTATTTCTCTGCCATGTTCCTTGTCTGGAAAAACAAGACCACAGGCATTTATGACCCAGTGCTCTGAGAAAGGGGGGTTAGGATTCCTGTGTCACAGACAGGCATTAACCTCACCTGGTATCTTAGACTTCCCTTCTCATGTTGCTTACATGGCACGTTTTTGCTTTGCTGTGCCATTTTGTATGCTTTGTGAGATCCTTAGCAAATGCCCACAGCTGAACTTTATAAGTTCCATCCCCATCCAGCAAGTAAACTCTCATCCAGCTGTAGCAGACCCAGTGGCTCTGGCTCAGATGAGCTTGGAGGCAGATGAAACTGAGGAAGAGCGCTGGGTGTGAGGAGACCTTTAGATTAGGGTGACACAGCAATGCTCGCCCAGGGCACCTTGCAGCTAGCATCCTTAATATGCACCAGACAACAAGTGCATTGGTTCTGTATCTCTCTTCCCTTCTATCCTATACGGAGTTAAAAGCTAGAAAGTTCTTCTTTGTCCCATGTAGCTGAAGTTTTACCACTGGGTTTCAAAATCCTGTAACTTGCCTCCTCACGTCCCCATTCCCTGCTGTCCCTGTCAATCCTGCTCCCCTCGCGTTCCGGTGGGTTCTCCTGTGTAAACCCTTCCCATCCTGCACCCCCTCTTAACCCCCTGCACGGCTCCCTTCTGGGCTCTCTGCGTCCCGGATCCAGCCGCTTCCTCTCCCTCGTCCCTTCCCGGTTCCATCTGCCTTCTCCGACCTGCTGTTCCTACCAATAAACAACTGGATTCCGACCTGAGAGACTGCCTCCCTTTCAATAGCACCTTGTCTCCTGCCAGCCTCTGTCTCCGAGGCACTCTGCACCTGAGCCCGTGAGACTCACTGCAGCGCCCGGTCCGGCGTGTGTGGGTCGCGACAGCTCGCCTTCTTCCGTGTGACTTCAGGGCTTGCCGCCTGGACGTTGAGCAGAAGTCACACCCAGCCCTCTCTACACTCTTCTCAGAGAAGCAAAGAGCCTCCTGGCTTTTCTCCTCTGCTTCTCCTCCTTATGCCTTGGAGAATCCTGTCCCTCTGTCCCTCCCCCATTGGCTCCTGGCCTTCCTTCTCTATCTGAAGCTTTAATTTTTGCCTTTTGGCCTCCTCTTTCACCTTCAGTTAAACACACTCAGTTACATGTCAGAAAGTCCAAGAAGGGAAAAACATGAAAGCAGTACACTTTGTACAAACATGGTGTGAAAATACATAAGAGACTTGTGGTTAGCCCCTTGTCTTCCTCCTTGTCTCTCAAATTGTCTGTTGTCATAGTTGACGGTATCTGTCAATTACTGAAACTCTGGCATGCCAGGTGGGAAGACAAATTGGAATGTTAACTAGATGTAGTAAAAAAAAATGCATTTTTATGGTTAGACTCAATTCATTGCTAATTAAGAATTTTTTTCTGTTTATGACCTACTGAAATTACTACAGACACATACAAAAACCTTTCTTATCTCATTAATTATTGGCTTTGTCTATTTTAATTTTTTTGTCTGACAATATTCCATGTCCCCCATCCCTGCAGGTGTTCAAGGCCAGGTTGGATGGGGCTCTAAGAAACCTGGTCTAGTTGAAGATGTCCCTGCCCATGGCAGGGGAGTTGAAACTAGATGACCTTTAAGACCCCCTTAGAACCCAAACCATTCTATAATTCTATGATTTTTTTTTCTGCCATAATTTGTATTTGAGATGCTTTCACACTCACACAGTTGTCTCCATAATCAGACTACAGATCCCTGAATGAAAAGGCTTCATTTCCAGACATTGACTGGTGATATAATGGTTTATCTTAAACATCAAGGGTGAAACAATATGGAAGGAGGCTAAGAAAATGAGGTTCATATAATTTGGAAGTCTTAACAGTGGTCAGCACTATCTCCCAGAACATCGTGTAACTGGTTCCAGAACCCTATTTTGCAAATCCTAATTTAAAACAGTAATGCTGACACAAGTCCTGGAGTGTAGCAAGTTTTATTAACCTGAGAAATGAGTTCTTATGTGGTTATACTTACCGTAAGATCTAATGTGTGACTCATTTTTGTATTCTGCATTGATTTCAGGCAAAACTGTATGTCTCAGCTGAAAACATATTTAGTATTCTGCATGATGCTTCCATTTATAATAGCTCAGGAGCACCTGCAAACAGGCTTAAGAAAAGCATTATTTCTGAGCATTAAAAACATTATTAAAACAATACTTTGTTACATAAACAGGGACCAAAAAATGACAGACAACAACTTGCTGTTTTATTTGTAAAGATAATGGATGCAGTGATCATGACACTTTCTAACTAGTTTTTTACACATTAACAATAACTTTACTCCACAGGATTTAAAAGAAATGTTATCAGAGGAATTGTGAAGCAATGAAAAGGAAAAATTGGTGCTTCTTATCTGAACTTCTTTCTTCACATTTTAACAAATCGTAAATCTGCCTCTCCAGAAATCCCACTGGGAGGAGGTGCTGAGATGATGTACTTACAGGCAGATCTGGGTTTTTTGTACAAGGTATTCTGTTATATAGCTCCCCAGAACTTGGAAAGTCCCTGCAGGACAGGATTGTTATGATGAGGAGAGATGATGCACTAGCTGTTTATGGGATGGATATAATTACCAATGCCCTGGAACACTGCTGTGGATGCTCATTAGTCTGCCTTTAACAGGTTGACATGAATCACCTTGTAGTAGCCTCATCTGAACTTCCAAAACGATTGTTTTCTTGTATCTCAAGCATCCTCATGTTTCAATAAATATCTTGAACTACCAGCTTAAAGAACAGCATTTGAAATGTGTGTGAAGTCATTCCTGCTTTGCTAATTGCACATTGTATTGAAACAGACAGTTCAACTCAAGTTAGGGCATCGATGTTTTGGAGGGAGCAAAACTGAAAGCTACAATATACCCCATTAAGCCAGGACTTTCTGCTTTGCTGTCAGAATCACCTATACCTTGCCTGTCTATTTTAACGGAGTGCTTGGTTTGCATCAGTCTTTTCCATAGGAAATTACTCATGCCCTGAAACACAGATTTCCTTTCCACCAGTCTTTGTGACATTGTCTAAAGAGAGTACCTCTCCAGCCACAGAAACAAAGAGATAAGAGGGGCTCTGTCAAGAAAAACAGTCACTGTTGCTGCTACTGTTACTGTGACCCGAACAGACAGGCTGCAGATTTATCAGGAGTGAAGGCAGCTGCTGAAAGTCCACAAGGAATGAAGTGTCCTTGGCCTTAAACTGTTAGGACAGTTTACTCTTTAAAGCTTATTTCCTGTTTGGTTTGCATCCTGCTTAATATCCGAGGCTAGGTGAGGTAACCTGTTTGGAAAGAAGTACTATTAGCATAATCACTGTTTTATTAAAGCAACGCTGTGGAGGCACTGTGTTGTCATTTACAGACAAATGAAGGATGAAATCTTTCCTGAGATCTTTCTTGCATCAAAGAAATCAACATCTTCTTGTGTGTGGGTGCCACAACCCACACAGCTGTAATATTTTGAAGGACTAAAATCTAAATAAGACATTTTGTTCAGGGAGGAAGATGACACGGATTCCAATACCCAGTAATGGGATTAGCACACGACAATGCATCAATATTCTGGCTTTCTTGATACGATTCCTTCTCCAGTCTTCATTGCTGTAGTGAGTTGAGGTGGGTGGGTTACAGATTAAAGGCTTTATGGAAGAAAATGTGTTATAAACAAGGTTTAAGCTGATACAGCTGCACGAGATTGCAGAATTACTCAGAAGCCATTAACTCATCAAAGACTGTATTTTCTAAATACCTGGGAAATTACTATAGCACATCTTTGTGTTCTTCCTCACAAGTTTATGTATTCAATAACTTGGTAGAGTTTTGACTTTGGAAAAACATTCTCTTCATAAACTATTCAAACTTCATAAACTGTAAACTAAAAAGTATAAATTATATCAATAATGCTGCTTTGTCTAGTTTTTTTCATTTCTAAAATGCATTTGAGAAAAAGACAAGAACTACACTTTTCAATTCGAAGTCTCACAACAGGATTTATCAGTGCCATCTACTGGCTATTTACTCCTTTTAAATTTCGACAAATTATGAATAATGTGTTTTAAATGCAGAATAATAAGAATATTATGAGCGTCATAACTGAATCAGCCAACATCAAACTATGTAATTGGCAAATCTGTAACATTTAAATTACATTAAGTCAAACATTGGTACAATGTTCCAACTGTGCAATTCAATTATGAAGCTTTTAGATGTGCCAAGAGGAGCAAGCTCGAGCCAGTGTACAAGTGCTCGTGTGCAGACTCCAAGCACTAACACCACACACATCCTCCTGGTGTGTCATAGGAAGGCTTCTCCTCACAACTGCCAACCATTCGAGATCCCTCCTCCCTAAAGCATGAGCATGTGGGGCACTAACATGTTCATGCAGCAGGAAAACATGGTCACATTGCTGTTTGCCTTTGCTGGAGGGATGTTCCAACAAAAAATTTGATAGAGAAAATGGTGCCTTAGCTCATAGGCCAGGCAAATTGTGAATGTTTCTGCTGAGGACGGGTTTAAGCAAGCTGGATGGAGCATGGGCATGGAGGGAATGGCACACAGCCTGTTCCACCACATCCGTTGCAAAGATGGTAGGAGCAAGCAGAGTTTGGAAGGCACCTGCTGTGTGCCACTGCTGCATCCCCTTCTGTTAAATTTGTTGAAAGGCATCTGAAGATGACCTAGGATTTAAATAAGGCTTTAGTCACTTATGCTTTCTGTAGTAAAAATTTTTAAACTATAATTGTTTGAGGCAGTGCCAGGGGAAGATTAACAAATCAATTTTAACTGGAATGTTAACAATATCTCCAGTGCCAGGTGAGAAAAGTATTTATGCATCCAAGTAGCTGCATCCCTAATCAGCAATATATCTGAGCACATGATTAAAATACTTAATCATATTTAAAGGTGCTTTGCTAGATACCAGTGAGAGTGCTCACATTTCCCACTCTGGTTAGTCAAGACCTTTAAATAAAGCCAGAAACAAATATATTTAGATCACGGCTCTGAGAACCAACCTCTGGAATAACTTGCTTAGCAACTAGGTTGTGAGCAAAGAAAGTATGTTAGTAATTTGAAAAAAGGGTTCATGCTTCCTGTTCTCTGCCTTTTCCTGTCATCTAACAAAAACGTGAGAGTCTTTAGGGAAAGAAAAGAATGTTACTTAGCCATATCTATTTTCAGAAATTTATGTGCAAAAATGCATTCTGATGGAACAAATTAAGTCATTACTTTATCTAATGCCATGTTTATACATTATGGTACTAGTAGAGCTTACAGCTAAGGCTGCAAAACTCCTCCCAATACCCTATTTTCAGATGCTTGCTCCTTTGTTAAATTTCTGTGGTTTGGCTGAAATTTCCCCACCCTGGATCTTTATCTGGTTTTTCAGCAAAATTTCACATTAAGTTGAAATCATTAAATTCATGCAAGACATGCTGGTTTTCCCATATTAAAACTGTAACAGAAGCTTGTCTGAGAATTTGTCAACACTATATACTGGGAAGCAGAGACTTTTCCCTTGGTATAGATGGTCCTAGATAGTTGTCCTGCCATTTCCATGAAATGCCTATGGACTTAGTCAATGGAACTAGAAAGGAAAGTGAGTTAATTAGAAATCTGGTGGAGTGTGAATCTGCACTGAACAGGTTTTGTCCCTGCAAGGTTTCAGTGTGTCTGATGGTGTTCCCAGAGCTGAGAGCAACTCTGCAACTTCATCGAGGGCTGAGCAAGAACTTCCTAAGGTCTTCTGCAGAAGTGGAGTGGACAAACTGTCCCTTGGATGCTCCCGAGGCTCTCACTGCCAGACCCCTAGAGTACGCAGCCTCTCAGAGCTCATGAAAAGAAAAATGTAATATTTCTAGAATGGGAAGAGTTACTGAGAGAGACTAGGACAGAAGCCAGCTGGAAGATGAGAACTGAAGCAATGACAAAAGATAATGTAGGTGAGTGTTATCATACAGTACATACATTAGCTTCCTCAACCTGCAAATAACATTTAATTTAACATAATTTGCTTGTTTGTACAGAAAATTTAATTCCAGCTATCAAGTTACTCCATGTGCTCAAGTGGCAGACCTGCATGGATATGCAGCAGCTAAGTATGATCCTCCTCATGATTCATAGAGGTGCTAAAATGGTTTGGTGCAAGGGAATCTGAAAGAGTTTTGTGTTTCTGTAGGGTGACACAGGCAATGACACACAAAATATCTGCATGAATAGAGAGCTTCTGGATGCTTATTGTCTTCTGAATAACCATGTGCAGGTTCACACTCTCCACAATCCATGGATGGATTCTCTAGATAAATGCGCCAGACTGCACAGACCATCTCGGGGCTCATTAGAAGAGAGGCAGTGCTGCTTGAACATCATCAAACCATTCCTAAATCTGGTTTGCATGTCTCGGCATCTGGTGTTTCCTGTTCTAGTCCTGGAGCGTGGAGCAACTTGCATGGCTGAACAGCAGCCTGATGAGACCTTGGGTGGCTCCATGCTGAGAAATTTGGTCACCTCTGCTTGGTAACCTTCAGCATTTCTATAGTTAGGACTCATTAGCTCAGGCCTGTGTTTGTGAACATGGTTGAGCACTACTGGCCAGTACTTGTCTGGTATTTGTGGTCTCAGCCAGCAGCAGGTGTGGGAGCAGTAGGAGAACAGTTCACACATCCTCGAGCTGGGTGTCTGGAAGACAGCAGTAGTCTGAGCACCAAAGTCACCACAATGCTCCTCCTTCGCTTGAATAATCATTTTGCTTCGTTCTCACCACAGCATCCCTTTCCGCAGCAGATACTTCATATTACTTCCCTTTCCTTCATTAAATTCAATCACTAAACGTCGACTTCTAATATCAGTATCTCCCTCAGCTGTAGCCTTATCTGCTGAGTGCACCCACCATTTACTGAGGATTCGGGCCTTTTGCTGGTGGCAACAGGTGGCAGTAAAAGTGGCGGTGAAGATAGCAGCCGGGGGGGCAGTGAAGGTGGCAGCAAGGGTGGCAGTGAAGGCGGCAGCTAAGGTGGCAGTGAAGGTGGCAGCCAGGGTGGCAGTGAAGGTGGCAGCCAGGGTGGCAGTGAAGGTGGCAGTGAAAGTGGCAGCCAGGGTGGCAGTGAAGGCAGCAGCTAAGGTGGCAGTGCAGGTGGCAGCCAGGG
>VZRM01005893.1:2563283-2604223 GCA_013397955.1 Grantiella picta | reverse complement strand
CGGGGCTGGGAACGGGGCGCTGGGAGCGGCGGTGCCTGCGGGGCCCCGGCGGGAGCGGGGGGCGAACGCGGGACTCCCGGAGCGCGGCTGCGCTAACCGCGGCCCGGCGGGGTGTGTGGGGCCGGGGTGGGCCGCGGGGGACGCCGGCCCGGCGGAGCTGCCCTCTCGCCTGCAGGCCGCCGGGGAGGCCGGGCTTGGCCTTTGGACGGGTGGTCGCCGTCGGGTTGTTTCTGCTGTTCACTTTTCTGTCCTGTTTCTGCACGTACAGGCTCGAAGAAGAAGGGATTTAGTAAAATCGCGCTCAGCCAAAATGGGGCAATATCTCAAGCAGCTGTGAGGAGTTGACTGTGTGCCTTACTGCCTTGCGCTGGAGCCAGCAGAGGAAGATGTGTGCTTTTATCCTTGTGCGACGCCGGTCTGTCTAACTACTGAACAGAGCAATGTGCTGAAGCTGGAGATCCTAACAAAATGGGAGCACTTGTGTTCTCTGCGACTTGCAGTTTACTTCTAGCTGTGGTGCGAGGGCACAGCTTATTCACATGTGAGCCAATTACTATTTCCAGATGTTCAGGAATGCCTTACAATATGACTTTTTTCCCAAACATCATGGGACACTATGATCAGGACACGGCTGCTCGCAAAATGGACGTAAGTTCTCCCCACCCCACTGTAGTATGTAACAAATTTGCCATTAAGGAATTATTTGGGATACCTGTTGCTCTGAATGACAAGGCAGATAATGTTTACTGAGTAGATGTTTTTTCAAACAGAGTGTCCTAGAGCTCCTTGGTTTTATAAGCACTATGTAAGGGACCTACCGATTTCCTCCCTCCACCCTGCCTTGGATCCTGTATTAGAGTGGAAGAGGAATGGGTGTAGCCCAGCATTGTGGCTATTCAAAGCACTTTGGCAGAGCTGATCACGTATAGCTCAGGCACCTTACTGTTATGCAGAGCAATTGTTGAAATTCTCAGGGGAAATAGTTTATGATATCCTGGCCCACCTGAACTCAGTGCAAAAATCATATTTAGAAGATGCTCTTTGGTCTTCTCTCAGCTTACATCTACTGAAGAGAAGCACCTGAAGTTATTCTTAGCCTTGGACTCCATTGTGGCTTTTGCATTCTGTTGTCTTCTGACTGGATGGTGAAACTTCTGACTGAAAGAGCAACTTTACTCTTTTAAGCTGAAAATAAGCACTGTTCTTACCTGAACCGACTCTAAGTGTGGCTCCCTTGAGAATATGCCACGTTGTGGAAAGGCTTTGCCGGTAGCAATACCTGTAAAGGGTGAGAGCCTCTCTGGGTGAGAGGCTTGTAAAACAAGTTTTAAACCTGTTTTAATAATGGCTTTTCAGTGGTAAGAGGAGGGGGAAAATCTTAACACAGGTCTTGAAAAGCTCAGTGTCTTGTGTTATGCAGACAGTGAAACAGAAGTGAGGTGAATACTAAGTTTCTGGTTTTTTTAAAAATTTATATGTGGTGTTGGAGGTACTGCTACTGAAATCTTATTTACATACTCTTTACTGAGCTTGGAGGAGGAGCATGGTTCAGTTGCCAAAACATGCTTTTAGTGTTGCTTGGGATAATCACGATTCCCTGTTTGGCCACCAGCTGTCAGCCTGGAATGGCACAGGCTTTGGTCTCATATTGGTTTTTGTCAGCCCGGTGTAAATGTCTGGGAAATTCTGGTATTGAATGTTAAGCCATCTGTATGCAAGCAACTGAATTTAGCTGCAGATCTCTGACAAACTGAGGGCTTTTAAGCCGGAAGGCAGGCTATAGGATTCAGTTGTGAACTGTGAAGTGGCTTTTCTGGTCCTCATTTTTCAGGACTGCTTCCTGCAGTGCCTGCCACTTTATCTCCTCAGGTACTACTGCTGCTGCTTCTTACTTGGTGTGCCTTAGCTGCAGCCGTTGAGCCAGCACTTATTGGAATTTGTGCCTTCCAGTCATGCTGCTGTTAGGGCAGAGAGACCACAGAGCCATTTTTATTAGGTTGCTATGACTGACTTTACTCAACTGTCAGTAGCTTGTGCTAGTGCATGTATGGAGGGAGTTCCATCTGGGAAGGATACATGGCTTACCTTATATATAGCTACTTTCCTTCTTTTATAGCTATTTCATTAAAAGTTGCCTGGTGTTGAGAAGTTTTGTTGTTTTCTTTTTCCATCCTGTCACCTTGTAACCACCTCTGACTACTACTACAGTGGTTGATCACTACTCAGCCAACTGGCTGGGTGGCTATGGGGAGTGACAGTGACTATTAGGATTTGATTTCCCTATCCTCTTTGATTTGCTTCCTAGTCTCCTGTCATTGCCACTGCCTGGCCTCTAATTTGGTATTCCTCACTACTATAGGGGTGTGCAGATAGTTCTGAACTGCCTCTTTTGTGGTGGTCTGCGTGCCTTTATTTGTGGTCCAGCAGTGATGATGGATTGCTTGGTCAAAGTGAATTTTTAAGACAGCTGCTTTAGAAAGGGAGTTTGCTCCCATTCTGTGTTAAGATAGTGTTGAATCTGCTGCTAGTGGTTAGATTCAGAATTAATATGGTAAAAGCTTATGGTGGTTCATTGCTGGGCCTTCTTTCTGAGAGGGACCAATGTCACTTACACATTTTGATGTAATTTTGCGTGTTGTTCAGTAACAGCAGCAGTTTGTCTATAGTTGATTGCAACAGAGAACCTTCTCAGGATTGTCAAAGGGTTCTGCGTTTCAGGGGACTTGGTGTTGCAGCAGGGGAGGAAGAGTCACTGACTTCTGGAATAGTGTTTAATTTTCATTTCGCAGCCATAAAGAGGTAGCGGGTTGTGAGGTGGAGGAAACTTCAGTTTTAAGAGCTAGAATTTTTCTGTAATTTTCACTCCAAACTTCATTCATACCAAAGAAAGAATTTTAATAGCTGTTTGCAGTCCATAGGAGTGCTTCAGTTAGATCCTCAGAAGGAATGCAGAAAGGCTTTCTTTTTGAATTCTGTGTTGTCCTACCCCCTCCCCCCTTCTCAAGACTGGACATGAGACTTAACATTTTAGCATGTAAGATCTCACTGGGTTTTGAGGTTGAGGCTTGCAGTATTTTGCTCCCTGTATCTTAACTGACTTTGAGTAAGATGCTTTATCATGCAATCCTAAGGCACAAGGTAGAGACTTCTTCAAGAAATCAAAAATATTTTGTGCAGAGAGAGCTGTAATGTTAGCTCAATGTTATGTTTCTGTCCCCTCTGAAAACTTTTGGGGAGTGTTTACTCCTCAAAAGGGCAAAGATTTGTCAAGGGTTCAAGTCTCACCTCAAGGTGAAGTTCATTTTCCAAAACAGTGGTAACTCAATGGTGTCCCTCTCTGAAGGCTCTACAGGTGTGTTCTGCTGCAAGGGCGTGTTGTATAGCCAGAAAAGCACCAGCTGTGCTTTTCATCTGCTGGTGCACAAAGCCTTCTGTACAGTTTCTCTGCTCTCTGGGAAGGTGTTCAATTGGTATTTCTGGATGGTGTCTTCCTAGAAATCCTCCAGGAGAGGATGATGTGGAGCTACTGTCTCAGGTAGCGGTTGTCTTTCAGGAAAACAGCTGATACATGGTCTTACAATTCTGCCTCTTGTATCCCCTGTTTATAATGATGTGCTATAAACCAGAACAGTGAAGCAGTAGAGCAGGAAAAGTGCAGTGCTAGGGCCTCTGTTATGGACGTTCTGGCTAGTGAGGAATAGTCCTCTGGGATCTTATTTTCTGCAATAAAAAATACGTAATTTCCAGTTACTCTCTCCATTCACCCATTTATTTATTTAGTTTAATTCTGAGCTTTCAACTTGGCAGACTGAATTTTGGCTTCTTGATTTTCACTTTATATTTGGATTAGTTCTGTTTACACAACAAATGGTGATTTTAGGAAAGTAAAACCACATGGGTTTGTGGTGTGAAGTTTTGTGTGTGTTTGCTAAACAGCTGCATGGCTGTGGAATCTGATTATTTGCTGATGCCTAACATCTCTGTATCGCAAAGCAGTTCAACAGTAACACTGCTCTTGTTACTACTAGTTCAGGTTGGGAGATGGAAGATCTAGGGTTTGTCTGATGAGGAAAATAGGTGGACGTAGCAGAAGATCTGGTTCATTACAGCTGTACTTAAATAGGTGTAACTCCCCCTCGTGGTCATCCACAAAAACAAGTCACTTCTAATTCCAAAGTAATTCCTACTTTAACTATTATGGAATAGGTTGTCAACTGAAGGCATTATTCCAGCAAGGCAGAGAATATTACAGTGTTGAAACTTACATTCATATCTGTTAATCTGTTCTGCTGCAGTTCTGCAATGTGCCCAAAGGGGACAAGCCCTTAAGACTTCCTAATGTGGGCAAGATCCACAGGTCTGTAGAAGTACAAAGGGAAAAGGCTTGCTAGTGAGTTTTTAGTGCAGACTATAGCAAAGACTGGAAAATGTTGCACAAAGAACAATGAAGTACCTCAGAGAGCCTGAAAAAATGATTCAGTAGTTAGTTTTCCATTCAGTTCTGAGTTCATGGCCATGTGCCAGGATATGTGTGTGCGTGTCTATGGAATAGAGTTATGTGCAGCTGGCTGCAGCAGTGGCAAAAATTGTGTAAGAACTGGGGTCGATTTGAACAAAACCATTTAGAGGGGGTTAAAAAATACCTTCAAAAGCTTAACACTGAAGTTCCATGAGTTAAAATTGTAATATATTGGCTTAATTTGTTTCTGCTAAATACAAATTTACAATTAATTCAATATAACAATACTTAAACAAACCTGGAAACCTGGTGTCTGCAAGCTTAAATTGGTACATCTGTGTGTATACACACAGGAAGGAGGAAGGTGTCTACCACTGTAGGTTGGGAGTTGTAGGGAAATAAGTGCTGTTTGGTGAGAAGGTTATTGCTAGGATATCCTGCAAAATAGCACAGGTGTGAATTTACTTAACCTCTAGAGACAGCCATCATTGCTACTCCCTTGTACTCCATATATATGAGCAGTGCTTGGACTACTAGTACATAAAACTTGGAGTTTAAATCTCAGCATCTCTTAGGAAAACAGTCAATATTCTCGATCTGCTTTGAGTTATGTTTTGTCCCTGGTGTTGCCTCAGACCCTAAACTGGACAATGTGTGCAAAGGTGTGGACATTGACCAGATGGAACAAGCACAAAGGACATTTTAATTCACATTTTGTTTGTAACATTTTTGTTGTCTGTTTACTGTGGTACTAAGGAGCAGGGAAGGCTTTTGTAAAAAGTGATAGATGTAGAACATAATGTATTACTGTGTACAAACTAAGGTAAGTTTTTTAGCTTCTCAGAGTGAAGTGGTGGTCACAAAAGATTGTGGTGATGAAACAGCTAAACTGATGCTTGTTAAATGGAAGTTGGCAGATGCCTAAGTATTTTTTATAGATGCTTCATATGGATCAAAGGAAACACAAGGTAATATAACTGACTTCTCTGCTGGCTATGTCTGTACCAAAACACAGAATAGTTGGACATGAGTAATTCTGTTTCGAGCATCCCCATGGAACTTGGAGAAAAGCATTGACTAAATGGTCAAAAACATATGAGTTATCTGTGTAATTGTGTAAAATACCATAAAAATTTGGGATGTGTCTTCATTTTTTATGCTCTCTTGCTCTCAGGTGTTCCAAAGAAACATACATAATCTTTAGTTCTTAGAGTGGTGCTTATAGCATCATGCATAAACCATTTTTGCTGATTCCTGTGAGTACAGTAAATTACAGCCACTAAGAAAGTATTTGTTGCCAGTAGTGCTGAGGCCTTTCATCAAATGTGATTGGCTTGTGCAGACTGATTGAAAGCAGACAGGCCAATGTGTGTAATCCTTTTACCCTGGCTTTAAGCATATCAGTCATCTGCAACATCTGCTACTGCTTTCTCTGAAAAGCAGTACTTGTCCACTTGATAATGTGAATAGCACTGTGTTGCTCTTTGTGCTGCAAGGATGCTGTTTAGAATGCATGGGAGTCCAAAGTAATGCCTGCTTGAGATGGTAGTGACAGTGGGATTCCAAGAGCATCCTTTTTATCCATGTTCAGAGGCTCTGCCTACACTAGCAAGTAATTTAGTATTACAGGAGTGGATCACTAGGTGAAGTTGTCAGCACACTTGTTGCCTGTCTGCTGCCTGAGACGGAGGAGTTTGACTCTGGGCTAGATTTTGGCCAGTCTCGCTGTGCATGAGGACTCAAGCTGGCCTGTGGAAGGCTGTCTTGCAGATCTATCTCAACAGCAAACTTCTGGGAAATCCTGTGATATCTTGTTTGTCTCCTGTGGATGTCTGTCCATTCTGCAGTGCCCTGGTTGGTGTTCAAGTGTAGCTGCAAGCTGTGGTCATTTCTTAGTCTCGCTGTGCAGCCTTACCTCTGATTCCCTCCTCTGCACACTCAAATCTGAAATGTGGTCACTGGTTAAACCAAGGCACCATAAGTGTGCAGTGATGGACTTAGTCCTGCGGCTGTAGCCTACTCCAAGGGGACAGCTGTGGATTAATGGAGTCATGCAAGCTTCCCTTCTATTATATAGAGAAGGAAACCAGGAACAGAGCTACTGAGTTTGGAACTACTTTGCCTTCATTGATAGGAGGCAGTTAGGGCTTGGGAGCTGAGCCATCTAGTGAGAACCCATCATCCTTGGAGTTGGGGAAAGCCAGCAGTCAGTACAAAGCTTTCAGACATAGAAAAGTGCAATTTCCAAATAATCTTAGTGTTTTTATGGAAGTGGCTGTTGCCCAGTGGAACCTTGTGAGCTTTACCTAGTCATTAGCAGATCAGATTAGGTAGGACAGGTCAGGTCTGCTGAGGGTGATGTGTGACCATGATTTTGAAGGTCATTTTCAGATACCTTTCTTTGAATAGTAAGCAAGTGGACAAAATTGTATAGTGTTGTGTGCAGGTGGTCCACACTGTTTTCCTTCTGCTGTCCATGAGTTGTCAAACTGTGTGGGATCAAGCAACTCAGTAACAGCTCACACCCAGTGCATTGGCCCATGGCAGCTCTGGCAACAGCGACTGGATTGTCTTGAAGGCTTTGGTGGACCAAGGTTCCCTGGTGGACATCTTTGCAAGGCTTGTGGTGTTCATGTCATCTTCAAATCTAGCCTAAGAATGGCAGAGCATCCTGATGTCTTTCTGAAGAGAGCTTTGTGGTGGTCAGGTGTGAGATGTTCTTTGTCCACAGTTCTGCATGGGTCAGGAGGATGGATGGAGCTCAGGCCCTTGTTGTGTGCCAGTGGAGGGGAAGTGCAGGTTTAGTTTTCCATTTGCAGGATGGATGTTCAGGGTGGCAACTTGGCAAAAAGATGTTACCTATGCCTTTGTTGATAAGGACCATAAAAGGCAGATGGTCCAGAAAAGAGCCACATGGGATGGGGAATGTGGTCAAATGTCCATGGTTTCTTTTCTAGTTTGACAGTGCAATGATTGAATCTGACAATTCCTAAAACTACTTTTGTGTCATCTCTTCAGTTCTCTACTGCATTCCAGAGGGAGTGGGAGTATCTGCATTGCTGATACTCACTGCCTTTTTCTTGCTGACTGCTAATTCACCAGCCCTTGGGGGCAAACATGGTTCCATTGTCACATGGTTGCCTTTGTGGGCCTTTTTTGTGTATTGTGTGCATCTGTGATTGCTATAACACAGTGGTAATTTGCTTGCATGACGAAAAGATGCCTATGTCTGTCGCCTTCTTCTGAACTATGCAGTGCAGATGAATGGAGACTTGCTTGCTTTCTGCTTAGCTATTGGAAGAAGGGGAGGTGTGCAGGGGGATGTGTAAGAGCTGTGTAAGTAGTTGCTGTAGATGGGGGGAGAGAAGCCTGGATAATCAGTCCTTGCAGGACATGTCCTCTTACCAAAGATACCTGCTCCTCTAGAGAAGAGCTTCCAGGGAGAGAGAAAAAAAAATCCATCTTTACTGTACTTAAACTTCTGGTAGATCTAGTTATTTCAGAGAATAACCACATCCTTCCAAGTCTGGCTCATGCTGTATTCCCCAGAGGGCCTGCATAACCAGACTTCTTTAGTCTCAGTAGCTACTTCCACAAAGCACTTAGTGGCCAAACTCTCCATACAGTTGTCTTGCATACAAAAAATAAAAGCAGTTTTTTGGGGAGGGACTGCACCCATCCAGCCTCATGGTGACCTCTAAATACCCATTTGCCAAGGTGCCATGTCCCAGCTAATGCTCTTGCAAGGAAGGTACAAGGTGCACCATTTTAAAAATCCAGCTGGGTGGGAGATCTCTCTGGGATTATACCTGGAGCTACAAACAAAACATTATATGCTGAAGGTTAACATGGCCCACAAATTATAACATGACAGGGAGGAAGAAAAGGTGGCTTTGAGTTTTCAGAACAGGAGAAATAGGGAGGATAACGAGGGGAAAGTCACCAAAATGAGCACTGTGGGCTAGCAGTAAGGAAACAGTATCTAATGCAGTCATTCAAAACTGGTGAGTGTCTCAAAGTATGACTAAGTGGAGGCAGTGAAAGCAGAAGACAAAGGTAATGACTGCAGGTGCTGAGGTAGATGACTGCAGCTTCGTGGGCTTCAGCCTGGTCAGATGACTTGTGCATTCCTGACTGACATTTCCGACATCATAAAAAAGTTGGTTTTTTTAAGACTACTAAAGTTTTCATTTAAGACTGCTTAAAAATGCATGAAGTAGGCAAGAAAGAAATGGTACAGTTACTACTCTGGTAACTTGAGTGGTGCTTTTGTGCTGAAGTGTGTCTCCACACTCACAGAGAGAGAGGGAAATGAATTTGGATGACTTTTGGAACCAGAGCAGTAATGACTTCTGCTGAAATATCGGAAATGGGGGGCTTTTTAAAAGGTAACAAACAGTCTATCAACATTATTACAGGTAATCCTCTACATGCACAAAAAGTTCAGCTATAACTCCATTTACTCCTGTAATACGTGGCAGATACATGGAGAATTTAAGATTTGAGATTCTTGTGCTACCACAGTCCAGATGTAATGAAGCTCTGTCTGGACTTCAGATGTTTGATGACCTGCAGTATACTTTCCTTCAGTTAACTTATTTCATCTGTCTTTTATGCTCTGTGTAGTTTACACAAAACCTAAACCAGATACAATGTATAACTGAAAATCTTTATATAAATAGTTCAGTTCTGTAATGCTTGGGAAAAAGGTCTCATGTTTGTTATGGATTGTAAATTGCAGAGGCTGGAATATCTATAATTTCGGTCAAGCTGTAATTTGGGTTAGAACAAAAAATGCAGTGCATTTTGGTAAGAAGCTATTTTGAAAAGTACTGGAAATACTTGGACCTTAGTTTGCTTCAGAACAACTTCTTAGTAAGATGTAATATTCCTCTTTATATTGTTTACAACCTTTGCTATAGTTAAAAATTACAGGGATATGTGTATATTTATTTTACATGTAGAAATACTTAAAGGGAAAACATGGAATTGAGTTGTTTTACTTCAGAAAGAAATTCTGTTGCTGGATCCCTGCATGGGCCATTGGCTTAAGATTGGACTTGATCCTAGGGAGTCTCTTCCAACTCAGAATATTTTGTGACTCTGTATAGTTAATGCAAAATAATTCAGAGTGTATAAAAGTGAAACAGTAGACTCGCCTGCTGTATCATTCTGTGTCTATGTCCATTTATACTGTCAGTGACAACCTCAGTGCCCAGGTGTGATGTTGGAGTGGTTTTTCTGAGTTTGGCTTTTTTTGGGTTGTTTTTTTCTTTTTTTTGTTTTTATAGTGAATGAATGCCTTGCTGTCCTGCTGACCTTCATAACATTCCCCCATGTACCTTATTCTTACTCTGGTATGATTTCTGATTAATATTCCCATTATCTTTGAATAGCTAATACGAAAGTTCAGACCAGAATATATATATATGCAGACACATAAATGTATGTGTATATAGCTGTATATATGTATATTGCATGTGTAGAAGTGAATGATGGTGAAGAGTTTGCAGATAGACTCATTCTTGTTGCAAATATGTTAAACATTTAGCTGATGAGTGATTTGGCTCCCTGAGCAGTTGCGCAGTGTGGGATCTGAACTGTCACCTGGATAGGTCAGCTTGGGTGATGAACTTCAGTCGCACCGAGCTTGCCCCACACGGGCATCTGGCTGCCTGCCGGCCAGTCCCTGCGCCAGGCACTTCACAGCACAGGGCTTCTGAGATCAGCTGCCATCCTGTGCCTTCCAAACAAGGATCGCCAGGCGCTGACCACAGGCAGCTGCTGGCCCGTGTGGCAATGGGAGGAGCAGGCTGCTGGGAACAGTCCAGCTTATCAGCCACTGCACGCTGGGCTGTCCCCAGGCTTTGTTCACAGCCCTTGGACAGTCTTAAGTGCATGTGTTGCCTTTGCTGTTCGGTCGAAGGACAAAAATAAGCTCATATCTTTGCAAACATCTTTCACTGCAGAGCAGCATCGTTTGTCCCACTGGCTTGTTTACTACCCTTTTCTTTCTTTGCGTCACCTCCACCCTCTACCAGCTCTTTGAACTCCAGATTTTCCTAGAGTAGGAAACCTAAACTATTTTGTCTTTTAAACTACAGGGGCAACCTCCTTTGTACTCTGACAAAATACTTCCTTCTTATCTATGTGAATGTTAAAGTGATTACATTTTTTAAATGTTTGCAAAGCCTTTGGATTAAACACAACTACATATGCCTTTATTCTATTGTGAAAGCTGCAGAAAGTAGTGATGCTTTTTAAAAAGCAGCTTATTAAAATAGAAATCAAATTCACGTGTGTTTGACGGTTTTCTTTTTATGCCTGTCAAATTAGGATGCACTAATAATGCATAATAAACTTACATGTGCTATTTATTATATATATCTTATATATGTTTATAGCTAAAATATTTTGTTCCTATTGGTGACTTTTAGTTCTGAAGAACTTCTGTTGTTTTACCCATGTAAATTTAACTGAATTGAGAAAATACAGATTACAACTGATACTTGCTGCTGGCAGCAGTAGTTAATGATTACCCACAACTCAGGGACATGGAAGGTACGGGCCCCCAAATGAGTTCATACTCTGTTCCTTGGTAGTTTAAAGGATGGTTGACATTGCTCTAATATTCCTGAGCATTCTCATGTTTCTGCTTTGCAGTTCTGCTGTTAAGTAGCAGCTTTTAGCAGGCATGTAGCAGCAAGACTCTGACACTTAAGCTGCCTTGGCCTCCTGCAAAATCCTTACATACCAAATTAAGTGTCTTTGACTTGCCTTTGATCTAAATTCATCAGTGTAACTTCCAATGGGAAACACCTTTTCTCAGTGTTTCTTTGAATCTAATTGAACTTGAAAATTTCATCCTTCATTTAGTTTTGTGTATTGGGACATTTATTTATCATGACTTAGTTAATTGTGCATGAACTAGAAGTCAGAGATTCTTGGCAGCTGATTCACTATGGCCATCAGCAAATTGCCATCCTTGCCAGCCCATCTAAGAATTGCATGAAGGCATTAATCTCTCTGGGTATGATGCTAATCTTGTTTGCATCCACTCCAGAATAACTCTATTGCAACAATAGTGTAGGATTAAGTCAACCGTGCCTTGCTTGTTCCACTGTTTTTAATCGAGACAGATTATCATTGTAAAAGTGGCTAAAGCTGTTGTGAAGATTGTTAACACGGGTCTGTGAGTATGAAGAGTAATTACTGTCTCTTCTTCTGAGATCATTTATGTGCACTGTGATTGACAGTGGCTGTAGTTCCTGACTATCAGATCTGAAAATTTATATATTTATAAATATATTTGGGTTAGGGTTTGAGGCTGTGCTTTGGTTCTGTAGCGACTGGATAGTAGGTATGTTTGTATGGTACTGTAAATTATTAAGAATTAATTTTTAATTATTAATAATTAAAGTGTCCTGTGAGAAGCAAGGGAGTTGGTGATCCTTCTGGGTCCCTTCCAACTTGAGATATTCTATGACTCTAATTTTTCATTATTTAGGTAGGTGTTATTTCCTGTAAAGCAGATATATAGTTGCATGCATAGCAACGTGTATCTTTAATATAGGTAGCAATCTGAGATACACAGTGTAATTGTAGAAACACAGATTTAAGCCTGCCTTTGCTTCAGTGACTGAAATACACAGTTAGGTAAGCAATGAGGTTGTAATATTGTTGCTTTAGGTCACAAGATCTGTATCAAAGAGGTGCCATGGCTTACCACTGAGACGGTTGGTGTCTGCCATTGTTTAACTTAGTTAACCTCAGTGTTAACTAGATTAATATTTTAACATGGTAGGTAGAGCTCAGTGGTTAGGAGAACAGGTTGTTACTGTCTGAGATATCTGACTCCAGTGGCTGAACAAAGGCTCGAGTCTTCTGTGTATCTCAGCAATTCAAGGTATTTCCTGTCTCTTACAATAAAGGTTTGCCATACATGATTGTAACAAAGACCTTGATGTTTCAATCTACTGTTTTCTATATAATGTAGGTATCTCTGTGACATTAATCCGCAGACTACAGGAGAATATTTTCACTTACTTGCTTTTTCATATGCTGATAGTTATCATACATCAGAACCCTAGAGACTGATCATCTCTGGTAATGCTTTTCTCTAGGACCAGACTGAGACAAGGTACAAAAGAGAGCTTTTGGGATGTCTGTGTGGAATGACGAGCTTATTTCTCTTGTGTCTTGGAGTTGTAAGCCTGCTAAGCACGAGAACAGAGAAGCATGCTGAGCACAGGATCCACATATAGTTCTAGGTTTCAATTTACTTGTTGGCAAAACACATTTAAGAATATGTTTGCTCCTAGACATTTATTCTGTGTTTTGCACCATTTGTTTTCGCTTGTTTCAGTTGTGTTACTGTTTGTAGAACCACACCATAACTGGATTTCTGAGGTAGCTTGGCCTTGCTGCTGGAGAAAATATAGAAATATAGAATATAGAAAACATAGACACACCTTGTAAGGAATCTAGGACTTACTAAGTAAGGTGTTCATATTTTGTTAGTGGAAAGTTTTCATCCCACAGTCCTCAGTTCTTCACTGATACTGTCTGAGGCAGTGCCCCTCCTGATGTTGCAGACTACATCTTCTTAGACTTTATAGCTCCTGTTAGCTTGTTGGTTTTAGTTTTTTATTTTTTTAAGATTGTTAATAGTTTGCCTTATATTTACTAAGTTTTATTTCCCATTGTCAAGAAGAAGAGATATTTTAGGACTTGTATGGGCTGTGTTAGTCTCCATTTCTGTTTTTTCGAGAGTATGGTTTCACTCTATTTTTAACATTCTTTTCATCCAAAGTGTAGATTTTCATCTCTTCTTCATATGACAGGGCAATGGTTGCTAATGCTTGAAATGCCAAGTGCCTTAGTTTTCTGGAAGAGCAGATTTTGTGTGGCTGTGCCATGTGCACATCCTGAACTTCCCGAAGAAGGGAGAATTATGGTAAAGGTTCTGAGTTTAATACCAGACTTGGGTGCTTAGAACACCAGCATGTGCATCCATGCAACTTACCCAACTAATCACTTGGGTAAAACATGGTTGGTGGTTGGAGTGCCCATGGTTCAGATAAAGTGCCCTTGAAGCAACTGAATCTCACTGTCAGTGAGCTTGTGATCTTAGCTTTCCTTTTTGCTTCCAGACCATGCTGCTGCAGGAGCAAATACTTTGGTTTTGGTTAGAGTTGCTTTTATGGTCCATCAGGAAATGCACACATACTATTTTGTATGAGGAAACTTTTCCATATTGGCGAGCTGGAAGTGAAGCCCACATTTAAAGATACCTCATTGTTAGCATAGTTCCAGGCACAGTTCACTACCATTTCTGCTGTTGTTAAACGGTAAAAGAAGGCTGTTGCAGAAAATAAATTTGTATTTTACAAATCTCATTTGTGTGTGCTTGAGGCAAAGTTTTACATTTTATAGAGTTTCTTTGGTTGAGGAAACTCATTGCCTGTAAAATCTATTAGAGTTTTTTGAGGGACTGAATACTTTTGTTGAAAGGGGTAATTCAGACAGTATATTATACTTCAGTTTTCACAAACATGGTCACAGCCTATGTTTTTTTCCAAAGAAACTCTGATAGTAAACCATTGGAGACTTTGTTTTCCAAAGCCTGCCTAAAGAACAAGAAGAAAAGTAGGAATAAGTAAGTGTTTTTTCCCAAATAAGAAGTAATAAATCCTGAGCTGATAGTTTCATGCTGTACCAAATAAATTACTACAGGGGTTCCCCCTAGTCACCTGTACTGAAACCTCTGATACACAACTAACTCATAAGGGATGAAAGAATTGCAGAAAGATCTTGTGCTAGATGCAAGTGGACAATAAAATGGTAGGTGGGGTTTAGGGTTGGGAAATGCAGAGTAGTAAGTATGGAGAAAAATAGTTCCCAAAGTAATAAGTTTGGGGGGAAAAGTAACACCCATTATCCATACAAATGTGTGGGTACAGTATTTTATCAGTTACTGTCACTCAGGAGGTCTTTCTTTGTCATTGGAAATGTGATGTCAGTGTTCAAATGTAGTCAAGGAAAATCGAAGGTAAAGTATATTAGAAAAGGAACAGAAATAAAAGTTTAAAGCATTATTATACTAATATAGAAATATATAAATGATAGCAGGAGGACCACATGACAAATAAGTATAGTGCAATCTGTTAGCTGTTTGTCAAAACACAAATTAGGCTGCAAAACCAGGAGTAACAGTAAACAGATAAAATGCAGTATTTTCTCAGCAATGCCTGTCTAAATTATGCAGGATAACTTACTGCTGTAGTATTTTACAAAGGGTTTAAGCTTGAATGATTGAAAAAGGGGTAAGATGTGTTTTAGGAAGAAAGGTTTGTCGATGTCATTTCAACACAGTGGTTGTGTTACAACATGCAGCTTGTTTCCTAAACCCTTGATGGTAGGAAACTGGGATAGATGTCAGCTTGTCTTACTACAACCTCCTTGCTACCAGGCAGGGTGGAATGAGGTGTCCAACTGAATGGTCTGACTTGGGAGATCAGCTTCTGTTTTCAAAACATCAAACTTCTTGCTCTTGTGTTCATATTTTCAGGTGTCATAAGGTAAATATTTTTTGCAAGCTGAAAGAAATTAAAGAAACTGTAAGAGCAGTTACTCTTTGCAGCCACGTCCTTGAAATTCTTCTCTGGTTGCCGTATGGGCTAAACATAGCATTCTTCCTAAATGCATTTTTCAATTGATCTGTTAAGGTGGTTTTGCATTTAAATAAAACATGCTCTTTAAACCAGTGTTTAGACGATGGCAATGTGCTTTAGTAAAACTCCTGCAAACATTTTATTTTTGCTTGTCATTCATTATCTACCTCTAATATGCAGTATCGTTATACATACTGTGATTCTTGTGATATTTTAGCTTTTAAGGAGCTTCATATGACAGAAACTCTACTGGAGTGGTAAAGGTTGGTTTTATGTTCTGACTTTCTTCACTGGATGTTTTCTTTATGCTTATTTTCTGTATCAAAGGAGTAGGCTTAAAACATGTTATCTTACTAGCTGTGTTGGAAGATGCTATTTAAAAACTGTTAGTTGCTTATCCAAATAGTTGGTAAAATACCTCTGTGGGTAAACTTGGTTTCATTGATATAAATACTGAGATTTTTTTAAAAAATTACTTTTCTAGAGCAGATTGCTGTTCTACTGGTCTCAAAAGGCTTTTGGCTGGTAGTCAAAAACTTGTTCTAGAAAATTAATTTTTCTTTTTCTCCAGTGAGATGAACTATAGGTGACAAAAAAGAAGAATTCACAACAATCAAGACAAATTCTGCAAGACTTAATGTCAAAAGTAAACTCAATTTCTCTAACAATTGAATATGACTACTCAGGCTATTGTCTTTATCCTAAGTTCCAGGAAGAACAGAGCAAATATCAATTAACAATTGAGAAGAAAAGAAACATCCTAATTATGCAAAGGGAATTTAATTCATTTAGAGTAAACTCCTGACTACATTTTTCGACTGAAGCCGTGCAGCTTTTAGGAAGTAATCCAGCTTATGGAACTGGAACACACCAGCTTTACTGAACTGGTATATCAGAACTACATTTTTCTCCTTGTCATGAAATACTCAGATCTTGGGTTCCTGCAAAGGCAGCTCCAGAGCAGGCATCCAGAGAGGGGATCAAACTTCTGTGTGCCTGTTGGAATGGCATGTGCAGATGCCTCACACAGCTGGAGTGCTCTGAAGGGTACTGCCAACATTTTTTTGGTTTTTCATAAAGCACTTTTTTGTTGTTGTTGCTCTGCCTTATCTTCTTCCCCACACATTCCTGTATTTATTACCAAGGCCCCTCGAGGACTTGTAGATATTCCATTTTGTGAGGGAAAATGTATTTATCAGTGTCTTTTCTTTTAAACTGCATGTTCAGTAGCAAGACTTGCTGTTTGGGTAAGGAGAGATGGATAGAATAGATAGATAGATAGATAGATAGATAGATAGATAGATAGATAGATAGATAGATAGATAGATAGATTTTTTGGCGGGGGGATATGTAAAAGCTGACAAAAGTAAGGAAACTGTTCTGGACTCAGAATCTAATCCTTTTACAGCCATTGGTTGAATGTTTGAGAGACATAGATATTGATGGCAAAGAATTAAATCAGATTCTTACATAAAAATAAAAATCTTACTAAAAGCTTGGCCTACTTTGAAAATTCCATGCAGTCCCTGTTTAACATCACATTTCACAGTGTGTTAAATATTGTTTTAGCTCTCCAGACGCATGAATTTGACTATTTACGTGTGATGTCGAGGTTCCTTTTTCCTGAAATACAAGAGCTTTAATCAAAAAGACAGCTTAAAAAGAACTTAGGCTGACATGATCCTGCAGATGGATTTCACCCTCAGCCATGGGTTAGTTCCCCCAGAGTGGTGTTTAAATCGACTTGTTACAGTCTCACCAGCTGGGGCAGGAAGGTGTACCTGGCAGGGTGGGCACTGCGGGGAGCAGCACCTTGCAGTGCATCCAAAGGTTAGGGCTGGTTGGAGCACCATGGGAGCAGAGCATTCCAGCACAAGGACACCCCACCAGCTGCCCTCTGCTGCCCTCCCTTTTCCCTGGCACTCCCTGCAGGCCTGGTGAGCAGGCTGGAGCTGACTGATCCATCCTGGATATCTCCCCCAGCCTCCCGCCCCAGTGCTTCTGTGCAGGTCAGTGTTGTCACACCACGTGTGTCCCTTGTGTCCTGGCAGTGCCTGGCACCTTGTGGCTCTACTTGGTTTTTTACTTAAAAGCCTCTCTGACCATGAATAATCAATTGAATGCATTGCGCAGAAAAAGTTAAATTTCATTCTATGAGTTCTCTAGTTATCAGTTCATCACTGCCTGGTACTTTGTAACACAGGCATAGAAATTCTCAGTCATGTTGAGAGAGATTTGAAACGAGATGTTTAAAAATGAGAAATAATTATATATATGGATGTCATTAATCAAAACAACCCCAAACTTCTTTAGTGTGAGAGTAGATGAGAACAACATGCTGCTTAGGACTAAAAATGTGATCTAACAGGAACTGCAGGAACAGACACACCTTGAAAAACCTCAGGGCACTTGTTTAGAAGCTGACTGGTGTATGAAGGAACTCAATGTTTTACTCTATGTTTTAAATGTTTTAGGCATTCATAATAACTTTCAGATTTCTAATGTTGTCAAATAGGAAAAATGAGGTTTGGATAGTCAGATTGTCCAAGATCCTGGGGCAAGGGCTGGGCTGGAAGTGCTAACGGAGCTTCTTGCTGCTCAAGCCAGTAGGTTTTGCTTTTTCAAAACTGCTGAACAAAAGTTATTTTCTAATATATTTCCAAACCTACGTAGGATCAAATGTGAGCCCTAGTGATGAAAGTAAGTTTTGATGCTTTGAATTAGCTTTTTTAAATTGCTAACCAAAGCCTTTTTCTTCCCTGTAGCCTTTTCTTATTCTTATGAATCTTCACTGTTCACCAGACGTCCACACATTTCTGTGCAGAGCTTTTGTCCCTGCCTGCCTGGATCAGATTCACGTGATTCACCCGTGTCGAAGCCTCTGTGAGAAAGTGTATTCTGACTGTAAGCAGCTGATGGACACTTTTGGAATTGCATGGCCTGAAGAGCTGGAATGTACCAGGTATTCTTCATATTGACAGGTGGTGGGAGTAGTATTTTCATATTTGAGCCAGACCGAGTTGAAAATCTGAGGCAGAATGTTAAATACCACCTTGCTGTAACTTCCTTAGTATGCCGACCCTGCAGTGCTTATACGCGTGACCATTTCTTTATTAAAATATGTTAATTATTTTTATCATTCAAATGATCGCCTACATTTTCTGCCTATGACTTTTTACGGAACAAAGTTTTGCAGCAGTTCTTTTAAATAATTGGATCCTTGCAAGAAGTAGCTTTTTACTATAAATTTCTCAAAGTTTAAAATACTATGTGTTACAGCATAGATTTTGGGTTGGTTTCGGATCTTTAAACTAGGGATGATCATGCTTACTCTATTAGGGGTTTTAGAAGTAACTGCTCATAAGATAATGAAATATAGGATATTCTGTATTTGAACAGACACAGAACATTAAATAGTAGAAAAATTATCTTGCTCCTAACTGCTCAAATATGCAATTGTAGTCTTGTGTTGGTTTTCCTGTAGTGCTTGCCAAAACTGTCTTTTTTGAAATGTCACCTTTTTCTCAAAGGTGTTCACATGTCTGTTTCAGGTAGAGGACAGTTAATACTTCATTTGGGGAAAAGATGTCTATTTTCAATGGAAACCACTGGAAGCACCCAAGTGTAATCTTCTTAAGATTCTGACCTCCAAATGTGGACAATTATAAATTATTAAGGACAGATTTTTTTTTTTTGTTTGTTTGTTTGTTGAAACACATCACATCAAGAGGTACAGGAAAGGAACAGAGACTGAAAACTCAATTTTTCTAATCCACGAGCTGCTGCTAGTCTGTGATAGGGCGAAGGGAAAGCTGGGACAGTAGTCCTGTGCATGACCTCAGATGGAAATCAGTATTGGAGTGAATATGACAAGTGGCATTAATGCCATTTCACATAGTTCTGCAGAAAAACAGAAGTTGTGGGGTTTTAAAACAAGAAGGCAACTTTTCCCATCTTGTGTGAGGTTCTGTGCAACAGTAATGCCCCTCAGCACAGCAAATAACTTCAAGGATTGTTTTGAAAAATAAGGACAATTACAAGTGAACCCAATTATTCAATATATCTGTAAAATTTTAAATCAAATTATGTTTTTTGCAGGATTTAGTATGTCTTTAAATTATTGTGTTACTGCTAGCATTTACTGAAAATGAACCTTTCCTGTTCATATGTGAAGTGATGTCTCCCTGGTAGCCAATACTGAAAAGTCCCTTCCCATGTTCTGAGAAGTCCAGGATGTTCTTAGAGCAGCAGAGATCCTGCTGCTGGAGCCTACGGGAGAGGAGCTGGGATGAGGATGGGCAGTCACTGGAATACTGAGGTTCACACTTCTGTGTTCTTACAGATGTATATGAAGCTGATTAAGATAATGAGTGAATGAAGTTCACTCTGTTTCCACACATGTTGCTCCGGCCTGTGGTTAGTGAAACAATCTGCCATAGAGTCAGTTTTCTTAACAATTAGTCTGGATTTACTTGGACAGCATGATAATCCAGTGCAACAAAGAGCTGAAGGAGTTTTTAGCTCAAGTTGAGCTTGGATGTTTAATTGAGGGACTCTTGCAATGGTGCTTGACAAAGAATGTTGAGATAACAGAATTTTACTTTGAAAGCTAGAATGCAAAACTTGTTCCTTTTAAACATATGCTTAAACTTGGAAGGCATATGAACATAAATCCCATTTTAAGTAAATGCTTACCTCCTTGAATTATATAATCTCGTTTGAAGATACATCCGGCACTGCTAATATGATATTATCCATATAAAAAGATCACATCTTGTGTCCAGTTAAACCCTGGGCAATTGAGTCTTGAGCAGTTTTTAAATGAACATCATAGAGCTAGAAAATTGCTAAAATACTAATAATTTTTTTACAGTGCTTGTATTTTCTGCCTAGGTTTTTTTCAGTTAGGTAGTTTATTGTTGACAATGAAATAGCAGTACAATACAAAAAATTGTAATAATAATGTACTAGTCATGAATTATGATGTCAGTCTTCTTCCTTGATTGAAGCTTGGATTTTGACAAGATTTTTGTCTTCAACAGTCTTTTATCGAAATTTACAAAAAAAACCAACTATTGTAACTATTTTATGTACATATGTAAAAGCTTAGTAGAATTTTCAAGTGTAAAGTGGTTGCAATCTGAGTGTTGTTTCATAAACTATAAAACAACAGCTAGAGAGGAGCAGTTAAATAAATGTGTTTGAAGTCTTCTAAAATGCAGATGTTTGAAGTTTGGTTTTTATAATGCCATCTGATTTTTTTTTTTCATAGAATTTCACATTTGCATTATCTATAAAATTTAATGGTGCTTAGGATCAGATTTAGCTCGTATTTCTAAGAAGTAATTCTAGTTGAGAATGAGGGCTATTGAGATATTTCCTCCTCTGTTTATTCATTCAGACTAATCAACTGTGATGAGACTGTTCCTGCCACTGCTGCTGTAACCACAAACATACATGGAACTCAGAAGACCCCAAGCCAGATCCGAAGGGATTATGGATTCTGGTGTCCCCGACACCTACACACTACCAATGGACAAGGCTACAAGTTTCTAGGAATTGATCAGTGTGCACCCCCATGTCCCAATATGTACTTCAAAAATTATGAATTGGATGTGGCAAAAAGCTTCATTGGAATAGTTTCAATCTTTTGTCTTTGTGCTACGCTTTTCACATTCCTGACTTTTCTGATTGATGTAAAAAGGTTTAGGTACCCAGAGAGACCAATCATATATTATTCTGTCTGTTACAGCATAGTCTCTCTAATGTACTTTATTGGATTTTTACTTGGGAACAGAACTGCCTGTAATGAGGCAGATGAGAAGCTAGAAATTGGTGAAACAGTTGTTCTTGGCTCCCAAAACAAAGCCTGTACTGTCCTCTTCATGGTTTTGTACTTTTTCACTATGGCAGGAACTATATGGTGGGTGATTCTGACCATCACTTGGTTCCTTGCAGCGGGAAGAAAATGGAGCTGTGAAGCTATTGCACAAAAGGCCATGTGGTTCCATACAGTTGCCTGGGGAATACCTGGTTTTCTAACCATTATGCTCCTTGCAATGAACAAAGTTGAAGGGGACAATATCAGTGGAGTTTGTTTTGTGGGTCTCTATGATGTGGATGCCTCTCTGTACTTCGTGCTTTTGCCGTTGTGCCTTTGTGTGTTTTTCGGTCTCTCTCTCCTTCTAGCTGGCATTATTTCTCTAAACCACGTGCGGCAGGTCATTCAGCACGATGGCAGAAACCAGGAGAAACTCAAGAAATTCATGATCCGAATTGGAGTCTTTAGTGGTTTGTACTTGGTGCCACTTGTAGCACTTCTTGGGTGTTACGTTTATGAACTGGTGAACCGGAAAATCTGGGAAACTACTTGGGTGTTTGACCACTGTGACCAGTACCATATTCCTTGTCCTTATCAGGCAAGTAACAGTTTCTTTTATAAATAATACTATAATTAGCAAAACCCCTTATGCATATCTGCCGTGCCATTAGTAAATCATTTTCACGTTAAGTAATCAGTTCAAAAACATGGAGTGATTGATTCCTTTTTAAGTCAAAATCAATGGAATGAGACTTTTGCTTTGAAAGTTTAAATCTAATTGGTACAGCAATTAAATTCCAACTTGCAGCTCTAACAGAATATATAACTTTTATGATATTTGAACTTCCTGTTACAAATTGTGTTGGAGGAGGACCATTCATCAAAATATTTGTTCCTAGAAGTAGTTGCTTGGTACTTGGGTGCCCAGTATCAAAGTACATAAGTTGAATTTTCATCAATTTCAGTTGAAGCTGAAATAATGATTCTTTAAAATGGAGACTAAATTGGATTTTAAATGCTGCTTATAACAACACACTAAAAATCGCTTTTTTCTTTTTTTTTTTTCCAAAGCATAGAAGTGTAAACCACTTGAAATTACAGGAAAAATTTCCCATATATTTTTCCACAATAGCTGTCATTTGCAGGCTGATTTCAGAAATTCAAAGAATTCTGTATTAAAAAAACAACCAAACAAAAAGCAAATAAAGAAAAAAATCTCAGTCACACTTAAAATTGTGGAGCTGGTTGTATGTAACATTTGGCTCTTAAAATTCAACTTCTTTGGAAAGACTTTTAAATTAAATCTGGGTATGTTCAGTGCTCTCTGTGGATTAAATCTGTTGCAGTTGCAGGGACTTTTATATACTTAGAAGCAATTTGTGGTTTGTTTCTTTCCATTTAAGAACAAATATACAAGACAACATCACTAAGAAATGCAAGTGTCTCATGTCAGTTTATTGCAGCAGAAACATAGATGGGAAGTGTAATGCAATTAAAGATATCATTAGAAATCAGGAATGTAAACACGTGCATTATAGAATGATAAGGATTGATCTCTTTACATTCTTAAACATTATTTAAGAGGATAATAATCATTATTATTGTCTAGACTGAAGTCAGTGTAGGCTGAGAGTAGCACAGCTCAAAGACAGCTTGGTTATTTTTGCTTCCAGTACAGTTTCTTAACAAGTATATTTTGACTTCAGCGGGTTTTATTCTGAGCTCTGTATAAACCTAAATGGTTCAGAATATAAAAGTTTGAAAACAAGACTTTTATGCTTTAAAAAAGAAATCAGTAAACTTGTTTTGTAGTGCTTAAATATAACAGCTTGGCATAATAACACAGAGCATGTATTTTCAGCCTTTAACTAGCCTTATTGGGAGGAAGAAATAGCAACATTAAATATTACACCAATATGTACTCTGGGATCTGTCCCTATAATAGACAGTGTGTGCTAATTGTGGAATAGTTTAAAGTGATGTGCTTGGCCTTGGCTTACCTGAGCTAGCTTGTAGACTTCTGTTATGTTTGCCAGATGAAAACCAAATAAAAACAAACTGAAGTAGCTAATGTTACCTGGCTAACAAAAATAGTGACTTTCATATATGGGTCTGGCAGATAAACCAAGTAGCATAAATTAAATTTGCAGCATGAGAGCAGAAGATAATGATCTCTCACTGAGTTAAATGTCTCAGCTCCTATGATACAGTTCTGCAAACAGGTGGATTAATTTTGCAATAAACAAAAAGCTACTGTGGAGTTCCCTGCGGCTCCTTGAAGATGCTGTCTAATCAGATTAACTCCCAACTAATCCTTGCAGTACCTGAAGGGAGCCTACAAGAAAGAGGAAGAGGGACTTTTTACAAGGGCATGTAGTGACAGGACAAGGGAATGGCTTTGAACTGAAAAGAGTTTAGATTAGATATTAGGAAGAAATTCTTTACTTTGAAGGTGGAGAGGCACTGGAACAGGTTTCCCAGAGAAGTTATGGATGCCTCATCCCTGGAAGTGTTTAAGGCCAGGCTGGATGGGAGTTTGACCAGCCTGGTCTAGTGGGAGGTTTCCCTGCCCATGGCAGCTGGGGTGGAACTCTATGACCTTCAAGGTTCCTTACAACCCAGACCATTCTGTAATCCACTTGCTATTTCTTTTAAGTTGAAGGGATAAATCTTCTACACTTACCTCTGGAGAACATTTACTAATACTATTACTCCCCAAATTATCTTTTCTTTAAATTTAAAAGAAAAATATTTCCTTGTGACAGATCTCTTCTGTGTGTATATTCAGCTGACACACATCTGACTTGACTGTACACGTCTAACATTTGTCCCGCAGTACAAGCCTCAACAAAGAACAACAGTTGTAAGGAGAAAGTGTCTCATTTAAGACATTTGTTTTCTTCATTTAAAAAGATAAATCAACAAATATATTTTCTTCTTTGCATTTATTAAACTTTGTTATCTTCTAGGCAAAGGCACTAGCAAGACCGGAAATATTTTTGTTTCTGATGAAATATTTGCTAACATTAATTGTTGGCATATCTCCAGTGTTCTGGGTGGGAAGTAAGAAGACCTGTTCTGAATGGGCCAATTTCTTCAACAGAAACCGCAAAAGAGAGTAAGAAATTTTTTTTTCCTCTGTTTTTTGAAGTGTATACTTAAATTTGGCTTTCAAACCTGTTTCTTTATATATAGCTCAGGTAACCAAAATGTTGTCTTCAGGCTCTAAATTCTGCTTTGGTCATCAGCAGAATTCCATTGAAGTCTGGGGAAGTTTTACATATGCAGTGACTTTTTGGCAACATTCTCAGAAGACAGAAAATATTCTCTGTTGATTTTTCTTTTGTAGAGCAGAAGTTGTATTGCTGTGTTTAGCATTGCCTAATACATCTCTGGTTTCCAGCTGAAGGAATGAAGATCATTCAGCCATCAGTTTAGTTCTTTTCATGTGTTGTGACCACTTCATTTGACACAGTACTTAATAGTATGCTTACTGTCATGCAGTAATAATATACTCTTTTCTTCTTTGCCAGGGTTGTCTTATTTTAAAATTAACAGTCTCTGAACCCTCCTTACTATAACTTTTATTGCTTTAGTCTAGTGTTCCTTTTTTTATCCAACAGAAGAATTCAGTTTTATGAACTAATTTTAGCAAATTTATATCTCTGGATTTAAACACCCTATAAATTTTGTCTCCATTTCTTGTAGTTGTCATTTTTTCAATTCTTTTTTATGCCTTGATTATTTCTTTTTAGATTATCTGTTACTTATAGATTATACTATGGTTTTAGATAATTTTGTTTCTTTGGATTTCCAAAGGTAGTTGTTCCTAAGCCCTTTTTTTTTACATCTACATTCCTTGATGGTGAATTTATAGCTTCTTTTCCCTCTCCCCTCTTTTTCCATTTCCTGTGTAATTTTTTCTTGTGTTTCAGATGTTAATTGCTTTTAGTTACAAGGATTTAAAAACAACGAAGTCATTTTTATAATGCTTAACTTTTTTCATTTGAATGAGGTTGACTTTATATAAAGTTAACTTGGTAATGCAGCTGTTTATGAGCTAATCCTTCTTTTCTCTCTTAGATCATTAATCTGCTATAGTCATTGGACCTACTTGCAGAGTAAGAAATGTAGAAATCTGCTTCATTTATTTATTCCACAGACATAATTATTTTGGATCCATTATGATCAGATTTTTTTCCCCTCTTTTCACATATAAACTTTTTTTCTGTGTTCATTACCATCTGGCTCAGGTTGCATCACTGGTATTGTTCTTTCAGAGTTTTGTGTACTAGTCTTTATTATGTTATAGCTAAGGTTATCCTCTTCATTCACTTATGTGCTTGTATTCTCTTTCAGTCCAATCAGTGAGAGTCGAAGAGTGCTGCAAGAATCATGTGAATTTTTCTTGAGGCACAATTCCAAAGTGAAACATAAAAAGAAGCACTACAAGTCAACTTCTCACAGATTGAAAGTGATTTCAAAGTCAATGGGGACCAGTACGGGTGGCACAGCAAATCATGGAACTTCTGCAGTCGCAATCACTAATCATGATTACTTAAGCCAAGAAACTGTGGCAGAAATTAAAACCTCTCCAGAGACATCTGAGAAGGAGATAGAGGCAGATGGAGCATCAGCCCGAAGAGTCGAGGAAGGTGAAAACAGTGGAGATCAAATGTTACCCTGTTCTAAATTGACCGTGGATCAGGTGGAAAGGAGGAACAAAGCAGATAGCACATGTCATATGAGTAGTCTGGCTGAGAGCATGAAGAGAGTAGGTGAAGGAAGGTAAGGCTCCTGAACTCAATATTTTCTTTGTTTATACATATTACCACTCTTTTTGTCAGTTTTCTTTTTTTTCTTTCTGAAGAATCAGGGTGCTCTCAGTGTGCAGCTGACCCTCAGTAGCTGTCAAGAGAACTTTAAGAATTTGGCCATGTATCTTTAGCATATGAGCTATTGTTTATTTTTGTAGGATTGTTTTTTTTTAAGGATTGTGGGTTGGAGCTTCAGCTGGTAGAATATTCTTGCCTTGTTGAACAGTGACTCTCAAGAAATCTGTGATTGCACTGCAATCCCTCTGAGAGGTCACAGGTCTGAAAAAGAGCAATGGTGACCATAGGCTTGGAAAAGTACAGAACTGTATTACATTCTTTTGAAAAGAATACAGCTGAAAATATATTATGAGTTCACTATTCAATTTTTTTTCCAGTGTAATGGAAATTAAACTGTGCTTAAAATTTACTCTCTCTGTTTTATTTTTCATTACCTGCAGAATAACTCCTAAAAATGATTTTAGTGAATCTCCGTCACTACCAAGGAGCTGTTCCCAAATACCCGATGTCTCACAGTCACCTTCTGTATCACTACTTGTCTACTCAGCTTCAGACACCAGAAGAGAGTTGGATTCAGGAAACAGTTCTAATCCTTGAAAAATTGAAATTTTGTATGAACATTTGCATTCTATAAAACTGACAGGAATTCTTTGTTACACTGGAAATAATGGATATTCTGTGCCTTATTTAAAAACACACATATCCTGCTTTGCACTTAAAAAAAGTGTGTTTTGTTGTGGGGACAGCTAGCAATAATGTACTGTATTTAATCCTATCCAGGACTAATGGAAATTGAAGTTCTATAGAACATGGCAATAATGTAAAAAAAGATGAGAGACAAATATTTTTCCTTATATAAAGAACACTTTGTAACAAATCACATTAAAACAATGCTTAGAAAGCACTGTTACTTATAAAGGTCTAAAATTCCATCTGCCTCTTCAATATTTTTCAAAACTGGTAATTTTTTTCTCTTTTTTACTGTCTCTTAAACAATAGTATCACTTAAATAAAGGATACACAAATTTCTAAATACTCTCTAAATTATGCATCATGCTGTATCAATTATAACACTGGTTTATGGTAGCTTGTACACTGAATATGAAAGGGAATCTGGAATTATCGCAATTTATTTTGTACATAAAAATGAATTTTGTAAATAAGTGACTGCATCAGGTCAATCTTTAGAACTACTGTTTTGTATGTATTGTACAAACTTGGAAACGTTCATGTGCTTCCATTAGGGTTTTGCTGAAGCCAACAGTCCCCTGGTGATCAGCCAGCGTGACTCAGTTCAGATAAAAGCAGATTGTGCCTTTATCCATAACATGCACTGATATTTGGGGTGAGACGGGTCCTGCTACAGGGATGATGCAGGAGGTGCAGCACTGTCTCAGAAAAATGCCTCTTGGAGCCTCTCCTGGCATGGTGCTCCAGGGCATCGAGCCAAAGGAAACACTTCAGACTTCTGGGCTTGGTGGGTGCAGTCTGATGTACAGGCTTTGGGATTTGTCCTGAGCTGCAGCAAAAGCTCATCTCACACTGTTTCTATATGAGTAGCTTTATTTTTTAAATGCTGTAGAGAAACACCTTGCAGATAACTACTGCAAATAACCGTTGAGTTATTAATATGCAGACTTCTGTAACAATCTGTTTACTTAGAAGACAGCCTTAATACTTTTTCTACAGAGCCTAATTTTCTATTATGCTGTGGCAATATATTTTCTCTAAATCAAAAAGGCCTTAATACATACAGCCTTTCTTATGATAGGTTGTTCTCAAGAGCAAATTCTGCTGATGTGGATAACTGTTTCATTGTCTGACTTCATTTGAGTCAAGATTTTTTTAAGAGCCAATGTGATTAATTACTTGAGGTAATTTGGAGACAGCTTTTGCTGTTTTCTAAACCTAAATGTTAGTGCATTTTGTAAGACTGTCCAGCATCTTGCATTTGATCACTATTAAGAATTTTTCTCCATATTTTGATACTATGCAGTGAATTTACTGTGTTTGAGTTTTAGCAATGTTAATGAAGATTGCATGATGAAAAGGACATATAAATGCTGGAACAGCAGGAACTATGGTTCTGGTAAACCAGAGTTATTTGTTTTATCCATCATGCATTAAAAATGAAATTTCCTTACCTTTCTATTACAGCGTCTGCATTTTAACATTTGTACTTTATTGCCTTCAATGGGATATGCTCTTTCTTTTAGAATTTTTCCTTTAAAAGTACACAGAATTCTTGCTGCTGAGAGGACAGTAAGAAAAACCTCCTGTGAACAGGCACAGTAAATACCCTTCTTTATCTAGTTCTGTTTGTAACCAGGTAACTTTATACACATGTTCAGTAGTTTTGTTATTACTGTATTTGTTAGTAATAAAATATGCTGTTGTATAGTAAGAGCTTCTGAGTGGATATTTCTTAGTAACTAGATGTGGCATGTTTGTTGCTGTACTTCTATAGTAGTATTTTTGCACCTAAAACACAAGTGTTTTTTAGAAGGGCTGTGTAAGTTAATAAATACTGCAATGTTTTTATTCCTCCTGTGTGAGAAACTGAGACAGAACAATGCTGGTAATTGTTCAGATGAACACAGACTTAAGGAGTGAGAAACTTGAACTGCTTCTTTCATCCTAATGTTTACAGCATTTTTTCTTTCACAACCTCTAAAGACCTTAAGATTATGTAGAATATGTATTTCCACATTGCTCATGCTGTCACCTTCTTAAAATACTGATTTTTAATTTTTTAATGTTATTCCCTCTTTCTAGGAAGTTCTGAAAAAATTGCTTTTGTGGCAGCTGCTCTAAAAAAGATAAATGCAAAGTAATTTTGAAGTTATAGCAATACTATGGGCTTAAAAATAGATAAATGTTCAAAGAAGTGTGAAATACCAAGCAATAATCAAAACATTGACTGGCAGTGAAATGCATCAGTGGTAGACTGAGACTGTAGCACTTTGTGTGTTCCAGGGCAGCTGTACCAGAAAAAACAGACTCTGAATTCCCAGGGTGATCCTTAGAGCCAAAGAGGCTGTGACCTCTTTGGGTGCTTTAACCATGAAGTACCCAGGCAGTAAATAGAAAGTTAAAGTGCTGTTTGAATGCTCACAAAAGTGATGAGGGGGAAGAAACTGAAATAAAAGGGGCACAGAGCTGAATCAGGGCCTGGAAAACTGACTTGCCTTATGATGAGGGACAGTGGAGAATCTCAGAAACAGCTTCTCTAACAAAAGGTATTTATTTATTTGCTTTTCTCTTGTTTTCTGAATGAAGTTAAACCATTCATGTTAAAAGGGCTTTTCTGAACTTGTGAGAATAACTTCTCCCTGGGACATCTCCATCAACTGAAGTTGTTTAATGGAGGCTGGCAATCTTCTGGAAGATGCACTGTAAATCCAACTGTTTACATTGATACACCCATTTTAGTCTTGTTTAGTTCCACTGTCTGCAAAAAGTTCGAATATAGGACAATGACAGCTTCTCCAAGCCTGGAATTATGTGTGCCAGATATTTTTCTCTCTCTGAATGGAGCTGTCATAAATAATTTCAAATTATGCATTGCACTGAGTTTTCAGGTTGCATATAAAGTCTTTTAAAGGGCAAGATAAATTTAACATATCAAATCATACTTGATTTGTGAAATAAACAGCATCTAAAATTACCAATATGGTACTTTTATAGTACATGTATTTTATACTGTACTTTACTATTCTATTTTGCTAAATGTGTTTAGTGAAAACCATGGTAGACTTTAGAGTATAAATCTATGCACATATCTGAAAGAATGTCTAAGTTTGGAAATATAAAAAATAATGTATCATTGAAAAGGTGCTATAACCAGAGAAGAAGAAAAATACCTGCAGTATTTAAAACCTCTTTAAATCCTTCTGGTTTTTTTTAATTAAAACCCCAACAATTCAGCGATGGAGCACTAACAAGCTGAAGTATCACACTGTTTTCTTTGACAACAGTTCAACTGATTTATAGAAAACTAGCTCCTTTTTCCTTACAGGATACAGAGTATATTTAGTTTAAACAGTCAAATCCAGTTGAAATGCAGAAGCAAAATAGAAAAAGAAATTAATATGAGAAGTTTAATTTCTTTCATAAACTAAGTTTAGCATTCTGCAAAACACTGAAAAATGCAGTAGCTGAAGAGGATGAGGAGTCCTGTGAAGTTTGACCACCCAGTCTCAACATGCTGTTTCAGAAAGCTGCACATCAAAGGAGAAATGCTGCAGCCTTCCCTTCACACTGGACACTTGTTGGATCAGTTTTTGAAGGCATCTGGCTGCTCTCTGCCTGCATTCACTGGTTAAGCTCCCTGCCAGTATTAACCAGTGGTATTTGCAGTAATTGAGATGGCTGGCACCAAAGGTATTTCAGACTCTCATGAGAATAAATGTTATTTCCTGCATGTTACCCTTTTTTTGCACTTATTCTTTCACTCTTCTACACTTACCATGCTTGTATTTTTTAATGGACTAGAGTTTAACTAAAGCAACTTACACCACGTGTTCATGAGCTTTCTGCTTTGTATACCTAGAAGTGAAGCTCAGAATGTCCTTCTGATGTACATCTATGAAATCCCCTTCTGTTTCTTAACTGGATTTTACTTCCTCTTAAAAAGCACTTGAGATTAAAATTATAATTAGAAGATTAAAAACATGCCAGGACATTTATATCGAGCTCTTTGTTAATATTTATTCTCTGCATTTCAACTTTGTTCACTGAAACAAAATGTGAAATAGAAGTTTGGTTTATTTCAGGTTTTGCTAGTTAAAGTAATGGCCAATGAGACCTTTAAACAAACAATAATCTGCTTTCATTAAATGGGTCACAGCTGGTTTCTTAGCATAGACAGGAACTGGAGAGGGGAGTAGTTCCTGCTGTTTGGAAGAAGGCACTTTGTGTGGAAGGGCAGTGCTAAACCAGAACTTGGTACTGGGCAGAAGTGATATGAAAGGACACTGCCCTCTCTCCCGGAGAACACACTCAGGTACAGCAGGATAGTCATGAGAGAACATCAGGTATTTTAGGACTCGTTTTTGCCCTAAAAGGTGAACAGAAACAGCAAGTCATTTTATTGCCATTGAATAGGTTTCTCAGAGAGACGAAGGTAGGATGATTAGACACAGCCACCAAAGGGGTCTTAACAGGACAAAGGATGTTCCATGTTGGTTGTGTATGAAGGTCTGTGAAGAGAATGTGTGTCCCACTTTATCTTCCTGATGACCTTGCCACATCAAACTGCATCACAAGAAATTACCAGTAAATTAGTTATTAATTGAAGGCTTAAGCTATCTAGGAAGCATTCTCTCCAGACCCAATTCCAGTAATATCACACCTACTATCCAAGAGTGCATGTAAGTCTTGAATGACTAAACATGGAGGATTTGAGGAAGCTGAAGCAGTTGAACACATTCCTTGGCACTGGGTTTGAGTTACTGATGTTGCCCACTGGACACAGTCCTATCTAGGGCTTGCTCTCCTTCCAGATTCCTACAGGCATGGCTGTGATCCAGACTTCCAAGTAAAGAAGAAGTGGATGCACTACAGGGATTAATAATCTAGACACGTCTTCTGTGAAATGTGGAAACACGGCACTAGCAGGTGTGATGCACCAATAGGTGGATGAGATGCAAATGTGTTGGGCTGGCTGAATGCAGGGCTCACCATGGAAATTAATTTATTTTTCTTAAAATTTTTCTTAAAATTTTAGTGGGCAAGATTATCCCGAGAAAGACACTGAAAGATGCTGATAGTTGTGATGAGGTTCCCTATGGAGAGAAATGGAAAGTCACCAAACAGCAGGAAAACCCAACAAAGCACACACATACACAAAAGAGGGAAGACTTTGCCTTTTAAATTAATATCACCTCAACAGCATTTTTAGGACACACATCCTAAAAGTTCCTCTACTTGGCAATGGGAAATTATGAACTCATAAATAAGATTTTTAATCCATCAAGAGGTGCTGTAATTATAGCAAAGTTGCAAGGATAGAAGCAAGGAAACCACACTACAAACAAAGTAATGCCTCACAAAAGCACAGTTAGATGAACACCTGCTGTAAAAATATAACTGAAAGAAGGGCTCAAAACCACATTTTTTGTCACAGGAACCTGGTGGGTTGTTTACTGTTCTGGCCAAACATTTTCACCTTCACATGAGCCAGGGGTTCAGGTGCTTGATCCTTTCCAGTGCCATTGCACTAGTCAGGTGTTGATGCATGTCAAATAAGATTCCTATATTAGCACATAAAACAATTTTAATGCAAGAGTTTCCCTGTTGAAGTATCCTCAGGGGTAAAGGATGACCCCACTGAACCACTTGTGGTGAACCTCACTGTGCCTGACCCAGCAGCCCCTGTCCATCCATTGTCCTTTTCATGACAGTGGGTCATCCATGAGCAGATGCTGTAGATGCTGCCCAGAAGCTCCACAGCCCTGCTTGCCTCAAGCCATGGCACTTTTTCACTGAGGTGAGTGTGGGTGTGAGGACTGGGTCACAGAGATGCCACGGGCTTCGAGCTCCACCACTACAGCCCAGAAACAGAGCTGCAGCCATCAGGTATGTTCCCATCTGCCGTTGTTTTGGCTCTGTTTGTCTGTCTCTCTTCTGAGTTTTGTGCAACTAGGCCAATTAGTTTGTTTCTTTGACCAAATCTTCGTGCATCTGCAGGCTTGTGAGCATTTTGTGTGTGCTTGTTACGGTGGCTGTAGATGTCTGGTTTCTGTAAGCCAACTTGCAGGGCTACAGAGCCCTGCCTCAGCTCTGCTCGTAGCTTCCTCATTCTGAGGAACTCCTTTTCAAAGGGCTTATTGGACACAAATCAAATAAAACATTTCAAAGTTCAAGTCTACTCCTTTAATTTCAGGATTATCACTAATTCGAGGTACTACCTTACAAAACTGGAAGGACAAAACTGTGGCAATGCATTTGATGAATGGTGTAGAAAAACACAGATTGTTCCCTTCATTTGAAGAAGCCTTCCTGTCTGAATGGAGCACTGTGTTTCACATCCTAATAACCATTTATTAGCACAGGATTTAAAGAAAGTTAGCTTTTCAGTTCTGTATAAAGCCTTTTTATTCACTGAGTTTTCATGAGGTAGCCAAGCGATTTTTCTACCATTGACTAATTCACAGCCACTCTAATAAGCAAATATTCCTCCTGAGACTCAGCTGTCCCCTTGCACATGATGATTCACATGACACCCAGTGGATTTAACTTAAAACTGGACTGAGACAATTTTCATATTCTACTATGTGCCCAAGTCCTTGAATAACCCAATCCAAGTGGACCTGTTTCAACCAGATGTGCTCCAGATGCCCCTGCAGACCCAAATGTTTCCGTGACTGCAGCCGGGATTGCACCAGCTGCTCTTGGAAGCAGACTTGCAGAGGTGCAGACCAAACCCCTTCAGGGTCTGAAATTGGCAACCAGCAATCAATGGAAACATTATGGGCTTTTCATCATAAAGTTCACACTGTGGAGATATCTGTGTGTCCTGAGTTATCCTTTATCAGTGAAACAGACAGTTCTCCCAAATATTTTATTATTCTCCCAAATATTTTTATTAATGTTTTTCTCTTTCTGTTTGTGAATAGTGTTTAGTTTAAGATATTCAGTCCTTCCATTATTATTGTAAAAACAGAGCTATAGGGAAATGCAACTATAAATCAACTGATGGCTTGGACAGAAAGAAATGGATCTGCCTGGAACTCCAGCAGGCAATGGAAGGCACTGTTCCCATAAGTTTTCACTGATATCTGACCTGTGTCCTGGTCTTGACTTGTCAGAGACAATGTTAAAGTTTTATCTCCACAGAAAACATAATATGTGTGATAAAAAGTGTTGATTCTCTCATGTTTTCTATTGTGTAAAAATACATTTCCTACAGTAACATTAAGAACTGCTGTGTGCTTATTCAGAAGTAAAGAATTAACTCTTAACTCCAGGATTTTTTTTCTCACACTAAAAAAATGCTGTCCTCATGTTTTCCACAGGAATCCTCTTTTGCAGGCAAGCCTCTGAAGTGTGAGCACATGCCTCAAATTAGTTTCTAAGATTCAAATGTTAATATGTGTACTTGCTAAGCACTGGTGTGGCTACAATGCTTATCATTTTATGGAGAAGCTATTGGAAGATTTTTTTTTTAATGGGTGTATCTGTGCTAGTAAAGCAATAAAATAGAAGGAGAGACATTTTGGATTTTTTTAAAATATTAGGCATGCTATATGAATCACATGTTTAAATTAATAGGTGTTAGAAGGGACTAAGGTCACAATGCCATTGATTTTTATGCAGTTCCAAAGGCTTTTTTTGTGGAAGAAGTTGGAATCCATTTCTTAAATCTGTAATAAATTACCTGAGAGGTCTTACTTTGCTTTTCTTCTACAGCAGTACAGACAGTTCTTTGTCTCTTTGATCAGACAGGCAGCCTGCAAAGAGCCATTTGAAAAATTCAACAGTTTTCCCTGATCTCAGCCTTTTACACCAACTACAACTCACCCTAAAATATCAGTAATAAAGTGAACAAGATCTAAATTATGAACTCCACAAATAAAAGCACCAAGGACAGATCGGCAAGGATTGTGAGTGTTGTGATGCTGAGCACTGCAGTGCTAACCTCGAGTGCTCTGCTGTTACTCTGGGGTATAATAATGTGCTCCCCAGAGCGACATAGAGATCAGGCTGCCAGCCAAAGTCAAAATTCCCAGACATCCCCAGAAAAAGGAAATGTATAAAGCAATAAGAGTCAGAGGTAGACGAAAAGTCCAGGTCTTGGCATTTACCTTACTGGGCCTCTTTTGTCTCAGGATCCTCAGCCTTGAACTTTCTGTAATATTTAGACACCTAAGTCTGTGTTTCTGGTTCCCTGCAGTTATTTCATGCTGTGAAGACTAAGGACTGAATAACAATTGAATTGAATAACGATTATTTACTGGTTGAATTTAAATCAGTGTGCTAACAAACAGTATTTGTAAACTGGAATACTTCGCACAGGAAAGGCAGAGAGACTCACTGAACCCATGAGCAGTCCCTTGAATTTAAACATGTTATAGCTGAGGTGAATGGAAACACATGTGTGTATGGGAACTCCTCTCCAGACTTGTGTGTCTGGATTTTTGGGATGCTGAGAGGCTATGAGAGGGGGAAAGCAGCTCCAGCTGCAGTGGAGAGACTGCACTGATGGCATCAGCCTCATGTGTGATGCACTGACTGTGTCTTGGTGACCTTGTGTGAGCCTGCCTAGGCTGTGCAGGAGCAGACTGACCATCTGGGAGACTTTAGTGACATTTAAGTGGTGGATGTAGCAACTCATAATCTTTGCTGATATGTTTGTATGGCCACATGTAAAAGATAAAGTCTGTATCATATAGCAGTATGGATAAAAGAAGGAATTGCTAGATGATGTGATATGGATCATGGTCTGAGGATGCTCAGGCAAGTTTATTACCACAGCTCCTTTTAGCCACGAAATAGTTAAGGCAAAGTAGATCAGTAGTTCTGATTTCATTTGAGTATCTCACCAGCATTCAGCAGTGGTTGGTGCCCCCAGAAGCATTTAAATATATCAGAAGCCCACAGAGCATAAGCCTAGCGAATGGCAAGGCTTGCTTGGACTGAAGCAAGCTAAGGAGGATGTTGACATTTCTGGTTTCCAGATGGAAATGCACACTGCAAGTCAAATGAGTGCTAGGAACTGCATAATGCACTCATCACGGCTCAAAGCAGATGTCCCACCGTTTTGCTAAGTTTGCTAAGACTTTCTCTTACAGCACTCCTCCATTTGCTTCCTCCGGCAAAGCCATTTGGAATTTCAAAGCTTCTAACCCACACTCAAATTAATGGTGAGCAAACCCAGCTGGGGAAATAATTGTGTATGTCCGCACAAATTTTGTTCTCTAAAATACTGAGTGATTGCCTTAGGAAGGTGTACAGTGCTGCTGCACGGTGTACTTCAGCTGCTGCAGCTTGCCTAAGGAAACTAATTCTGTAATGCAGAAGTTTGGCACCCTGTGAAGTGACACACCTTAGCAACAGCCTGTGTTGATGTTGGGCATCCCCAGCCCTTGGTAAGGGTGCTTGTGTGAACATGCAGCTGACAGAAATCAAACATTACCACCATACAGCACTGCCATCAGCCCAGGCCAGAGGCAGCAGGGTTTGCTGACAGCACAGCACAATTGCTCAATGAAGCCCCTGCCTGTGTGTGTTTGTGGATGCTGACTGAGGCTGTCACCAAAGCAATTGTTACATTTAAGGATTTACATAACTTCATAAATTTTCCCAACTGGTTTAGGGAACCATTCTTATTTACCAGCTGTTTTTTGAAGTTGGCAGGGCGTAACACTGCCCTTCTTCGCGAGGTAGGAGTCCTCACCTCAGCAATGTGGTTGGCATCAGTCCCAGTTCTCAGGACAGCATGTGGTGGGGTTAATGACAGCAGCGTGACTGACCTGTGGTGTAAATCTCACTCCACTGCTATTGTTCCACCAGTACAGACATAGAAAGGGGAGAAAGGCAGAAGTGGCTGAAAGTGCAGAGCCACATGAAGGGGTTCAGTCTACACAAAAATGTGGTTCCGTGAAGCCTATTTGAACGACTCAACTTCTTGTAGCATTCTTTCCTGCAGGAGAAATGTGTGGTTTTGTTAAATACTGCAGAAAAAAAAAATGTGTTGAAGCTTATCTCCCCCTTCTGGAAACTCTACCTCTACAAATCCCATGAAGTTTGCAGCATAGAGAAGCTACCTTTCAAACATTTTTATTTCTATTCTGAATTCTTGAGGACATATCACATCCTTTATTTTACAGTGCTTCCACTTCTAGAAAGATGAAAAGTAAAGTATGAGTTTAAATGAAAGCAAAATAAGATGGTTTACGCTGGGCAGCTGAGAACTTTCCTTCTGTTACTAAATTGACAATGCTCAGTCTGACAATACCAGATTTTTCGAAAAAGTCCAAAATCCCCTGTTGTTCAGAAGGATTTTGTGTCCTTACCTGGAGTTGTGTTAGAATGAACTCTGTGACTGATGCCCAGCTGGTATAACAGTTTCCCCTCTCGGTGCATCAGGATCCCGCTGCGCCGTTAGGCGGCTTGCTGCCGAGACTGCCATTGTTCCACCGACACAGACTCGGAAAGGGGAGAGAGGCAGAAGGGGCTTAAAGTGCAGAGACAGCCCCTTCATCGGAAAGGAGCTCCCGACTGCCGAGGAAACACCTGGAGACGTGGAAGGGGACTTGCCTGGGGCCCCGGGAGAGCCGGGAATGGCCCCGGGAGAGCCGGGAATGGCCCCGCAGCGCTGCCGCCGCTCGGCACGGCTCGGCTCGGCTCGGCACGGCCCGGGGAAAGCTCGGCGGGGCCGCCCGAGGGGGAGGGAGCCCCCGGCGCCGTGCCAATGGCTGCGGGGGGCTGGCTCTGCCTGGCCGCCTCGCTCGGTTACAGGATGGAAATTCCCGGCCTCCCCGGGGAGGGAGCTCGGGCTGCGCTCTGAAAGGCTCATTTATCCCCGCGCTGCCGCCCAGAGCGGCGGAGCCGAGCTCCCGCTGCAGCCTGCCCCGGAGCATCCCGCCCCGCTCGGTGCCCCGCACGATGTCCCGCANGGGGCCGGCAGGGGTGTTGCATGGGGGGGTGGGCGGCTGGAAGAGCCGCGCGGCCGCTTTTTTTATCGCAAAGATGTGAAAAAAGCGATAAATCGGAGGCTTTCGGAAAACCTTCCGCCCGCTCCAGCCAGGGCAGCGCCGGTCCCGCGCTGCTGGGCATCTCTCGGTTCGGTTAATTAAGCCCTTGTTGTGCTGAATCAGGAAAATGCTGAGAAGGGGCTGGACGGGGCTTGGACACAAACCGCAGGCGGCCCGGTGTGTGTTTGAGTGTTTTCCCGTCCGCCAGGGTCGGGGGTGCTGCTGGAGCCCCCACTCCCCGCCGTGCCCATGCTGGGGGCATCGCTGCGGGACCCGAGCTGTTCCAGCGCCGAAACCTTAGAGCCCTCCAGCATAAGTAGTAAATGCTGTTTGGCTCCTTCCAACATAAGCAGTGACTGCTGTTTAGCTCCTAAAAGGCTAGCGCATAAATAGTAATGAGAGCAGTACACAAGATTAAAATAAAAAAAGGCTGCTCTTCAGCAGATACTGTGAAAACTATCTGCATGCTTACCGAGCCCACCTTTCCTTGGAGTCGCATGCATGCATGATTCCCTTTGGCGGTAGGGACTGCACATCACTGTTTGTAATTCCATTGCTGCCAGAAACTTGAATGCATTGGGACTATCCCATCTCAGGGACAGATGACAGAAGGGAAATTTTCCAGTCCTTGGAATGTAGAAAGCAGATGTGAAGGTATTTCTGTGAGCTGCTGGACTGCCGTTCACCTTCTATAGAAAATCAGTGGTATGGCCATTTCTTCTGTGATCTCCAGACAGATCCCCTGAAGTGACGTGCTGGAAGCACCGCTGATAGCAAAGCTCCTCCCCTTTCACACTACTTCACTGGCTTTTCACTTTTATTGTGGGAATTGAATTGCATTGAGAATAAGGAGTCTGTACACGGGGATGAGTCTATTTTCTGTTGAAGCAGTATTTTAGGGTCCCACATTCCTTTGGCATTACTTGGTGCTTTTGGGGTGCAGCATAGTGAGCAGTAAAGCGGGGTAAGTCAATGGCCGCTGACTCACACCCAGCCCAGCTGTACAGATTGCTTCAGCAAAAGCCCTGCCAGGGCAGACTGAAGACAGGACTGAGAGAGGATCCTGCCTTCAGTGGATGTTTAAAATATTTTTAATGCATTTCCAGCTTTAAAAAGCATGAAAAAAACTTGATTTGGCAAGATAGAGAGTTTTAGTTGGAGTGGAGCCCAAAGCCCAGGTAATTCTTGTGCTCCCATTTATTTTTTGGGATGTGGCACGGCTGAGGTGCACTCTCTGTTTGGCTGTGGGTGGCAGCTCTGCTGTGAAGTCAGGCCAGACCCTCATGGTGTCTCTGGAGATGGGGGGCAATAGGCCAGAGCTTTGGCCTGCCCCCAGCTCTTGCCTATTTCCACATCCAGGATTTCTGTGGTAAGTAACCACATGCAAAAGCTAGAGCCAGTCACTCTTACAAATAGAGTCCAGTGGTAAAGTAACAGCAAAACCAGATAACCGTTGCTGCGTGATATAGAAAGGTCCTTGCATTGTTCTCCTGGGTCGGTGTGTGCTTTGCCAACCAACCTCTTCAGCTATTTTTTCTAAAATGTGGCTTTCTTCATGAAAATATTCCACTATTTCCGCTGCCTTTAGCCAGCAGTGTTTTCTTTGGTGAAGGTAGTAAGGGAAAGCTAGAAACCATCAGTCGAACCATCCTATTACTTCTTACTAGACCTCTCTATTTAGTCACTGATTTTATTTTTGAAGTGGCTCCAGCTAAGCCTGTGGTGGCTATGCTGTTTTTTGCACTAGATCCTGTGAAAAGGCACAGCCTCAGATGAAGAAAATTCACCAGTCCAGCAAAGGACAGAAGGCAGGAGCTGTAGTAGGGAAAGAGCATATGAAGTGGAAGCCATGGCCAGCCCCTGCAGGTTCCTGCTCAGCATTTCTGTGCCTGCTGACACCAATGCTCCCCCTGCATCCCAGCACTCAGGCTGCTGGAGGAAGGAGCTCTGGGCTCCACAAACCTACTCTCTAAGACAGGCAATCCCAAGTCTCATAAAGTATGAAGGCAATATGTGTTAACATGGAATCTGGGAGAGCAACATTCGACCTTTCCTAATATTGTGATATTAGGAAGGATGTCAGTGTGCCATCCTCCCATGTGTACCTTCCCACTGCTACAAACAGGGTTGCTGGGCTCAGCTTTACTCCAGGGTGCAGCTTCCCACATCCATATCACCATCCATTTGTGTGCATTCTGGAGTCTGACTTGTGGGGCTTGATTATCACAATGTGGTTCCGTCCCAGAGGAACGGTGACAGAAGAAAAGTGGTGGTGTTAACCTTTGCACTCTATGAAATGGAAAATTTTCAAAAAAGAAAAGGAAAAATAATAATGCAAACTTATTAGCAGAGACAGTTATACAAGTAATGGTGGAATGGTGGGTTAGGAGAAAGTAACTTTTAACATGTGACTTCTTTATTGGTTTTGTATTGAAATGTTTTGACTCTTCTGACATTTTCCAACAGGTTTTAATTCTTGGACTAGGCAAATTTTAAAATCTGGGATTTATGAATCTTTTCATTAAAAAAATGGCATCTTATTTTACAGCAAATCCTTCTGGCACTGCTTATCTTTGAAAATTTATTCTNCGTGGTGAGAGCGGCGGGCCGGGAGGGGCCGGCAGGGGTGTTGCATGGGGGGGTGGGCGGCTGGAAGAGCCGCGCGGCCGCTTTTTTTATCGCAAAGATGTGAAAAAAGCGATAAATCGGAGGCTTTCGGAAAACCTTCCGCCCGCTCCAGCCAGGGCAGCGCCGGTCCCGCGCTGCTGGGCATCTCTCGGTTCGGTTAATTAAGCCCTTGTTGTGCTGAATCAGGAAAATGCTGAGAAGGGGCTGGACGGGGCTTGGACACAAACCGCAGGCGGCCCGGTGTGTGTTTGAGTGTTTTCCCGTCCGCCAGGGTCGGGGGTGCTGCTGGAGCCCCCACTCCCCGCCGTGCCCATGCTGGGGGCATCGCTGCGGGACCCGAGCTGTTCCAGCGCCGAAACCTTAGAGCCCTCCAGCATAAGTAGTAAATGCTGTTTGGCTCCTTCCAACATAAGCAGTGACTGCTGTTTAGCTCCTAAAAGGCTAGCGCATAAATAGTAATGAGAGCAGTACACAAGATTAAAATAAAAAAAGGCTGCTCTTCAGCAGATACTCTGAAAACTATCTGCATGCTTACCGAGCCCACCTTTCCTTGGAGTCGCATGCATGCATGATTCCCTTTGGCGGTAGGGACTGCACATCACTCTTTGTAATTCCATTGCTGCCAGAAACTTGAATGCATTGGGACTATCCCATCTCAGGGACAGATGACAGAAGGGAAATTTTCCAGTCCTTGGAATGTAGAAAGCAGATGTGAAGGTATTTCTGTGAGCTGCTGGACTGCCGTTCACCTTCTATAGAAAATCAGTGGTATGGCCATTTCTTCTGTGATCTCCAGACAGATCCCCTGAAGTGACGTGCTGGAAG
>VZRM01005893.1:2541552-2563084 GCA_013397955.1 Grantiella picta | reverse complement strand
AGAGTCCAGTGGTAAAGTAACAGCAAAACCAGATAACCGTTGCTGCGTGATATAGAAAGGTCCTTGCATTGTTCTCCCGGGTCGGTGTGTGCTTTGCCAACCAACCTCTTCAGCTATTTTTTCTAAAATGTGGCTTTCTTCATGAAAATATTCCACTATTTCCGCTGCCTTTAGCCAGCAGTGTTTTCTTTGGTGAAGGTAGTAAGGGAAAGCTAGAAACCATCAGTCGAACCATCCTATTACTTCTTACTAGACCTCTCTATTTAGTCACTGATTTTATTTTTGAAGTGGCTCCAGCTAAGCCTGTGGTGGCTATGCTGGTTTTTGCACTAGATCCTGTGAAAAGGCACAGCCTCAGATGAAGAAAATTCACCAGTCCAGCAAAGGACAGAAGGCAGGAGCTGTAGTAGGGAAAGAGCATATGAAGTGGAAGCCATGGCCAGCCCCTGCAGGTTCCTGCTCAGCATTTCTGTGCCTGCTGACACCAATGCTCCCCCTGCATCCCAGCACTCAGGCTGCTGGAGGAAGGAGCTCTGGGCTCCACAAACCTACTCTCTAAGACAGGCAATCCCAAGTCTCATAAAGTATGAAGGCAATATGTGTTAACATGGAATCTGGGAGAGCAACATTCGACCTTTCCTAATATTGTGATATTAGGAAGGATGTCAGTGTGTCATCCTCCCATGTGTACCTTCCCACTGCTACAAACAGGGTTGCTGGGCTCAGCTTTACTCCAGGGTGCAGCTTCCCACATCCATATCACCATCCATTTGTGTGCATTCTGGAGTCTGACTTGTGGGGCTTGATTATCACAATGTGGTTCCGTCCCAGAGGAACGGTGACAGAAGAAAAGTGGTGGTGTTAACCTTTGCACTCTATGAAATGGAAAATTTTCAAAAAAGAAAAGGAAAAATAATAATGCAAACTTATTAGCAGAGACAGTTATACAAGTAATGGTGGAATGGTGGGTTAGGAGAAAGTAACTTTTAACATGTGACTTCTTTATTGGTTTTGTATTGAAATGTTTTGACTCTTCTGACATTTTCCAACAGGTTTTAATTCTTGGACTAGGCAAATTTTAAAATCTGGGATTTATGAATCTTTTCATTAAAAAAATGGCATCTTATTTTACAGCAAATCCTTCTGGCACTGCTTATCTTTGAAAATTTATTCTTCTATTTTTTCCTGCTGTGGAACCATTTCCTCGGGGAAGCAGAAATAGCCCATTAGCTTGTGGCACAGCAGGGGTTTTGTGTTTTGTTGTTATTCATTTGTGTTTGACTTGGTTAGCCTCGGAGCTAAGGGAAGCAAGGTCTGTTCTGTGTTTCAGTACAATGGCATGTGCTTACAAGGCCCCAGTGGTGTTCCTGGACGGGATGGAAACCCAGGAGCCAACGGGATCCCTGGGACACCTGGGATCCCGGGACGGGATGGGCTGAAAGGGGAGAAGGGCGAGTGCATGCGTGAGAGCATCGAGGAGTCCTGGACACCCAACTTCAAGCAGTGCTCGTGGAGTGCGCTTAATTACGGCATCGACCTCGGGAAGATCGCGGTGAGTGAGCTCTGCCCGGGTGTGCTGCACCAACCACAGCAGGCTCTGGCTCTGCCTCCGGGAGCTGGGCAGCTCCAGCCACACTGATTTCCTGCTGGGGCCTTCTTCTGCATGCAAGGGTGAACTTCTCAAAGGTTTAGCTACTTTGGATCCCTCTCAGCTGTGCTTCAGCTGTGTACCCATTTCATTTCTGGAGTAGGGTTTCAGAGGAATTATGTGGCTGGTGTAGGGTGTAGGAGTACATTTAGAAGAACAGATCTGGAACTATGAGGCTGAAAGTCATACTATCAAAAAAGTACCTCCAGCTTTCTCAAAACGGGGCAAGGTTTTTACCATTTCAATCCTAAAGGGGGATGTACATATTTAATCTGTTATTTGTACCTGTCTTTATAACTCCAGCTTCAGAGTGGTTGTTCACTGAAACTCAGCTGCAGGATGCTACTGCAAAGGATCAGCATTGCTCAGCAGTAGAATTGCCAATGTCACCTAGACTGATGCAAACAATCTGTCCTCTACTACAGCCCTGGGTGTAAAATTTTTAAACACATTGGTGCAAGCCTAGAAAAAACCCTGCTCAAGCCCAGCTATGAATCAAAGCCCAGAGTGGCTATAGCAATTTAACTGCTGTGCTGTGGCTAGAGGGAGAACCAACTTTTTCAGAAGACTTTTCTCATTGCCTTATACTTGCAGAACTGTCCCTATCTATTTTTTTTCTTATTTTTCCCCATGATATCCAGCATTTTGAAGACAGAGCAACAACCACTTGAAAACGTGAAAATACTTAGTTTTCAGTTGTGGAGCTTTTATCAGGGTGTAAATTTCTCAGACATCTTGTGATAATTGCTAAATCTGGGATTTCTGGTAGTAGAGATAGAAACTGTACTGTCTTGTCATGCAAGGACTTAGGGGTTGGACTAGAAGATCTTCAGAGGTCCCTTCCAATCCTTATGATGGTGTGATTCTGTGCCTTGAGTGCAGCTTTCAGAGAGCTTATACCCCCTTATATAAATCCCACAAGGTAACTAGGCTATCAACTTAAAAGCAGGGGTTATCTTTAAAATTAAGGATTTCCATAATCCATTTCTCCTTCACCATCTAGGAAGTGCTATTCTGATTTGCATCTTTGCACCATATGGCATTTTCTCTTTTTTTTCCCCAGAGGGGACTAAAGAGAATAGGCAAAGAATTTGGGAATAAATACATTCCTAAATATGTGTCCTAAATATAAATATACAGCAAATAACGAGGTTCAAACCCAGAGGTTTGTAGCAAAGCATTTTTGTGTCCTGTCAGGAATGCACCTTCACAAAGATGCGCTCCAACAGCGCTCTGCGCGTGCTCTTCAGCGGCTCCCTCCGGCTCAAATGCAAGAGCGCCTGCTGCCAGCGCTGGTACTTCACCTTCAACGGAGCAGAGTGTGCTGGGCCACTGCCCATTGAAGCCATCATATACTTGGACCAAGGAAGCCCCGAGCTGAATTCTACTATTAATATACACCGAACTTCTTCAGGTATGTGTGTCGAGAGAGCAGGGATTGAGGAGAAGGCAGTAGCAGTTACCTCAGGCAGAGTGCCATCTCTCTCACAAGGTCAGAGGACTCAAAGAAGAGGCAGAACACTGTCCAACTAACATTTATTCCTCTTGCTCTGCTGCCTCAGAGTTGACTATTGATAGTAACAGATTTAAAATTATTTATTTAGTGGTACTGCCTTGCTGTGGTATTTTTCATGGTACTTATATCTTGTGATTTAGAAATGGAAGACATTTCTATCCAGACAGTTCTACTGATCTTTGCCACAACATGAATACAGGGACATTCTGTGCTGTATTAGACTGTGGAGAAACAGCCTTACTTCCAAGTTGACAGTGTCATTCTGGCTTAAAATACTGATATTTGCATCTTATCTATGCACAAAACGAGACTTACTCCTCTAATTTTAATCTGATTTCAGGTGGGGCACAAAAGTACCTCCAAAGTGAAATATCTAGGAACAATTATTTATTTGCCAAGCGGAAGCAAATTAGTGGAATTATTCAGCATGAAAGGATGTGACACTAGGAAAAGGGAACGTAAAGTCTGTGCTCTTTCTCCATTTTCCTCCCTGTACTGCATGACTACATGAAATCTAACGTCCAGAGCTATCATAGGATTTTTTCAGCACAGGCATAGAGCTGACTAGTCTTCATTACCCCATTAATTAACGAATTAATTACTTCATTACTTTCATTACCTCCAGCTAGTGGCGCTAGTGAGGCATCAGGAGTGGAACTTTATACAGAAGCAGTGAATTAGGAGTGGAATCACTTTTACAGGGCTCAGCTGTGGTAGGGCTGCATCCTCCATCCCCCTCCCATCACTGCTCGAAAGATGGCTGGAAGGGTATGAAGCTATATTCCAGCTCCCAGTTTGTAAATCTGGGTATTTAAAGCAGCAGGTTTAATCATCCTGTGGATTGTGATCTGCCTCAGGTACTGCAATGACTAGAAGCACTGCATGACTGTAACTGATGTTGCCACATCTCTAGATTTTAGCTCTGAAATTGTTTTAAAATTCTAAAAACCATTCACATTTAACTAAATAGCACAAGCTTGCAATGAACTGCTGTTCTTAAGTACTTGTATCCACCTTCAGTTGTGAAATACAAAGGGATTGTTTCTGCTGAGGTAACCCAATTTTTGTCTTTACCCAGTGGAAGGTCTGTGTGAAGGGATCAATGCTGGCTTGGTGGATATTGCCATCTGGGTTGGGACTTGCTCCGATTATCCACGGGGAGATGCTTCTACTGGATGGAATTCAGTCTCCCGAATCATCATTGAAGAGCTGCCAAAATAACTTCCCTCCCTTTTTATAATCTTTCTTTTTTTTTTTTTTTTAAATTTTGTACTATTTTCTTCAGAATTTATTTCAATAGAGTTGGATGCAAGTACTGGACTGAAAGGCACCAAAGCCTTGCATCAAGCCTTTGTCTTGTTTTGCACATAGCACAGGCTTTTTATAATAATCATTTTAGAATACAAACATCAAACCCATGTTCATTAACTTTTTTAATTTCTTGTTTGATATAGTACCACCACTGTTTTAAGAATTAACCATAACTTTTTGTATCAAATAAATAAGACCTTTTACAAAAAAAAAACCAAAAAACAAACCAGGCTATTTTATTGATCATTAATCTGCTTAAGGTATTTTACATGGTGTTATGATACATGATCATTTCAGAAGGCTTTATAGATAAAATTCTAAGAAAGTAAAATCAGGTGATGGCTTTAGCCTTCAGAAAACATACACAAAATTGACTCCTGTAAACCTGACTGCAAACAAGATGCTCTGCTATTACAGTCTTGTCTCTCAACAAACTCCTGGTGACTTAACTGTGACCTAGACAATGTGTTAAGTGTTAAATACCTCATTATTCCCTCTCTCGCTTCTTGGTAAGACTGGATTTCAGTGTAATATCTATGACAAGTCTCCATTACTAAGATGCAGACACAAAATAATTTCATTGCTCCAATAAAATATTTCTCCTGGAGTTAGCCTTTCAGATATATAGAATCACTTCGGTATTGGTTAAAAGCTAGATACATTAAATAGTTTAGAAAATATAGAAATAAGGCAGATTGAAATGCCTAGGCTTTCAAAAAGCGTCCTGGTACAGTGAAACAATGACATCACAGCTATTTGACATGTGACAACACTGATCATGCCAGCAGACCATTAGCTTCAGTGTTTTAAGTATTTTCTTCCAAATGCTGCAAGTGACATACTCAAATATCTTTTAAAACTGTACACATTCTAAAGAGAAACAAGTCATGATTGTATTACAAATCAATTAAAATCAATTTTACATTAATTAAATAAAAAACTAATGAAAAGCATGTACAACATGCAAAAATCTCCACTCTTCCCAGCAATTAAAAAGAAAAAAAAACCATTAAATCTGAGAGGATGAATTTATTTCAGCTATTTAGGATTAAATCTCATCTTCTTTTCTGAAGAGGCTGTAAGATTTGCCCCAGGCATGTCTCAGAGAGGTAGCTCTTGCCTGTAGCTGCTGCAGAGAGCAGAGGAGCACACCTGCACTGAGGGAGCACTTGGGCTCACCCAATGCAAGGCTGTGTGTGAAAGTTGCTGCAAGCCAGCAAGTTACACAGCTGGTATTTTGTCTCTGAAGAACTGTAATGTTTTCACTGGCTTGGATGATGGTTTTGAGGTATCTGAACACAAACAAGTTACTATGAGCTGAGCTCTGGTGTGAATTTACAGAAAGTCAGTTAACATACAGTAAGTGATTGTGCACATGCTTGCAGCCTGTCTTTGCTTTCATCCTGAAGCACAGCTAAGCTGTTCTGGGCCCGGAGCATACTAATCCAGGGTAATATGTGCACAGCTTTTATTCTTTATGATAGTTTCATATGTCTTCGCAATGTATTTTGGACCCTGGTGGCAGAGTTAACTTCATTCTGTTTACCACAAAACACACAAACCCAAGTAAGCACCCTCCAAAGGCAGAAGTTAGTTGCTGTTGTGGATCTGCATAATTTGCATGGTAAACTTCCAGTAAACTTATCCTTGGCTAAATACACATGGAATGTTCCGTATAAAAACCAGGGCCCAGATGAGATTATTATTTTAGATGAGACTATCAATTGTATCAGTAGAGGGGATGGAATTGTGGAAGAGAAAGTATAAACTACTAATAAAGTTAGTTATATGCAAAATGTGGTAAGTGGCAATAACATCTACAACAAGAAGCAAGTGGCTTGCTGAATTAAGATTCAAAATACTGAGTAGTTTCTGTAGCTTTCCACTTTTAATTTAAAATTTAAAACAATTCCCTTATCTGTTAGATTTTTATTAAAAATTGTTCTTTCTGCTTTAGGTTAGTCTGGGAAACAGGAAACTTCTTTAAGTGATTATTCAGGATTATTCCACTCTGTTTGTAATTGATTACTTCCCCCTACCCGTTGAACAGCCTTTGCTAACTTATTTCCTAGTAAAATGATACTTCCTAGATACTTAATATCTTCTTACTAACAGCAGAAGGCAGATGTTAGGGTCAGCAATGTATTCTCTTGAACTAAAAAAAACCCCAAACCACCTAACCCAGACCACTAAAAAGTACATATCACTGATGGCAATTATTGGTGTGGAAAAAAAAAGTAATTATTATACAAACTTACTGAGATGTACCATAATTTAATTTATCATTAAGTTAGCAATCAATATGTTCTTTACAATCTTTTCCTTAAACCAAATCAGAAGACATTAATGGATCATTCTGGGGTTTTTTTTTAAGAAAGTCCTGTGCACAGGATTTTTTTAGACTAGAAACTTTTTTCCCCCAGAGATTATTATTGAAAATGAGCATGGTAATATTTCTTATTACACTGGTTTGAACACTGCATCACTATGGGATTACTAGAAAAAAATCCAAATTTTTAAAATGTAAGTCCACTTTCAAATATGCATTTACTTAGTAATATTTGGTCAGATGTATCATTAATGGAGACAGACTCTGGCACAGAGAGAGATGGAGAGAGAATGTAAGAGAGAGAAAGTGAATTAGGTGGCCAGCAATGCACACAACATACACGTCGGTCTGGTGCTAAAACCAAGTCAAAAACCACAATGCAAGTCTGTCCTGGCATGAGACAAGAACTGAGTTTCATCAGACTTGCAATTATTCAAACCCAAGAATGGACAGCTGTTTAAAAAAAAACAATTTCAGCTTCCAAATTGCACCCCACTGAGGCAGCATTTTTGTGTTGGATGAGCAAAGGAGTCTGGAGCATTCCATATCCTAAAATCTGACGAATAACATAGAGGTGGATTCAGACGACATTCCTTGTTTTAATGAGACTCTGAGATTCAAGAAAGTTTTGACAGGCCCCAGAGCTGCTTTCATGTGAAGTTTTCCACTTGTGCAGGAGCAGAATCTCACCAACTGTTGAGACTTGTTGAAATTTTTTAGTTGATTATTCCAGGCAGGCCAGGATGAATGGAATTGCTGCGCAGCTGCCTTCACCCAGTCCCAGCACTATTATTTCACAGTTGCAGACATCTGCTTCAAGCAGACACAGCTGATTCAGAGAGGAAGGCAGCAACGCAGGAACACTCAACAGCAGAGATGTTGGCGGGGTTTTACTGTCTCTACATTCTTTCCTCAAAATACCAGGTCAATTCACAGTGTCAAAGAAGACTGCTGAACTAAATTTCTCCCAGATCATAAATATAAAAAATAAAGGAAAGATTTCTTCCTGGGAACACAAGTTCATACCTTTAATTATTTTCTTTTCTAAAACCAAGTAAAAAGCCAGACACATTTTCATAAACTACAAAGGTAATACAGCAGGCAGGAGTCACTCTGATCACATTGGGTATAATTCCTTTGTAAAATCCATGAACACCTTCTTTCCTTTAAAGACAAAAAAAAATTGTTTTAATTAATGTCTTTTAATAGAAAAAATCGGACATAAAGCCTGGCATTTTTCTTCTCACACTCCCATTGAGAAGTACTTTAGGTTAGAAATAACAATTTCAGATAGTGTTTAAAGTGCATCAAATATTAACCCATCACTTTTTCTTCTGAACATATAATAGTATTTTGTAGATCAGTTATTTAGCCTAAGCTTAGAGTGGTTTTTTGTGGGTATTGTCTAAGTAGAAGGCAATTTACTATCTTCCTTCATGCTACAAGAACTGGCTGAACAACTAAGAAAAGTCAGCATTCATTTTTTGAGAATTTAAGCACCTCCTCCAGAATTTTGATTCTACTGGCCAATAAATGAGAATCTAACTTGTCCCAATTTGAATCAGTGTTCATGCTAGAGCTGTTAGAAAGTTTCAGAGACATTTAAACTCAGCTCCTTAGCTGCAGGCTTCACAGGCCTAGGACACCTGGAATGAGTAAACAGAGATCCTGGAAAGTGCTTGGGTGTGGTTTACACTCCCTAAGTTGCATTTGTTTCATCATGAGCACAGTAGTGGCCCCAGAGTGGCTGTATCACACTTTATCAGAACTAATAAGCCTTCCTGTAGCCTGCAGCACTGAAGGGCACAGCACTGACACATCAGAGCTACTTTCGCTCTGAATTGCCTCCAGTTGAAATGGTCGTACTGCCCCTGAGCCAGGGATGCTCCTGGAACAACACAGCCTCAGTCACTCATTCAGCTGGCACCTCTTGGCAGCCCAGGGCTCCATTCACATCTCTCCAGCAATATGCTGCAACCCAGAAGCACTGCCCAAAGCAAGGGGAGCCCTGGATGTACAGGCAGAGGTGGCCACCCTTAGTATCTACACAAGTCTGTGTGAAAACTCTCACCTGCACTGTGGAGCCCAGGGAAGAAGGTCTGTGAGAAGACAGGAATAGGTGTAAGGTCACAGGCATCTAAAGGTCCTGCAGGAAGCTGGGACTAGACTACAAACGCAGTCAGGCCCCAGGGTAACCCAGGGACATCAGTATAATCAGCTCTGGCTAGCTCACTTCACCTTGCCAGGAATTTGGATTAGCCACAACTCCCAGCAGCACAGTGCTCCTGTCCTATGTGATAAGCTAAAGCAGTTCAAGTGAGACTTCATTTAGAGTCCCAAACCAGCCATGACAGTGTTATTTTTTAGTCTGTAAATGAAATTTGCTGGAGAAGGGAGACAGAAAAAACAATAGAAATCTGCAGGGGGACATTGACCCTCTTCCATCTCCTCCTTTGTCCTCAGCTTGCTGCTGTTAGTGGCATCTTGCACAATATGACTTTGTGAAACTAACATTTTGTTAGCACTGAACTCTGCAAGTCAGCATGGAAGCCAGTAAAGGTACCTTTGATTCTGTAAAACTCAGGTTCCAAGATGTAAGCTTTTAATTTTGCACACCTACCTCCATGTCCTGCGGATCACATCAAACACACCAGAATACGTGTTATGCTGATCTTGAAGACGAGCTCGCACAACTTGATAGGGATATGTTGCTGACACAGCAAATATTTTGGATACAGCTGCCATCATTATGTATTCCACAGTGTTCTAAAAGCAACAAAAATTGTCAGGCTTGCCTTAAGTGTGGTTTAAATTAGCCAATTTCCCAAAATCTTATTTGATTTTTAAATGTTCATCTAAACAATACTCTATATATTTTCCCCCTTCTAATACAACACATTAAAAGAAATGTCAGTGTTTACTACATGCGGTGCTAAAAGTACTTGATTGTGAAACATGTGTTGTGCCTTCTCATTGCCATCAAGAGAAACACTTCTTCCAAAAATATCTACCTTTGCCCATCTCGCACCTGACCAGTTTTCCAGGGTTTAATATCACTACCTGTGGTTCCACAAAGAAGAAAAGCCCCATTCCTCCATCTAAAATTCTCAAAACACTTGCCGAAATAAGCTGGTTTTCAAAAACAACACAAACCAGTTGTTTCTTGCTAAAAAGTGAGAAACTATTATTTCCTTCTACATATTCTGCATTTCAACTAAGGTATCAATACTTTGTACATTTGGCTGCTGTATAACCTGACAAGCGGAATCAACTCCTATTTATTCACATGCCACAACACATTTTTATTCTCAATCATCATACCAATTTTGTATCTGATACTCTGTTTCTATACTTGTTGTATCTCTCTTTCAAATCCTCGTAGGCCATGAACTGAAGTGCTCCATGTGAGGTTCCGAACAGACCAGGCACAAATCCCTGAAAAAAAGGATAAAATGAGGTTAAGGGGTAATGCACAAACCCTAAACAACTTGACAGAGCCCAGCTTGCACAGATCCATCTGTCCTCCCTTAGCGCACACACTGTGCATGCACAGCTGCCACTGGTGCAGTGTGACTCAGAGCCATCTCTGGGTTGGTATTCCTAAGGGCAGGCATCACACAAACATTTAATAAATGCTACTTTTCTGACACACGGCCTAAAGTCACCTACTGAGTCACTGAGATAGAACAAGTGGCCCAGGGACTCCACCTCACAGAGCACAAGCTGCTAACACAGATTAGAACTGCAAGAACACAAACCAAGCTGTGGTCTTGCCAACGTGCTGCTCAGTGCCTGCCCCTTTCCAGAGACTGGCACCGAGGGGTTTGGTTCCCACCTGAGACTGGTAAAGCAATGACAGGTGCTGGCAGCTCAGTGAGAAGGGACATCAGGAGCAGAGGTACAAAAAATTACTGTGATCAAGCCCTGGAAATAGATATGTATGTGTTTGCATGTGTGTGTCTCTATGTAAATGTGTATCTATGAGATATATATATTTCTATACTAAAAATGTTTGTGTTTATATAGAATCATAGAATCATTAAGGCTGGAAAAGACCTTTAAGATTATCAAGTCCAACCATAAACCTAACACTGCCATGTCCACCACCACGCTGTGTCCCTGTGGGAGAAAAGAGCGAGCTAATCCAGCACTGTCTTTCTTACACCAAACACAAAAATACATATCAACCTTTTGTTTTTTGAAAAAAGTTGAAATGAAGGGGCAAAAGAGGTACGTTCTGAAGTGTCTCCCCAAGAAAGAGAAGGCAAGAGTTCCCTCAGGAGCAGGATTAGCTCTGTTGAAATGAGCTGCCAGCTGCATGGGTTCTGAAAAGCACTAATTCTCTTTTTGAAGAGCTGGTCACTTACACTGAAAAAATACAACTAAATGGGGGACTAATCATCTTGGCCAGAAAGGGACTCAAAAACTTGCTGCAAACTGTTGGGGGACAGTTATAACAGAGTAAGTGACCAAATGTAGTTAAAAGCACTCAAAGAACCAAAGTTTAAAAAAAAGTCGTACAGTTTTATTTCCTATGATCCATTCAGTCAAGAAAAAGGAATTTAAAAGTGTGCCCAGATGCCAATCTCTGTGTTAGACTAAAAGGGAAGCCCTAAATGTTGAATACAGACTTATCAGTATACTATGAAAAGCCTGGAGAAGGAAAAAAGAGAAGGGATCCTGGTAGGAGTCCATTGAAATTGTGTTAAAAAGACAAAATAATAAAACTCCTAAATTGCGGAAAAGCCCCCAACAACTAAAAACTACAGTAGGCATAAATATTGCACAGATAATACACAAAATACCACTTCAGGGATCAGCCTTCTGAATGCTACATAGAGATTTCTTAAGTATTTCAGTCCTTCAGGAAACGATTTTTTAGAAATTCTTTGATAAATGAGGATAAATTTCTTCTCACAGTAGGAAATAATGGTCATGAACTCACCATCACTGACCACAAATTGATGAAATGTGTTAAGGGCTAGTGAAAGTCCCAGAAAAAACACTTCCCCAAATGAGAACAAGTGGAATTAAACCACATATCTCTATTTTGCCAGCTGTAAGCATGAAGTGAAGTTTGAAGCCAAAGGGCCCCAACAGAGGGAAAAGGACAACTCTGGTTTTCAGAAATCTTGGATCAGAGAAGAAAATAAAAGTAATATAAATACAGACAGAGCAGAGAAAAACAAAATTATTAAAAATATCAAAGGAAAATTTATCTGGGTCAGCAGAAAAAGAAACAATATGAAACTTATGGACAGTGATAGCAGGGAAATTCTTCACAAACATTTGCCTGTGATTAGACAGTAAAACCTTTAAAAGACAGTGGAAGTAACTGTTCTCCACTTGGAAAAAATTAGAATGATGTATTTATATCATAGAAGAATGAGGTAATACTTTCCCCACCACCAAAAGAGGAATGCTGAACAACCTTTAAGAGGGCTAAACTCTTAAACTAAAGCCAGAAGATTTGGATAACTTGCACCCCAGAGTCCTAAAGCATCTACTGTTGAAAAATAAATACCAGCACACTTTAAGTCTTGTGCTGATGAGAAAAGCTTCCAAAGACGAGGGACTTTTAATGTTGGGCCAATACTAAAAAATGCAAGAAGGGAGTGAGGCAACTGTCAGCCAATATGCCTCAGGAAAATTAGAGCTGACCTAGGCTTCTATTGATCATAGAAAACAATGTATTCTTATGGAAAAACATTTCAAAGGAAAACTGATTGCTTCACAGCACTGAAATGTCTTGGCTGAGGAAGTTTGTGAAACATATTCTTTTCTTACTAATAAGAATAATTTAATTCAAAATTCTTTCTTGCCACAGAATTTGATAGAATTTAATATTTATTTTGATCTATACTACAACTGTAAAGATAAATTTAAAAATAATTTAACTTCATTAATTTCTTTGGTTTTTTTACTTTATAATTCAAAATATATCTTTCGATTTTTGCCACAAGGGCTTGATAAGATGAACAGCTTCTCAAAGAGATCCTGTTTGAATTCTATTTTAAAGCACTAGAACAATAGATAGAAATAAATAAATAATTAGACATTTAAATGGTAAAGCATATAATTCTGAGCAGCAGACAGTGGGAATAAAAAAGTATTTTTAAGCTGGCATAAAGAATTTTAAGTGCTGAAAATCCAGGGCAAGAGGAAAATGTCCTGTTGGTTAGTGTTTCAAAAGTTACCCACCACAATAAAAATCTATACACTGGAAAGCAAATCTATACACCAGAAAGCCTGTGCTTCTTAGTAAAGAAGGGAACAAGGTTTATTTGGTGATGTGGAACTCACCTCACTCAAGCCACAGCACCCTCTGTTTTATGTTTCAAAAGAGTGTAGTAAATTCCCCTTGTAATCTCTTTAGTGGTGCCTCCATTTGGGCTCTCAGTGTGTCAAAGACCTGTAGTATCAGAGTATCCTGCTCTGACAACTCATGCAGAAAAGACACTGAAGTTGCCATTATCATCTTGATTCCTACATGGTGAAAAATGTTACCATCTTCTATGTGAAAGCTGCTTATGCTCATGTCTCTGTGTAGAACCTGCAACTTAAGTTAAAATCAAGATAGCCAAATCTCAATGGATTTTGCTACAGACAAGTAAAAAGATATAGAAAGCTCACGAGCTTCATATTTACAAGAAGAAAAATAACATAAGCAAAAGCACTGCAAAAGAGAGCTAAGTGCCTTAGCCATTAGGGACCAGAAAAAGTACTTTACTCTCAGAGCATAGAATCTTGTCTATCAAAGCTGAAATGATAACACAGAAGTGTCCAAATATATTTCACTAGGCAATGAGCACACGTTACTGGTATGACTTTTGCTGTTTTCAGCACACTATATTATTATTCTCAGTTTTGATGAACCTGGATTGAACCTGGATTTTACTTTAATGTTCCTAAGTTTTCTTCACTCCTGGTATACTTTACCGTTGTTTATTAAGCATTGTTCTATTTCCAACTGCTGCTTCTGTATCATCACTAAAAGAGAACAAAAAATGCACAGACAGAAATGCGGAGGCCATGAAGGATGCTATATTATGTTTTCCTAAAACCAATTCTACAATCTTACAATTATTTTACCATGTTTGGTCTCTCCAACCTTATGCTTGAAAAGAACATCATAGCAGTCATAACATGAAGACAGTTGCATGACACTCAACTTCATGGCAAAGTACTTTTTAGAGATCAGATCTCCAACAGATCCATAGGTGTGTTCAGAGCACATAACTCCAAGCTGTGTTTTAATTCAGCCTGGTGTGCAGCAGAGCAGCTCTGTCCCCAGTCATCTGGGGGATGGAGGCCAAAGAAAAGCCTAATGGATGGAGGGTGTGGGAGATCACTGACTGGATCGTAACTGGGATAATTAGTAAAAGAGATTCCTGCCTTTTCAAAACCAAGCCAAGTTCAAGAGCAACAACTTCCTGAGGAACCCAAATTCAGACAAACTATATTTTATGAACAATCAATACCCAGCAGAGCTAATAAAGACAGCTTTGTTCCCTGCTAGAAAGATTGATGTATCCTGACACTATGAGTCTCATGCCTCAAAGGACTGAAAGGATTTGCTCAAATCAGTAACAGCATCTGTGCAATAAAGAGCAATATTGAACTGCTTGGTCAGAAATACCATTCTTTAGAAGACAAATCTCAAACAGAAAGATATTCCTTCCAGATTTTATTTCCAACTTGTGGTGGTACTATCTGAGATCCCCTTATCTGCTATTAGGAATGGTATCTGAAATGAAGATTATGAGGAAAAAGAAGACATTTGTATGCACTACAACTCCTGTGTCTCAGGACAATTAACAAAGCTTTAGCTGCGCAATTTCAAACAGAGCAAGAAAAAGAAAAGCTCCCTCAAACCCTGAAAATGGAGGAAGGCTGAAGTATGTACAAGTCAAAGAGCCACCTGAAGAGGTGCCTTTTTCCCCAGTACAGACAAGGTTGAGAGAGTCCTGACGTCAAATGGAAGTTGCTCAGTGTGCATACTTATGTAGGTCACTCAGGACCTATCTAGGTCACCTTCTTTGCAGATTTAAGCAAGTAATTTGCTCTTTCAAAGGAAGTAGCTGGTTTAGTCCCTCACTTGCAGATTAACACTACAAAGAAGTGTCTAGTGCCAAAGGCAACACATGCTACATGCACGAATAATCTGAAAAGAAGGGTGGAAGGACATCTTAAAACCTAACAGATCCAAGAAATTAGAACTTATCTACATGGAACAGAGCAGACATCCAGGCAGGCAAATTGGAAATCCTGACAATTTCAATTTAGGAATAAGTAAGGTGCCTTGCTCCTGGTGTTAGAATTTGGCATTCATTGCCATGAAGCACATCAGTCTTATAGCATCGGAAAGATCACGTATTTCACTGAAAAGAAAAGAAGCTAATGTTCAGTGATTAGGACAATTTCTAAGAGATAGTGGTCTTGTTCCCTATCCCTGGTGGCATTGAAGGCTAGGCTGGATGGGAGTCTGTGCAGCCTGGTCTAGTGAAAGGTGTCCCTGGCTATGGCAGGGGTGTTGGAATCAGATAATCTTTAAGATCCCTTCCAACCCAAGCCATTCTATGATTCTATGATTCTACAGCATTACTTGCAGGAGAAGAGCCAGACTGAACTAAAATAGGTGTCTTCACAACTTCCAGGCACTGATGAATACATCTTGATGTCATGACCTGAAGGGAGGAGGAGGCAAAAAGTCCAAATCCAGTTGCCATATGTTCCCTAAATTAAAGGGAACAAAAACCCCACACATATGCAGACCATATTTAGAAGTCTGCAAATTTAATGTATCTAGAGCTGACAGATTACAGACATCAATAACCAGAGGGCAAACAGGCAGTTGTGAAACTATCCATTGTGAAAGAAAAAATTAGCAAGTACTTTAGTAATGTTATCTTCCAGAAGATGTTAGAAATACAGAGATAAGGGATAAAATGGAAGAAAGTACTACCAGCAAGATAAATTACATTATTGCTGCCCTGCTCATACAAATTCTGATTATAGGAAGACTCGAAGAAATTACAAAGCAGTTTACAGTTTACTCTTGTATCACCCACCAGAAGATAACTTAGTCATAAAGCTTACATTGTATTCTTCAGGATCTCCTGTATTTCAACAGTATAATGGCTTTTCTACTGATTAAGCCTTTCTGCTGCAGTTCTTCAATGGAAAAGACTCACAGAATAAAAGTAAGTGAGCTATTACAATTTTTTTTTAAGATAAATCTTTAGAAGTCTCACCATGCTACTGAGTGGTGCCAGGCAATCCTGGAATTGCTCTTAAATGTGATTACCTTATATAAGCCACGTATGCCCTCTGTCTTGTATATCTTTATAAGAGCATCAAACATTCCTCTGTACTGCCGCTTGGATGGATCAACACCAGCGTTATATTGCAGCACAAGTCGAGTCTTCGTTACCCATATTGGGTTTGTAATGCACAGAGTCATGGCTCCTGAGAACAAAGAAGTTACACTAATTGTTATGCCAACTCCAAAGCTCATCCCAGCTTGCTCAGTCCAATATAACACAGCCTTCTACAATGACAAAACTACTTATCCTACCAGAGTACTCATGTTGTTTAGAACAGGTGAAGTTTATGCCCTCCATTGCTCCCTCTCCCTCCCTTCAAAGCTCACAATCAAGTCCAATTTACTCCTGCTGAGGGTACTTTTGCAGAGCACATTATTTTTGCATATTCCTAGTACAGCCCCTTTTTTGCTTCACCTTTCCACAGTTAGTCGTATAACCTGTAGTGGACAGGAAATGTAATTTCTTAATGTACCACTGATTATCTGAGTTATTCTTCAGTATACAATAACTCAAATTTTAATGGACACCTCAGTGATAGGAAACTTGCTTGATAATATTGACAGGTTAATAGCAACAACTGGTTATAGCTTTATAGAGTACTGAAAATCCCATTGTAGAAGAACCCATTACTATTTTTCATGTCAAACCACATGCCTTTTATTTCAGCATTAAATGAATGCCTCAAAATCCTAATAAAAAGTCCTCTGAATCGCTTGTAGAGCACGCAGTGACAGGACAAGGGTAGATGGATTCAAACTGAAAGAGAGTAGGTTTAGATTACATATTAGGCAGAAGTTCTTTACTGTGAGAGAGGTGAGGCACTGGAACAGGCTGCCCAGAGAAGTTGTGGATACTCCATCTTTGGAAGGGTTCCAGGCCAGGCTGGATGGGGCTTTGGGCAACCTTGTCTAGTGAACAGTGTCCCTGCCCACGACTGGGTTGGAACTAGATGATTTTTGAGGTCTCTTCCAACCCAAATAATTCCAGGATTCAACAGGCCTTCTCCTTTCCAGGTACAAGTGTTACACATTTAACAACTTAACAATCTGATAGCAGTAGATCTCTATAGTTACATTTCGGGACCCAATATAGTACTAAATATGGAAAACACTTATACAGAATGAAAACAAGTTCAAAAGACATTTTGGCAACTGCTAATTCTGCACAGAACTGAAGGACCACAGTGACCCACCTATTTGTGTTAGACATCTTTATTTTATTTACAGACAATAAATTATTGCATTTGGGCTGGAACACATACACTTGCCACCTGTAAGAAAAAGCTGCACTGACACAGAAAGGCAGGTAGCAGTATATGGAAAGGCTAGAAATGAACGTTAATCTTTGCATTTAAACTCACCTGCCTCTGCAGCTGACACTAGATGTTCGCTTGCACTGAGACTTTCCATCTTCCCTTCCTTCTTGTAAGCTTTGATGGCATTGTAACTGGAAAACGTAAAACATAATTTAGTAATGGTGAAAACAGACCTACATCACAAAAACCCCAAGCCCAGAATGACAAACTACCCGACTTAAGATCATGGTGGTACACAGCCTTTGAAGAAAACGTATCTAAACTATTTTTTTTAATTGATTAACTGATCTCTGAGCACTTAGCTCTTTAAAGTGAACTCTGGTAATATATATTTAAATTGTATTATTAAGCTGTCAGTATCAAGGGGACTGTGTCTTGAAAATTATCAGATATTAGGAATTAACTTGTAAAAGAACAGATTGGACAGCCTCCTTTTTTTTGGGAGCCACACTGACAGCTATCTATCCTCTAGCTCAGAAATACACTGAGCTTTCCTCTTTTGGTCCAGTTTGCAGTCTTTGTGGATTAAGAAATTGTCAGCAGAAGATGAACTGTCAATAGGAATCTACAGCAAAGCTTACGGACTGAAGTACAACAGACTAGACAACTGACAAGTGAGCTTTGCATAGGCATACCAGTAAACTAGCCCCTAACATGTTTCAATTAATAGGGATAAGCAGTAAATCAGGTCACAGTAACAGAGTTAAAGTAGAATATTAAAAAATGGGCTTTATAAGCAAAGCCCATCAACTGACAAAAACAATGAAAGAACTGTCATTAAAATGATTAAAAACAATCAGACATTCAGTTTTAGTAGAAAACTTTAATTCTTAATAAATCAGTTTAGGTTCTTGCTTTTCATGAGGTTTTAAGCACAGCGTGTTGGCACTTCTAGATGATTCTTTATGAATAGTATCACCACCTCTCAAGTTCCTTAGTATTTTCACAGCACCAAAGGAATGCACTGTACCTGACAAAGGAACAGGGCTCTGACTCAGATTGCTTAAATTCTAAAACAGCAAATCATGTGAAGGGTAATAGACCTGGACTAGCTAAGAGAATCACAAGTTTATAAGTCACTTAGCACATTTTTATATCCCACAAAGAAGATGCAATGTCTATCTGAACACTACATTGTGCAGGGCATGACACATTTTACAGTTCTACTTACAAGAAAAAGTAAAGTCCCCAGGAAGCCCCTGCTCCCACCATGTTTGGAGTCACCCCTTGATATAAGCCTCGTAGTCCTTCATGCTTCCAGACAGTGCTCATACAGTGGAGAATCCCATTGTACTTTGGCCTCAGCTCCAATCCATCGCTTACTACGAAAGAAAGAAATTATGCTGGAAAACATTTCAGGAAACACGAAGGTCAACTGCGTCCAAGCCAATACAGAAGTCCACAGACTACAAAGCAAGCTCCAAACGAACACAAAACGTAGCTGATCAACTGTATTACAAAAGTAGTAAAAGTAGTATTTCACAAGTATGCAACAGCTGGGGTTTACAGCTTTATGTCTAGAGTTCAAGAACTTGGGAAAAAAAGAGGTGGAAAAGAAACAAAAAAACCAAGAAAGAGAACTCCTTAGCTCAGTAAGACAAAGGTTAAACAAAAGTGCAAAAATGCACTTCTGTGCATTTTTAGTGAGCAGATTTGAATTGAAGTTTTCGGTCTTTATTTTTAGCGCTACAGCAATTTTGCATATTTTAAGTGATATGGGTGGGGTCCTTGACTACATGTTTCTCTAAGTTGTTTAGCTAAGTCCCAAATAACAACTCTTAAATTCAAATTTTCTCTTTAAAATGTTGTATAAAGCAATGGGTCATGTCTTACTGATACCCAGGTGTGTTTTCACCAAAATACTCAAAGGTTACTTCTCCCACCTAGTAACCTATGAGGTGGTTGTCCAAATATTCAGAAAATGTCACTTCAAAAATACAGAAAACAACACAACTTTTTGTCTGACAGATTATGTAGAACATGGACATCCACAACACTTACAGTGGTAATTACTATTGCTCCTACCATAACAGCAAGGGAGTAAGTTGATCACTGATGACATATGTGATATGGTGACATGACAAGAGGTAACAAACACAAGCTGAAATACAGGGAGCTCTGACCACAACTTTGTATCCAGCAGAGTGGCCAAATACTTGAACAAGTTGCCTGAAGAGCATCTTTGGAGCTACTCAAAACTCCAGCACACAAGACTGAGCAAACTGAACTAAGCAGAGCTTATCGGAGTAGGGGGTGAACCCCTTAGCTCTCTTCTGACCTAAATTACTCTATGATGCCAACACAGCAGCAGTTTTCATTCTTAATATAGGCATAAGGCTAGACTGCAACTGTACTGAAAATTGATCTCAAAGCTTTACAATCAGTCAAGTTTTTGTGTCCCCATCAAGATTAAGACTGGTAAACAGACATTTTCTGTTCAGTGCCACATTTATGACTCATTCCCCTTGAACTTTGTGTATGGTACTGTACATTGTGACAGACTTCAGCATCAAACACAAAATGCTTTTTCTGAGCACAGTATGACAAGGCCTCAATACCTTGACAACCACCCAAAACTAGAACACAAACACCTCTTTTCTGCCTCCTGAATGAGCGCTGCTAGACCTTTCCTAAAGACATTTCTGAATTTTTTTACCATGCAGCAACTAGATCAAGTTTATAAACATATTAAACAACATGGGAAATCAGAGACATGAATGCAAGTCTGTCTGCCAATGATGCTGCCAAGAATCTTCACAACATTAATTTCTAATATCAGCTCCTAGTCCCTGGTTGAAGACAAAACATAGGAATTGTTATTTTCAACCCCAACAAGCATGTGAAAGTACATGACCTCCAAAAGCCACCTAATCCAAACCTGTACTCAAACCAGATCTAATTGGATCTGGTTACTTAGGGACACGACCAGTTGACTCCTGAACGTTTCCAAGGCTGAAGAGATCACAGCCTCTCAGGGCAACCTTTTCCAGTACTTGACCACCCTCACAGTAAAGTAACTGGAATTTTCCACATTCAAACTTGCGCCTGTTCCTTCTTGCCCTATTAACTACCTCCAAGAAGAATCTGGCGTTACCTTCTCTGTGTCCTCCAACAACATTGTCATGGACTGCAATTTTAGCTCCCTCAGCCCTTCCTTTCTGAGGCCAAACTGATCCTATTCTGTCAGCCTGTTCTCCTGTGCCATGTGCTTCAGCCTCCACTGGAATTACGCCAGTATGTCACTGTCTGCCTTCCTTGGACTGCAGAGCTCCACACTACACACAGTACTTCTGACACGGTTTCACAAGTGGGAAATAGAAAAGAGCACCTCTGCTGGCTGTGCTTCTCATAAGGCAGCCCAGGATGTGCCCAACTAAGACATGCAACGTTTTAAACTTTGTAAAACGTCTCTGTGATAGTTTGTTTTTAACATCATAAAACACCCACGTATCTATTTAAGAAAACAACGCTAAGATATAGTAAAATGTTTCAAACTCTTTAAAAGATAATATGATAAATGGAGGACGTGTTTCTCAAACTAGCAGAAAAGTCAAGAGAAGCTGCCACGTTTCCCTGCGGAAAAAAAATCTAGTTGAAGAGTTTTCTGCAAAACAGTACATCTATTGTTAACCAAGGTTATCCCAAAACTACCGCTACGCTTTGAGAGTTGAAAATCTTTGGCATAAAGGTGAACTTTGAACGCGGGCTTGGGACAATGTGCCTGTTAAAAGCAAGCAGTTGGCTGATGTCCTCTGGCACGGCTGGTCATCAAAGGGGGGGAAGAGGCTGGCCAGCTCTCTAATCTGCCGGGGAACAGCTCGAGGCACACAGCACATTCTACAGTCCCTAGAAGTGACAAGAAGAGGCTTTGAGATAGCAGGGAAGAGGATGGGAGCCCGTCCGTTCCGGCTTACGGCCAGTTTATCCCCGCCGTGGGCACCCGCGGTCCTAGAGCCGCACAGGGGGCTGGCAGAGCCGCACACGGGGCTGGCAGAGCCGCACACGGGGCTGGCAGAGCCGCACACGGGGCGGGCAGAGCCGCACACGGGGCTGGCAGAGCCGCACACGGGGCTGGCAGAGCCGCACA
>VZRM01005893.1:2495021-2540980 GCA_013397955.1 Grantiella picta | reverse complement strand
GCTCCCGGGTCGGCCTCCCGATCGGGTCGGAAGGGGTGAGGCCGGCGGCGGAGGGAGGGAGGCGGCCAGGCAGGAAGGCTTTCGGGCGCCCGTCGGCCGCGCCCCGCCTCTCTCCGCTCCGCTCCGGTCCGGTCCGTTCCCCTCCCTTCTGTCAGCTGCGAGAATTGGAGCGGCCGGGCAGTGGGCTTTGGCCTTCCCTCCTTCCCAGGGCCGGCAGTTGTTCCCCGCCGGTGCCGCTGCCGCGGGGGGATTCGGGTGCGGTGTCTGTCCGCGCAGGAAGCCTTCCTTCCTTCCCTTGCCGCGCTCCGGGCCGGCCGGCTGCCGGAGCTGCGTGTCGGGCTGCCCGAGCCTGGCCGGAAAGCGGTCAGAGGAGTGCGGGGCTGGGGGTTTAATCGCTGCTCTCTCTGGTACCCCGAGGTTGCTCTTAGTATTACCGAGGTCATACCCTTTGCGGTTTTTTTGCTCTTAATGCTGGTTTATTCCTGGTACGTCGCGTTCTGCTTCTTGCACGTTCACGTGGCAAAATTGTTGATTGTATGCTGATTTCACACAGACAGTAATAGAGTCCTGTAGGTTGGAAGGGACCTCTAAAGATCGGCTAATTCAACCCCACATACCCTTCCCTGTGGTGAGCAAGAACATCTTCAGCTGGATCAGGCTGCTCAGAGCCTTGATGGAGCATGTGCCATCTCATTGTAAAAAAACATTCTTACTTCTATCTAGCCTAAATTTACACTAAGTTTAAAACTATTACTCACTGTCACATCACAACAGGCCCTCTAAAAAGTCTGTCCGCATCTTTCTCATAGCCCACTTTAAGTACTGAAGGGCTACAGTGAGGTTTCTCCAGTGCCTTCTCTTCTCCAGGCTGAACAACCCCAGCTCTCACAGCCTTTCCTCATGGGAGAGGTAGTCCATCCCTCGGATCACGTCTCTCCTCTGAACTTGCTCCGACGTGGGTTTCTAATGTGTGTGCTTTCTGTTGCAGTTCCAAGGAACTATGACCCTGCATTGCATCCGTTTGAGGTTGCACGGGAGTACACAAGAGCTCTGAATGCCACAAAGCTAGAACGCGTGTTTGCAAAACCCTTTCTTAGTTCACTTGATGGCCACAGAGATGGAGTTAATTGCATGGCCAAACATCCAAAAAGTTTGTCTACAGTGCTGTCTGGAGCTTGTGATGGAGAGGTAAGCTTGCAAACCACAGCAAGGAAGGTACCTTTCTTTCTTGCTTTCTTTGTTCTTTTTCTTTTATGTTTTGTTGGGTTGTTTGGTTGGTTTTGTCACACCTTACCTTTCTGTCTTTGTTCAGCATGTTACCTTTATCCTCACTCAGAAGGTGAAACTTTCTGCCACTCTGTCACTCTGCCACTGGACAGGGGAGACAAAATATAGTGAAAAGTTCATGCATTGAGATAAGGACAGGAAGAGATCACTCACCTATTACCATCAAGGGCAAAACAGACTGAACTTGGAGATATTAATTGAATTTGTTATTAACGAAGTCAGAGCAGGATATGAGAAGTAAAATAAGACCTTAAAGTACCTCCTCTCCTCCCCTCCCTGCTTCCTGGTTTCTACCTCCTCCCTGCCAGCAGGAAATGGGGAAGGAGGGTTAGTCAGTTCATTACAAGTTGTTCCTGCCTCTGCTCGGGGAGAGGAGTCCCTCCACTGCTCCACCATGGGGACTCTCCCATGGGAGACAGCTCTCCATGAACTCCTCCAATGTAAGTCCTTCCCACAGCCTGCAGCTTTTCATGAGCTGCTGCTGTGTGGGTGACTTTTCTACAGTGTGCAGTCCTTCAAGAGCAGGCTGCTCCAGTGTGGGTTCACCACAGGGTCACAGGTTCTAGGAAACCTGCAGTGTGGGCTCCTCTCTCCATGGGTCCACAGGTCCCTGCCAGGAGCCTGCTCCAGCAAGGGCTTCCTGTGGATTCATAGCCTTCTTTGGGTACATTTGGCCTTGGTCTTCTCCATGGGCTGCAGGTGGATCTCTGCGCTCTCAGCAACCTCCTCCATGGGCTGCAGGGGCACAGCTGCCTCACCATGGTCTTCACCACGGGCTGTATGGGAGCCTCAGCTCTGTCCTCTCCTTCTTTGCTGACCTTGGTGTCTGCAAAGTTACTGCTCTCACATATGCTCACTCCTCTCTTCAGAGTGCAATTACATCATCCCATTAACTTTTCTTTCTTCTTACATGTGTTATCACAGAGGCCTTACCACCATTTCTTACTAGCTTGGCCTTGGCCAGTGCTGGGTCTCTGTTGGAGCTGGCTGGCATTGGCTCTGCTGGACATAGGGGAAGCTTCCAGCAGCTTCTCACAGAAGCCACCCCTGTAGACACACCCCACAAAACCTGGCCATCCAAACCCAATACACATTGTAATTTCTTTTTGCTGCCCACATGACCCCTCCATTTCTCCCCCTAAAGCAATTAAAACTGTCAGATTAGCTAGGGGGAAGGGGCACACAACCAAAAACTTGTTGGAATAACAATTTTTCATACTGTTTAAAAAATGGTAACTCTATATACATATATGATTATTTTACATAAATATTATAAATAACAATCAAGGACCCTTTAATTGGAACTTGTTGCAGAAAAAAATACCCATCTTCCCTGAATCCCCTGTCTTTTCTCACCCCTACAGTGTTAATTTTATAGTACTTGAATATTTTAGAGGTGTCTGGGTAGTTGGTTGCTTTCTGCCTTTTGTAGAAAGTGCATATGTCATGCAGTAGTATAAGGGAGGGTTACCTTTTTGGAGAGAAGCAGAACAAATCTCTGTGAAAGTTCAGCCAGATTTCTTATCCACTGATGGAGCAAGTAAAGTACTAAGTACTATAAATACTTAAAAATATAAAATTTGAACTCCATTTATTTGGTGGGTTTTTTTTTTTTCAAATGAGCCCAAAAGCTTTGAAACAGAAACCTCTGTGAGAGGTGGACATCTGTAGAAAATATAGTACAGCAACTGGACCGAAAACATTCTGTTGCTTCCAAATTTCTTTTTGCTTTTGTCTTTAAAGGGGTATTTTTTTTTTTGCTAAATGTATAATTGCTGTTGTTTTTTATCAAGAATTCCAGTTCAGAAATAGGGGAGTGCAAAACGGAGAAAGTATACAGCTTAGGTCAGGGGAGAGGGTAAGAAGGAAACAGCCTCACTTTTAAAATTATTTTTCAAGAAGGGAATAATTAAATGGTTTTCAACATTATAAAATCTGACCAGTGCATAAGCCAACTCCCCCATTTCATTACAGCATGTGTGATCTATTGTACCTGAATTGTGAACTGCAGCTGTGGGCTGTAGAGATCTTCCAGAATATTTGCATCTATATTTTTAACAGGTTAAAATTTGGAACTTGACCAAACGACAGTGTATTCGCACTATACAAGCCCATGAAGGCTTTGTTCGAGGCATGTGTGTCCGTTTCTGTGGTACATCATTCTTCACTGTAAGTATTATGTATCTCCTTAATACAGTGCAGCAGTACAGAGTGCCTGTTCACCATCTGTTTTCCACTGAGAAGCTTGCTCTCTGCCATACAATATTTAGATATTGTGTGAATACGCTTATTAAATTTGTCGGTGAACCTGACAGTTCTAGTTACGATGAAATTTTTTCTGATGCTGGGACACGGATGTCATTCAAGACTATCAAAGGGTAAATACCAGAAAATAGCTAACAGATGGTAACGTAATTAAAACTCGAGTAAACTAGTTTTCATTAAAATAGTAAATGGATTATGTTCATTGAAAGAGATAGAAGCATGTAAAAAAGTAACCATTTACATATACTATGATTAAAGATAATCTGATTTAAGTCCAGATCATTCCATGTTAATTAAGCTTTATTAACTTACATCAACCACAACAGATTCAGTTGTTTGTAAATTGCCTGGAAATAGTATGTCTTCCTGTTGGCATTAAAACAGTTCTAAGATGACACAATAAGAAGAACTGTTTTTGAAAACTAGTGTCCTGAAATTCTGCTTTGTTTGAACTGGTCATAGAAGAGCCGTATAGGGGAATATTGGGGAAGTCATAGTGAAAAATCCCAAGTGGCTCCAAGTTATTGTCCCCTTTTGTCAATCCCTCTGCCTGAAAATTGAGAGAGGGAGAGAAGAAACAGTAGTAGTGCAGTCAGGGAGGCGAAGATAAACTTGTAAAACTAACATTTTTTTAGGCCTGTTTGCATGATCCAGGTCACTGCACAGCCATGCAGAAGCTTGTGCTGGCATTAGTGCAAGAGGTAGAACAGAATTTGGAACAGGCAACCAGAGCAACTGAAGTGGAAAGTGCCTTTTAACTGATTACATGCTCATCAAAGTGACTTCCAGAAGATAATTTGCAGTTTCAGGTGCCAGTTGATTAAAAATCACAAAATGTAGCCTTAAAAAATAGCCATCATTCTGGCTCCCCTTTTTTGTATTTAGCCATCTATTTTGAAAACTGGAAAAGCTTTGTGGATCGAGACAGGCAGTTGAATGGGTGAAGGAAAGGTGGTGGTGGGAAACAAGTGACGAACTGGAAATCCATCACCTGCTCTCACAAGCAGACAGATGCCCAGACAATCTGTGAGCAGCAGCCACTGTGGAGCCAGCCACCACCTCCTCTTTGTGCTCCCACTACCCCAGCTTTTATGGCAGAGCATTGTTCTGTGGTATGGAATACTCCTTTGGCCAGTTCAGGACATCTGCCTGATGTCCTCCCCCAGTCTGTTGCCCACACCAAACCTGTTTGCTGGTGGGTGAAGCAGAGTGCTCAGCAATAGCCAAGGCTTGGGTATTGTATCAGCACTGTTTTAGCCACAGATCAAGAACACTGTGCCAGCTGGGCTGCTGTGGAGAATGTTCACTCCAGCCAGACCATGGACATGTTTTAACAACATATTATGACCAGGAGAGCTAATCTGCAGCTTAGAGGTATAAAATGGAACAGTGAACAGGCAAAGCACTTGTGTGTGTCACAGAACATTTTTTTTGAAAGGTTGCCTGTATTTAGTTGCAAAGCACATCTAGCAAAATGAAAGGGAATATATTTACATAAAACTGCACATGCTTTGTCCAATATTTCCAGGTTGGTGATGACAAAACTGTGAAACAGTGGAAAATGGAGAACCCAGAATATGGAGAAGAAGAAGAACCTATTCATACAATTCTTGGAAAGGTAGTAAATCTGAGTTTTCATTTTCCCACATCTCTTCTTTTGAGTCAAGTTTGAATCAATTCTTACCTAGCTTTTGAAGGAGAGAGAGAAATAGTTTGATACCATCTGTTACCATAATGGGTTGTGAGGTGATGGCATCAGATTGTGTAATGGCACTTTTAAAGTATCTTCATGTTTTTATTACATTTTTTTTACATGTAACCAGAAAGGACTACCTCAAATGCCATCAGAGACTGCTTAGCACTGTCTGTACTAATTATTCCTTTCCTGCAAACTGGTCACATTTCTCTGTAATCTCTTCAGACATGTGTTGTCAGTGCTTAGTCTGCATTAAATAACTTTCTTTTCTTGCCAATACCTCACAGCCATTCAATACAAAATACTAACTTTACATCTTTCTTTTGACAAAAGCAGTCTGAAAATATAAAGTTTGACTCTTTGAACTTACGATAAGCTATGTTAGTGAAAACATTAAATGCTTTTTTCAAATAGATAGTTTGAAACTCTTTAGTTATTGGAGTGTCTGTGGAACCCACTCATGTCCCCACTGAAAATTCAGTTGCACTCTTAAAAGTCAGCCTTGTAAATATGCCTTTAGTGCCAACTCCATTGTAAATTAACAAGAAGTGCATACATGCATCTTGAATGAAAAAGAAAGCTTACCTACTGGTAGGGTACATCCAATAAGGCTTAGGTTCTGGTAGCACTGGTGACTTAATTTTCAGTAATATAAATGAGTAAAACTATGGGAGACTCCATATGCAATGATTTGTTGACCTTTTTTCTAACAGAACATACTTGCATATTTATGCATATGATTGAGTTTTTTAATATTTGCTTTGTTTTTTGTTTTTTCCCTTAAAGACAGTATATACAGGAATTGATCACCACTGGAAGGAACCTGTTTTTGCCACCTGTGGCCATCAAGTGGACATTTGGGATGAGCAAAGGACAAGCCCCAAGTGTTCTCTGACTTGGGGGTTTGATAGCATAAGCAGTGTAAAATTTAATCCCATTGAGGTAATGCTTCTGTTATATATAGAAATCAATATTTTTCTTGAGCAGTATGAGATCTAGACTCTGTTTATACCACCTTGAATTTTTTTTTTCCAAATTTAGATTTTGATTTACGTTTTAATGGAATATTTTGGGGGGCATATACATGGATTTTTATGGTTCTGTTATTCTGGAGTGCAGCACCATATATTTTTATTTTCCTATCTTTTGTCTCTGTTATGGGTGGGAGAGGAAAAACAAAAGCAGGGCAGTCTTCATTCTGCCCACAACAATACATACCTGGTACCTCAGTCATACAGAATAGCAGTTATGTGGCTATGGAGCTGCCAGTTCATCTGTTCCAGTATTTTACTACCTGTGACTGAAACTTCTCACCCTCTCCATGGCAAAACAATTGCATTTGATCTTTTACAGCACTTCCTGTTATACCCCTGGACTGGGCTATGCTCATAGGAAAAAGCATTTATGAGGACTTGCCTCTTAGTTTTAAAGCAGAGGGCACTGGATGGATTCTGAATCTTACAGGGAAAACTATTTAAAATGTTTATGCTGGATAATTAGCTGCACAGAAAAAATGATGAATGTATTTCCTTGGCTGAAAAAGAAATTGATGACCAGCTTTGTGAAATAGCTTAAGTATCTGATGTAAGCTGTTAACCACACTCTGGAAGTATTTCAAAGACCATACACACTGGTTTTGGTTTTTCTTTTCAGACTTACCTTCTGGGAAGCTGTGCTTCTGACAGAAATATTGTCCTATATGATATGAGGAAATCAACTCCATTAAAGAAGGTAATGTTTTTCTTTTTAAGATCAATTAATGGTGCTAATAATCATACTGAATATGTTAATAGCCTGTGAGTGTTGGTGACACTAGAGAATGGGAAGCTCTGAACTGCGTGTTCACTGAGTTTTCATTGTCTGAGTCTTCTGAGTTTGAATTAATTTTGGGATTTAAACAATGCAGAGTTAGAAGGGCCCTTTTCTGCGTTCAGACGGGCTGTCATGCTCACTCTGTTGTAATTCTTGATCAAGTGCCTGACCTGACAGCAATTTCACAATAAGAACTTTATGTTCCTGTATTGTATTCTGTCTATGTGTGTGTGATTTTCTTTTTCTTTTTTCCTCCTCCTTGCCAGAAGGAAACAAGGTATCTTCACCAGAGAGCCTTGCTCTGCATTTGAAAAGGTGTTTTTCCTTTGCAGGGAGATAAACCCTTCCATATGCACCTCCTATAAACATTCAGAAATCCTTTGCAGTGTAATCAAAATAGTATTTATATGTGGAACTTAACCAATGATGTAAAGATTCCTATTTAAGAGAATATATGTATTTATTTTAGATAAGAAGCCAGTAATTCATACACACATATCAAACCTCAATCAAGTTCAGTAGTCTTGAGCCTCAGAACTATCTTAACAATATTCTTCTTCAATATTCTGGCTTGTGAATATGCACTCAGTGTTCTCCTGTGTTACATACTGTCTGCAATGTCATTGATCTGATACACACTAGAACATTATAATGGCACTTAGCTATAAAATAGGAATGTTGTTGGCATAACAATATTTCTTACTCTCCCTGTGTCTCAACAATTTTTAACGAAATTTCACTTGGACCACTGAGGCAGTGCTTATAAAAACTTGTCAGTGATGCCAGCAGAAGACCTGAATGTTGAAATTAACACAGCCAGTGTTCACTGTAGAGCTGCAGTTACAAGGTCAAAGGATGAAGTTTGATCCTTTGTGAACTAAGTTTCAATCTAACAGAATATTTCATATGTGTATAGGCTAAATATATAAGACTGTACACAGATGTGCATATAGACCTGTGTGCACACGTTTGGATATGTGTATCTCAGGTGAGCAGTGTGCAGGTGCTGTTAATTAGAAGTACCTTACTTATGTATGGGCACTGGTTTCTGGCACTGATGCATTCCTGGGATTTGATCAGCGAAGCAGTTGGAACTCAGTGGCAGTCCTTTCATTAATGGAAATAGGAGTACAACTTTTCACATCATGCAGCAGTAGCTCTCTTGACTGACTGTCCTGAGTGTGGGTTTTGAACCCTTAAGTTTAAAAGAGGGAGGGATAAGATAGTGAGATTCTACCTATCTTTAAAATATGAACTAGTCTAAAAAAAGTTGGGAAAAGATGAATGAAAGCAATTCTGCCGGACAACAAGAGGAAAATGTTTTGGTAGGAGTTGGTACACTTTAAAAGTCATTCTTGTGCAACATGTGGTATCAATAATGCTTAGGGTGTTTTAAAGATAGACTTTAGCATTTAAACAGCTCATGGAAACTGTGTTTTCTCTTGCTTGTTATATTCTTAGCTGTTCATCTCAACCAAATAATTAATCTGTCTTCCTTTACTACCTACAAAGTATTTGGGTAATCTGTTTTTGTGTTAAGATAACCTCAGCATCTCCAGACTAACACTCTTTGTAAACAAGTTTCACAGTTAAAATAAAGAAACCAAGAGAGCCAAGTCTTCAGGGACTTCACAATTTTGACTTGCCTTAATAAGGACTTAAACTTGCCCATTTTATAAGATGTACAATAGATCAAAAATAGTGGTAAAAGATGGCTCTGGTATGGGTTTAGATAGTTCTGAAATGCCATTATTAATGTATTTACAGCAACTTAAATCACTTCCATCCGGGGTTGCCTTGCATAGTTGTTACTGTACCTGATGTTAGAACTGTACAGAAAAACTCATTTCTTAGGCACTATTTTAATTCCAAAAACCACTGCTGAAATGAACTGAAGGCTTGTAAATTTCAGTGAAAAAACAGAGATTTGGAGCATGACAAAACTTGACTCCTTTTGAAAGAGCAGGAATTTTTGGCAATATTGAAGTTATTTTGTGACATGATTTAAAGTACTTATTATACATATGGTGGGGTTACCATTAGTTGTGTGCTCATTTTGCAGTGGCTGGTAAACTTGTACAGGGAGGAATAAAGAACACTCCTTGGTGATTAACTTCCCAAATCTGTGCAAGGTTTATAACCAGTACAATACAATACTGAAATCTGAGCAAATTTTGGTTGTCACATTAGTGTAAACATAGAGCATCTCAGTGGCCACTTTTTAAACTAGCAATCACTTTGAACATCTGATGATTACATTCAGTTCTGGATGCATGTAGTTTCTGAAAATGAGTGGTGTTCTGGAGCACAGAGTTTATAATGAACAGGGTAATGTCACCTAGGAAATGGGGGCTTAGGGAGAATGATAATTATGAGGATAGGCACACACTCCTTGCAATCTTTTGGAGGGGTGTTCAGTAAAGTCATCACTATTAACTTGTTTTGAGACTGTTTCATTACTGTAAGAGTTATAATTTTACAACTCTTTTCTGAAATACGAGTGTAAATTTATGGGGCTTGGTGTAGTAAGTCAAGAACAAAAATGAGGTTTGAGTACCATAGCTTTAAACACCCAAATTTCAGGATTTTTGAGTAGGATTATAGTTGGCCTGGAGCACTGTAAAAAATCCTGTTTAGAGTTATTCAGTCTGTTAATTACACATCCACTTTGTGTCAGGCATACTGTATAGTTCTTGTTTTTAAATCCGACAGTTCGGAGTTCCTCTCAGTCTCGGCAGAAGCCAGAGCTGCTGTGTGTGGTGTGTCGGGTGACCTCCTTCCTACCTTGCCTTGTCCCACGGGGACCCCACTGTCCCCCAAGGTGGGGACATCCAGCACACAGCTTCCTGATGCCTCTTATCTAGTCTGCAGTTAGCAAAGGAGAAAGGTCTTATTAGTTTATCAGCTGCCTTCCTCCCACTTCGGGGCCTCTTTATTGGCCATATGTGTACAAGCAACAAGCAAATCTTACAAATGTGTGAGGAATGATTCATTGCTGATACAGTGATAGTGCTGAGTAGATGACAACACAGTAACTTCTGTATACATTGCTTGGCACTTCAGCAAGAAATGGCAACTGTCCAGGAAAATTCATGAACTGCAATTTCAGACATAAAATAATGAAGGGGTGATAACTGGGAGAACATAAAAATGTTGTAATTGCTTTGTAAATGCTGGTTCACAGCTTCAATTAATGACTGTCCCTTGAAATAACAATTTAATTAGGTGTGTCTATAGATTACTTAACTAAAGGTTCCTGTAAATAGGATGGAGAAGTGGAATTTCTCAGAAGTTCCAGATTTACTTGTTGACCCCTAGCAGGTTTCTATGATAAATGACCACTTAAAAGGATTTGATTCTAAGGAAAATTTAATTTTTGTAAAGGTCAAAACAGTAAGCATATGATGAGGGACAGGAGGTTCTTGAGTTTCACTTCTAACACTGCTGAGGAAATATTCTGTCATGTCACTGTTCCTCTGGCATAAATCTCTATCTACAAAGTGCTTGTCTTCAGTGGGTACAGGAAGTTTTGAACTACAGTGAGTATTTTACTACCTATAACAAGGTAGCAATGTGTAAATGTATTTCAGGTTATCTTGAACATGAGGACAAATACATTGTGTTGGAACCCTATGGAAGCTTTCATTTTTACTGCAGATTCTAAAGATTACAAGTAAGTGTGACCTTGCTTTTTGATAATCCTGGACATATTACATTTTTAATTTGTGTCTTGGTGATTTATGATCATGCTAAAATAAATTTTTAAGAGACTACTCAAACTTTAAACTTGAATCACTTAATAACCTAGAGTTATAGGCATACTCATTATAAGATACAGAAATTGATAGTAAACTGCCTCTTTCTATGTGTTTCAGACTTGGGGGGGGTAAAAAGTAGTGTAACTTAGAATAAATGCAGCTGAACCAATGCAAGTATGACTTGAAATGGGACCTGGAAAATATGTACTATTGGTCCTGTCTGAGGCAATATAAGTGTTTATTTTCTTGCCAGCTCTTGCGAAGCTTGATACGTTGTACTGATCAGCTATTTTGATGAGAACATTTCTTTAAAAAAGTAAATTAATCTTCTGTGAGACAGTTCTGGAGGCTGCAGTACTTATCCTTTCAATGTCTCAGAGCAGTTTTTTGCTTTTGAACAATACTATTCATGTGAACAGCTAATCTGATATTGAAAAAGCTGTCTCTTCAAAACTAGGCCATTGCAAATGTTCTCCATATCCTTTTTTCCAGGAAGTCAGTGCTCTAACAATAGATCACTGTTTTCTTCTAGAACATAGGAATTTTATCACTTATCTTAAGGCTGTTTTATCAAGGAGATGGAATCTGGCTCAGACCTTGAAAGTGGGTGTTGTATTAAATGTGCTGTTTTTCTTGTATTTGTTATGGTATGGTAAAACTATTAGGTTTGTTTATACATTTAGGCTTTTTGTTTATGAATTTGCTTTTTGGTTGGTTCGTTTTTCTTATTTTTTTTTTCTTTTTCCTCTTGCTAAACTAAAAAATATAGCTGTTACTGTCAGGGACTGCTGTCCTCTTGCAGCCTGAAGAAATTAACACACAAAGGCAAATGCATGTATCAGCAATGTGTATACAAGTAGTTACTGATTATATGCAATAGCAGTTTTGAATATGATGCTGCATACTTTCTCTTTGGGAATTTAGAAGGAAGAAGCAATAATTGCCATTATAGTGTTCAGTAAGATATTTGATTTCAGTTATGTATTCATCTGCAGAAAGGAGGGTGAAAAACTTGCTGAATTAAATTTTTTCAACATGATAGTTTTACTAAATAGTTTATCTTAAGCAGGTTTCAATAAATGCATTGTCTGTAAAGCACATATGCTTATTTGACGATCTATACAGTGATTATGCCTGGCTTGTACCACTTAACTTCTTTATTCAAAGGGAGTAGAGGCAGACCTTATGTGAGCTTTGAAGTCCTTAGGAGCAAACCAGCTGTGGTCCAGCAGCTGGGTGTTTGCTTTAAACATAATGCTTTTCTATGGATAGTGTGCTCTGCTGAACTCTGTGTGTAAGGACCAAGCTTTCCCTGCACTCCTACACTTGCTACACAAGCTTTCCTTACTTGTCTAGCCTAAGATAATTAGGCAGTAAGAAAGGGTGCCAGCAAAATGGAACTCTGCAGTAGACTCTGACTTACTAGGAGTTCATATATGGGAATATTTAGAAACCTTTCAGAATTGATAGGCTTGATATAATGATTCAGAGAAGCTTTTACAAGTTCAGGGTGCATACTTATGTCTGAAGATGGAGTAAAACAGGCCAATGTGATGCTTGGAGTCAGTGACCTGTGAAGGGAATTGTGGAGCCTGTCCTTTGACAGTGAGCAAGAAACCTAGGTCTAATCCAGTAACAAAACCCTCTGGTTAACAAACTTCTTTCAAGCCCTAAACAATGCAGTTTTCTTTCTTTTCACATATTATGAGCTATTTTAGGGAGTTCCCTCTGTAATATGGGTCTGCCCTTAAGTGTGCTTTATGTAAAATGTTTAGTTACTTAGTTTACTTAGGAATTGTAGTGATATTAAGCTATTGATGTATTTATTTTAAAGCTTATATACTTTTGATATGCGCTTTCTCGAATCACCTGTGATGGTGCATATGGATCATGTGTCTGCTGTGCTTGATGTGGATTATTCACCCACTGGGAAAGAATTTGTGTCTGCCAGCTTTGATAAGTCCATCCGCATTTTTCCTGTAGACAAAGGTCACAGCAGGTGAGTAGTTTTACACCTTTCTTTCTTGCTGTCATTCATTTCAGTGACTTTCTCCCAAATCCTCAAAATTACTAATTCATTCATTAACACCTTCATTGGGGCATTCACTTCCTGTGAATGTTGAAATCTTATTCTGTTGGTAGCTTAAAGCTGACAGGCTGTGTAGTTGACATAATTCTGGAGTATGAATCAAGAGCAGAACTATTTAACAACTTCCCCAATGCAGAATTAAAATTAGAATGGATTATTGTGCTTGAGTGTAGTCATTTGTATTTTACCAAGGTGAATCCCATTTGATTTCTCTCTCTATGCATCTTTAATGTTTTTAGATTGCTTTGTACTGTTTCTGTCACCACTTATGTTTGTAGTGTATTGCAACATTATTGCATTTGGTTTTCTAGGGATTGTCTTCATCCTATAAGGATAATTGCTAAAGATATTTTGTAAAATGTATTGCTGTATGAATTCCTGAGGATTAATTAGGGACATTTTTGTGATCTGTTTCAGTACACTTAGTACCTTTTGTTCATATTTCGTTAACCTGGTTTTGATTTGCAATACAGTACTTTGAATACAATTCACTTGGCTTTAGTTTTTCATGTAAGATTTCATAAGTCAGTATATTAAATATTTGGTTGAAGTTCAGATTGAATCTACTGTGTCTCCATTATTTTTTATTTTTCTTTCAGTTTGATAAATACTGAAGTAAGTTATCTGATCTGTCTGGTGTCATTTGATCTTCATAAACCTACCTTCATTATTCTCTCTTGTCAATTCTTCTTCCTTTTTGTTTATTCTTAACTTTATTTTACTTCTGCTTGACTGCCTCTCTCCAACCTTGTCGCCCCAAAAAGTTGTTACGAAGTCAAGTTCTACATGGTTTGAGGGTGAAAATGTTGAAATATTGGTGAAAGAGTATATTTTTATTATTGATGGATGAAATTATGCATGTTGTGTAACTATTTGTGCTCCCGTGCTGCCTTAAAGAGTGAGAGGGGCTGTTTACATTCCCTCTATATTTAATCTGCAGATAGTTTTCATTTTCTTTTTGTCTTCCAGTAATACTTTAAATGTAATTAGGTAGTGCAGTTCCTTTGTAGGTTTGTTGGGTTTTTTCTTCTAATTCTTGCATTACTAAACAATATGGTTAGCAGCTCCTTTGTATGGATTAATAATGTTCACAAAAGTGGCGATGTGCAAAGTTAATTCACATCGCTGAGGGGAAGTTTGCAGACCCCTCAATGCAACAGTAAAAGGCTTTATTCCACATTTTTGCAGATTGTTGCCAAGATCTCTGGAAGATGCTTCCCTCTTTGTCCCCACTTTTTCCCCTTTTGTATGGTAACCATAAATCCTAGCCTTACAAATGAAAAGTTTTGCCTCATGTAGTGTGACTAGAGTGTTCTGGTACACTTAAAATTCTTTAGAAGCTGGGTTTTTTTAGAGTTGCACAGTTCATATTAATCTTATGGAATGGAGGAAAGTCTCTGTATAGAAGATCTGATCCTACTTGGACAACTGAGAGGGCAATTGAGAGTATCTGTAAGTAAGGATCCTGATGCTGTTCTAATTTTGACTTCAATTGCTTTCTATTTTATTTTTAAATGAAAATTTAAATAATGAAATTGTTTAGCCCTAAGAAATAGGAGTTATTATGGAATTGAGTAAATTTAATAAATGCTTAATAAACAGAACTGTGGTTCTGTGCGAACTTTTAAATGACAGATGCAGGTTATTTGGCCATGTTTTCTGTTTTTCCTGTCCCTGAAAAATGATATATAATACCTTGAGATGACAGCCACAGGATAGGCAAAGGCTACAAATTCCAAGTATAGAAAAGTACTTAGTTCCCCAAAGGTGGCTGAAGAAAAACTTTGTTATTGAGTCATACAGAATGAAAGTATACTGAGTCAGTAGAATGAAAGTAAACATAGAAATGCTTGTGGAGGTGCAGATGTGCACACAGGCTATTAAACAGTGAAAAGCTGATGTGAGTATTAATGTTTTCTGATGTGTCTTGTGCTTAGTCTTCCACATAGTTGTTGTAGAGTATTGCTTGCTGGTGAATTACAGGAAGTGATTAAGCTTATTAAAGCTTATTAATTCTGATGTATCACTTACTTTTCTTTTTCTCACAAGCACTTTGGCTCAACCCCAGTCTAGTTTCTCCACTACACTTGAAGTAGATGTTGTTTTCATATTTCTTTTACATTATTACTTGGATTTTCCTTGCAAAAATAACTGAGTAGAAGAAAGAGAATAGCTTATAAACTGTAGAGCATGACTGATACATCAAAGAAGTGGCTATTGGTGGAAAATAAATAGGCCTTTCTTTTTCCTTCCTTTAAGAATGCTAATAAATAGCAAAAATTACCAGAAAAATATATTTAGTCCTTTATTTTAATAGCAAAAATGAAAGAATTAATTTGTTTGACACGTACTTAATGAAAATTAGACAAGAGTTTACCTTAAATATTGGTTTAGATGTAGCATGCCGAAACATTTTTCAACAGCACTTGTTGAGCAGGAGTCTGATGAGCAGAAATTAAAGAAGAAATGGAGTCCATTTTTGGGTGAAGGAGGGAAATCATGAAGAGTAGCAAATCCATTGCCATATCATAAATGAACATCTGGGAGGTGTTTCTTTGTTGTTCTTTTTCCTATTCACAATGGTGGTATCAAATTCTTTGGCATCTATTTTTCTGCTTTCTCATTCTGTAATACTCTCAATGTAAAAGCATATTATTTAAAATTATTTTAGGAACAGTTGCATAGCAGTCTATACCCTTGGCATGTTTTGCAGAAAGAGTTATTTAACTCTTTATTATAGTTTCTATGAAAGCCCTGATTTAAAAAGCATCATATCCTAGGTGGTCCTTTATCATTCTGTCACACTTTATTTGTATCTCTATCTATAGGAAGATCAGCACAGTGTTTAAAAAAGTCAGATTTCTTTAAAAACAACAGCAACAAAAAGGAAAGAAATACATTTTGCCTTGAAGAGAATGCCTTCTGCTATTTGAAAGGTAATGGTGAGAAAAGTGATGGTAGAAAATTTTAAAATGTTTCTCTTTGCTTTAGGGAGGTTTATCATACCAAACGAATGCAGCATGTCATCACTGTAAAATGGACTTCAGATAACAGATACATTCTGTGTGGCTCAGATGAGATGAATATTCGCCTGTGGAAAGCTAATGCTTCTGAAAAACTGGGAGTGGTAAGAGCTGCATTTTGCTTTCTGTGATCACAAGATGTTTGGGATTTTTTTATTGTTATTACAACCAGTTAGCCTCTTCAGCTTTTAAAAACTTGTTTCTAAGAAGAAGCTGTAAAATTATAGTTTGACATTTGTGTTTAATTTCCAGACCGACATGTGCAGTACAGCTCATTGCATTTACTGCAGATTAAGAGTAAGAATAAGAATACATGCCTCATTATTGCTACACAAGGTGACTTTATTGGTCTTGTTTAACATTGCCAGTAATCACCAGTTCTATCTAAACTAGATTTTTTTACCTGTGTGCTAATGGTTAGAATTCTTCCTTAATCACTAGAGAAAAGGTAATAAATTCTGTTTAGCCATATTTAAGTAGTTCTATTGAAGTTTAGAGTTACTACTTTTAAAGATTTTGACTGGCATTCAATTAGTTCATTTTCATTTAAGTTTGTTCGTTCCAAAAAAAAATCATGCTATGATAAGTATATGTATTGTAAAATAGACTATTGGCACTAATGCGTAGCTGAGATTGTCATTAACCTGTATAACACACAGATACCAAGTGGGCACACTCATGTGGTATCTGAAATCCACATAAATCAGTGTAAATCTGTTTGGTGGAGGTGTTCCTAGTGTGAACAATCACCAGCCTCATTAGATAAGTCTTTCAGTTACACTTGTTCAAATGTTTATGTATAAAAAAAGCCAAATGTTCCCTTTCAGTTACCAATCGCATAGATTTACTTGCACAGTTGTATCAAAGTACTGAGGGACTTTGGAGAATTAATTTGGCACTTTGTCTGCTGGGAGTAATCCCTTTATGTAGCTTTATATTGTTATGGTATTTTGGAGGTGCTTACATTGCCTTTTCTGAGCCCACTGGCAGAACTCTCAGATAATGCCTGGGGGAATTTCTGCTTGATCTTGTGAAAGATTGTGGGGAGAGGAAAGGGAAGCTGTGGTTCAGGGAAAAATGTTGTACAGTTGAGGTGATGGATCTGTTGCATACTTACGTCTATGACTGCTTGTGATTACCTGAAGCTCCATCAACCTTAAGTATCTGTAGGAGGGAAGTGGAGCAGAGCTGGGAGAAGTGGCTGGAGGAGGGAGTGGTAGGAGTTCATAGGGCTACTCTGGAAACAGGATAATTCATGGACTGCTGTGCCCTGTGAGGCACTGGATATGGAGTAGCACAGCTAAGGTATTGCAAAGTCCTGTTATTATTTTCATTTTTCCTATAAAGCTGTAGATAGAAAAACATACAGCTTTGTGGTCTTTGCAGTAAATGTGATTACAAACTACTATTTTGGTTGAATTTTTAAAAATTTTTTGGTTTTAAGAATACCTCTTTTTTTTTGAGGTTGCTTTCTCTCCCCCCCACTTCTGCATTGATTCTTGGGATTTTCCCATGTGGTGCTTTGGTCAAACACTTCAATATCAGTTCCATAGTTGCTAATGCCGGGGATTCCACAAAGCTCATTAGAGACTTTACTTTTTGATTTAACTTTTATGTTGAATTTGTTTAAACAGTGCTGTGTTGGGTAGAAATATTACCTCGTTTCCTTCTGTTATATCCATATGCTCGTGGCAGCACCCTTTTCACCTGATTTTATGATATTAACTGAAACTTTCTCTGATTACTCACTATATTTTTAGCAAGAGATCATGATGTTTCTCTCTAAGATGCTGTTCTGTAACAGAATTGTCTGGTATTTTTGACGTTCATCTTTACTCTGAGCCCTTTGTGTGACGGACAAATGAGTAAAAAGAACATCACAAACAGCATTTTCAAGTAGAAGGGGTCCTAACATTTTCAGATGTGAACAAAAAGTTCACTCTAATGACTACTAGATGACGTTGGCTCCTTTGCTTGTGAAAGAGTAAGCATAATTGACTCTGAGAAGTAAAAGGCAAATGCAGCTACTCGTGCATTACAGAAATTTTGCATTACAGAAATTTGCAGAAAAAGGACAACATAGCTATTGAGTGTTCAGAATGCAGACTGCTAAATGACATTCTGCTGTGTTCAGTAGTATTTGCCTCAGTGAAAGCTGGCCATGGATGGGCTGAAAAAAGGCACTACTAATTGTGACTACTGGGTATTGCATATGGTTTGCACATTAATACTCTTGTATTCCTTGACCTGACAGTGAATACTATGCAAAACAGCCTCTGTTGTTCCCTTTTTAAGTCCAGTGTTGTTGCTTGCTGTGCCCCTTGGGGGCTGCACCTGCAATGCAGTTCTGCTCTTCTCTCATGGGATCATTTCAGTAAAGTGTTTGTAATGTGTGTAAGGATGTGCGTTTCTGTCAAAGCACTTTGGCTCTTGGCTCCCAAGAGAACTAAATCAATAACTGTCTATGGCACTGATCAAGTGGCATGTGGCTTACTATTTGATTTTTTACCCCCGTTTCTTGAGTTATTTTTGGGTGGGGTTGTTTTGGTTTATTTTGTTTGTTTGTTTTTGCTTTTTTTTTATTTCTTTTTTTTTTACTGTCAGAAGTGAAAATCCTCCCATAATTTACAATACAGAATTTATCATCCTATCTTAGAAAAAAACACCTTGCAACATCAAAAGACATCTTAAGAAAGCAAAATTATTTAGAAATACAGGAAGAACTTAAAAGGGACATAGTGTATTATGTAGAAGAATTGTTCTCACTTCACAGGACAGTGATGAACTTCTGAAGAATTACATTATAATGAGAAGAGAACGTTTCACATCCCCGTATCTTACGTGGAAATGTGTTGAAGTGTGGTGTTGTTGAAGCCTTGAATTTACCAAGATGCAGAATTTGGGGCTGTCTGAAGTGGCTATAGTTGTTAAAAGTTTTTTTAGAAGCACTATGAAATTTTATTTTTCAAATGTTTAGAGAGTAATTGTAGCTAATGGGACTCAGGAGTCCTCATAACTTATCATGCCCTTGGATATATCTTGGAAACGTTGCTTGGATTTAGGCAACTGTGCCAGTCCCTGTTTGATCCAACCTGGTAGTTCCTGTGATTCTTAACCCTGCAACTGTTAATAGCTGTTTAGGAGGTTCCACTGATTTTCTTTAGTATCTGCTTCTTTTTTAGAGTATTGGTGTTCTTATCTTCACAAGCATATGCTGGCTCATTTTATAAATGTCCAGTTCTTCCAAAGTCTGTGGCTATTTTTTGAGTGTTTTGAATATTCAAAGCTGAACATTCAGTATTTCTGTCAGAAGTGTCAAAATATGTCTTAAAAGCTTACTTGCTTGGTCTGCTGTTTTTATTGCTGAGAAGATTTGATTGAATGACTCATCCAAAGGTCACTGTATTTCTGATATAATGCTAAAATATTGCAATACAGTGTATTTTAAAATGGCTATTTTTGGGCTGGGGATGGGTAGAAACCAACATCCTGAAAGAGAAAGAAAAATAGTAATCAAAATTTTTTTTGTTTTCTTTGGTGAGTACTTAGTTGTTTTTTTGCATTGCTGTGTCCCAAGGAAGTTACAGTGAATATATGGTACTCATGTTGTGGCTGGTGAACATTTATCTAGTTGGAAAGTTGTACTTTCTGAACCATAGCTACCCGAGCAGTCATCAGTTCTGACATGCATGTTTCTCTTGGGTTTTAATGTATTTGGCACTGCACCCATTATTCAAAATCAGTGAAACATAAAAGAAAGAAGAAAAGTCTCTGGAGGAGCCAGAGGCATCTTGTATCCCTACTCCACTGACAATTAAGTGTGCACAGGTTTTACATAGGGGTAACAAAACCCAAATCTCTCTGTTGGAGCTACTGCAGAGGTTGCTTTATAATCATTGTCAACATTTAATTTTTAATAAAATTGCGTTAATTGATAAAAATGTATTATTATTTAGGACATTACAGGTGTTATTTTTAAAGCAGTAAACATCTATCTCTGCATGCCCAGAAGCAAAAGACTCAATTTAGACTTGAGAAACTCTAGACTGTTCAAATACATAAAAATGGCTTGTTAAGTATGTTTGATGCTTTTTTACCTGTGCTTTTGAACAAGTCTGGGATTTATGAAAAGGTGTAAATGATTTTGACTTCTGAGGAGGAAAGTAGAGCCTCATCTGAGTGAAAAGGCTGAAAAAGCAGCAGTAATAGATTTCAGTTATTAGTGAACAACTAATGTAATTAATAGAGAGAAAGGGATAGACAAGGCTTTTTAAAATTGTACTGAAAGCAATGAACTATGAGTAAGACTTCTAAAAGCTGTATTGCTCTTCAGTCTACTGCCACATTAAAAAAGAAACTATACCTACAGTTCTTGGAGTGTGAATTCTTAATAACATCACCTCTGTGAGTAACAGCTGCAAAATTTGTCTATGTTACTTTTATGAATTAAAACAGAGCAGTAGTTTAGGATGCTTAGGATTTTAGTAAAACTACTGATGAGTGAGTGAACAATAGTGGAGCATAGTTTTACTGCTTTCTTAAAAAATGCAGAAATAACAGATTTTGAATATGGGCTGGTAGAGATAGGAGAAAGTGCAGTTAGAAATCTTGGTTTTGATCTAGCAAAGTGCATTAGCAGGAGCACATCAAAACTATCTTAAGCAATTGTTTATTCTTTCAGTCTGTTCCTAGTATGTGGTTCCATTTTCTGAGATAATGCTAATAACAAGCAGTACCAGAAACTGTGGGATGTGGCATTCTTTTCATAGTGATTTTGGGCTTGTGATTCAGTGCACCTGTAACTTCAGCCCTGTAGCTATGATTTTGTGCTCCTAACATCTATGTTGCCTTACATTATCTTTCTGTTTTTTGCTTTTGTCATCTGTTTAGATGTAAAGAAATCAAAATTTTTGGTCCAGGAGAGAATGAATAAGGAACTTCAAGGCAATAAATTTAGAAAGGTGTTCCCAGCAGAGCAATGGAAAAATAAATAAAGACAAGCTATGGTGTAGCAAACTGCTGGGATATGTTTGTAATCTAAAAATATATTGCATCTGTGCTCTTGCCTGCTCTAACCTAGAAGGTCAACCTGAAGAGGACAGATAAACACTCATTTTGTATTCTCATGCTGAACTACAGAAGTCTTAATAGCGTGGAGTTTTAAATACTGCACTGAAATAGTTTTAAATACTGTTTTAAATACTGAATTTGAAATACAAATTCAGCCCTCTTGAAGAGGAGAATTTTTTTTTAAAGGGTGGTTTTAGCTTTTAATCAGGCCTCTGCAAAAATGCTTACTTTCCTTCTGCTTAGATGGGAAAAATAAGCAGTTTCTATCATCAGGAGGGAGGAGAAGAGGCATGGGCAGTTTACTCGAAGAGGCATTTTCCTATTGCTGACAACTTGGTTGCATTTAAAGAGTTCTTTTTCCTCTTTTTTTACCCTAAGTATTTGCTGTGAAGTCCTCCTGTGGTAGTGACACAAATCAGCTATGTTTTTGCCACATAATCTTCATTTTTCTCATGTAGGAAAAGAAATTGCTCATTAATTTTTGGAACACATGAAAAAATAGTCATATGTCACCTTTAAGCATGTCTTCCCCTCATGATGTCACGCAAATCCTAATTTATTATATTTATTAAATTGTAGAGTGTTCTAGTCCCTATAAACAAAATCTCTAATCCTGCAAATCATGCTGTGCATCTTCTCCAGCCCAAAAAAGAATGGGGTAGTAATGCTGTTCTCTTGAGCTGTTCACACTGGCCTTTGTAAAGTGACTTGCAAGAGAGAGGTTGGAATTCAGTGCATTATTGCAGTGTGCTTTTTTAGCTATCTGCTGTCTCTCATAAAGAGAACTTGTCATTACTGCAGAATTTTTCTTTTGCCATTGTGTGGATGAGGATGCACTTAGCACAGCCAGGTGTATTGGCCTCTGGTATCTGGTAGTTGGATGGAAAGTCACCAGCTGTGTGCCTTTCTCTGTACCACATTACCTATAAAAATGGTAATGGTGGTAATCCACCACCTCTTAATCTATATTAATTTTTTAAATAAGATGTCCTGGATTTATTTTTAATTTACAGATTCACCTCTTGTCTGTAGAATCATCAAGGTTATACTAAATGGGCAGCAATTTGGTCTTCTAAAATGAAAGGAAAATCATTGCATTTAGTTAAAATGAAGCTCTTTAATTTGGATTACGTTGGCAGTTTTCTGCAGAGTGGGAACACCTGGGATTTAATGAGAGTGAACCAGCTATTCAGGGTGATTCACAAGAAGGAACTTCAGTAAAAGAGGGAGGAGGGTAGCTTTAGTGGGCTAAGATTGTAAAATTTCCTCAATTTCAATTCCAGAGGCCACAATGAATGTAAGTAAAGCAGAAGGATTTGGGTTTTATGAACAAGAGAGTGTGAAGAAACAGGTTAAGAGCATCATGTATCTATGATGCCTGAATAAGACATTATTGAGCCATGAAAAACTCTGCATCTTGTACCTGGTTTCCTTATTTTCCCTAATCAGAAGCTCTTTTGTGGTATATTTTATCAATACTTGCTTTCACACCATTTATGGTATTCTGGACCAAAATCATCTGAGGGTGATATTTATTTATTTAGAATTCATGAAAAATTCTACTAGAAGTCTCACACAAAAGTGATCTCCAGAGTGGAGAATAGTCAGTTGCTGATTTAAGGGGGATTGTTTCAATGTATTGTAAGTGGAGTTTCCAACTTTTGGAGGAAAATAAATAAAGTTGTTGGTTTTGTTACTGCTTTTTTTGTTAGCATCTGAAACTCAGGTTGTGTCTTTTTTTGAAAGTAAGAAATTAGTGACACCGAGTCATTTACAAAGCTGAATAAATAGAAGTTGCCTGAACTATTGCTTTACTTTTAATATGTCAGGTGGAAATAGTAGTGTATGACATAAATGTGGAATGGCAAAAGACTAGTGCCATGGTTTAATTGAAAATATTAAGCATTTTAGGATATGTGAAATATTGGAGATACAGAGTTTGGGCAGGAGGGTAGGAAAAAGAGGATGGGATTATCATCACCCCATATTTAATACTAACGGATTTTATGTTTATATGAAAACTTATCAGACTGAAAAGCAGCTGAAATTCCTGAAGATCCAAGCACATCCAAAATACATAGAGACTGCTGTTCCTCCTGAAGAATTGCATGCTTTAAACAAAAACACAGCAAACACGTTTTTTCCTTTTGATACGTAAACAAATCTTCTGTAGACTGGCTGTCAGGAAAAGGTGTTTCTTACTTTCAGTGTCATTAATGGTGGCTCGGACAGAATTTAAAACATTAATTAAAAACTAGTCTTTTGTGGCAATACCAGCTCACCTGTATTTCATGTGCTTGTGATACTAAGACTTTTTTAGCTGCTTGATGAAAGCTGGAACTCCCTGTATGCCATATAGTCAAGCTAATACTTGAAATCTGATATGTGCATTGTGCTTCCTAAGGGATCAAGGTGCTGGGTAAGATTTAGGCCACCTGAAGAGATGTCTGTAAAGCTGCTCATGAAGACAGTTCCTCTATAGCATTTATACTTACACTGGTTAGTGATTAAAATACCTGCAAATCTTTGTTTTACTTGGAAAGTTGATCATCATCAGAGGTTAGGAAAAACCAATCAGAGTGTTTACCGTTAGCTATTTATGTTTTCTTTGGTTTCTCTACAGCAGATCTGAATCTCAGGAATTAAATTTGGTTACTTCACTCAGCTTTGAAATTGTGATAAACTTTTGTGTTGGAGCACTGGGATATTGTTGGAACTTTAGTTTCTTTAATACTACCTACCCTTATTCTGAAGAAATTTGCCAGAAGGAAGCCATTTGAATGAAAAGTTAAAATTTTGTTTTGTAGAGAAGATTGACAGCTAAATCCATGTTCTTTTCTAATGTGCTTGTCTGTGTTGTTTTCCCTGTAGCTTGCACCCCGAGAGAAGGCAGCCATGAATTACAATCAGAAGCTGAAGGAGAAGTTCCAGTTTCACCCCCAGATCCGGCGAATAGCTCAGCACCGACACTTGCCCAAGAGTATTTATTGCCAGATCAAGGAGCAGCGGATCATGAGAGAGGCTCGGCGGCGCAAGTACGTGTTCCTCCTCTGGCTTTGCTTTCTCTTCCTCTTCATAAAATGCATCACTGCAGTGCTGCTCTAGCAGCAGTGTATGGGAGTGGTAGAGCTGCTTTCTACTCTGAATGAGTGATCATGAGCTACTGGATTGATTATAAGGAAAAAGCAGACAAGTGCCAGTGAGGACTGGCTGCTTCCCAAACGTACAGTGAAGATGTGGCAACAGATACTGTGTTGGAAAGAGCCACAGTGCTTGGTTATGCATGACATGATGCCCCGTTGCAGTGGAAATAGGATGGGCTGTTTTGGGTGTGTGGTGGGATTTTGTTTTCATTTGCTTTTTGTGGGTTTGTGGTTTTGGGTTTTTTTGATCATGCTGGATTCCAGGATGAATGTTTTATGCCACCTGGATCATTGCCATATTGGAATTTCTAGGGGCAGGAGGGCATACTTTGCTGTAGCTGTAGAATTAACAGTAAAGTCGTGGGTCTTAGTCATCTTTATTAGTTAAAAAACTCCACAAACTTGAGCAGCTGATTCTGTTGACAAGAAACCTAACGTGGCCTTCCAAGAAAAGGCTCCATTTGAAACTTTTCTATATTAGCCAACTTTAATTTTAAAAAGGATGGTCCTTCCCAAAGGAGTATGTGGCTTTTGATTAATATAAGCAGAGCAATTATTAACTTTTTTGGTTTTATTTGTAGGAGAATTCCATTAGTAGCTTGAGGAGGAAGCTAGTATTTCTTAAACATTTGTGCTGACTACTGAGTTTCATTTTTCTGGTTTTTTTTTCCCTAGGGAGCTGAACCGTCGTAAGCACAGCAAGCCAGGATCTGTACCACTTGTGCCAGAGAGGAAGAAGCATATTGTAGCAGTAGTGAAATAATTGTTTTCACATGTACAAAATATCACAATGAAAGAAAAATGTCACTTTTGAAAGAATATGCTGTACAAAATTTGATGGACATTGGTAAAATAGCTTATGGTTCCAGAAACATGACTTTTCTTCCAGGTTTGTGCATCCTCTGACTTCTCAAGTCATCATCTGCTTTGAGTAATGAGGAGAATTTGCCCGGTAATCTTTTATTGCCATTTGTCTGATGTTACTGGCCCAACACTGTGTATTGCGGTGGAGTTTGACCCTTTTGATATAAGCAGATAACTTGGTGGAGGATATCTGTAATTCCAGTTCTATTCCTTGGTATTGTTTCTACAAAAAAAACGATGAAATATATTAATATTTGTCGAAGCAACAAAAACTGCTCCATACAGAGTTACAAAAATTATTGTCCTTACACTCTTTTTAAAAAAAAAATTTATTTAAACAAATTTAATAAAATAAAAAAGTGACCTTAAGTAATGGACTAAATTTTGATTATTCCAGTTGATTATTCCAAATATCTTGTGTTACACTTCTTCCAATACAATATATTTTTCTTTTTTTCAAAAAGAAATTCAATGGGACTTTCAGACATCTGTAAATATATTTACAATTTTGCTCTGGCTTCTTAACTATTGTTATAAAACTTGACCGAACTTCAGACTGTTAAATTGCTTAAATTACAAATTTGACTAATTTTTTTTCTTTAAAACTTATAAAATCTGGATGAAAAATGTATAAATTGTATAAACCACAAAAACTCCTTTAGATAAGATTTATTATAAGCCTTCTATTTTAAGTTTGTCAAAGAAAAATTGAAGTTTCACACTTCACAAGGTATCTGTAGCCCAAAGTTCCCTTACAGTTTGCCTGGGAAATGCTCTGCTTCTCTTCCAGTGGGATAAACAGCATTTTACTGAAGATGCCTAGGTGATCAGAAAACTGTGCTGGAATTAAACTAAGTTGTCTAGACGGAAGAAAGATGTGAGATATGTAATAATCCTAATGTTACTTAACATAATCTGTACAAAAAGATCTTTTTAATTCTTACCACTGCAGTCTGGAATGACACTCCCCTTGCCCTGAGCTTATGCACAAAATAAACTCGATTAGAGTAAACTTAATACTTAAATTTTTTGGTTTTTAATCTGGAAATTAAGCACTTTGAGCACTTGCCTTCAAATAGTGTTCTGTTTAATATATCTACTGACACTAATCCATATGCATTTCTAGTTCTTGCTCTCTAACTTGTCTCTTGCAGTACTGTTTGGGCAAGATTCCTGAATCATCATGGTAAAATTATGGCTTTTTGGTGATAAGAGGCCATAATGTATCTTTTACTCTCTGTATCACCTACCTTATGGGGTGATGCAGGAAGAGAAGCAGATCTGAAAAGCTATAAGTAGGATGATGAGGAGTGGAACAGATCAGGGAATAGGCTGATGCTGGCTGTGTGCCTGTTGTACTAATACAGTGCACTGTGTGCCAAAGACTGTTTATTTTCTCCCTGAAATACTGAAAAAATTGAGGGAGAATATGCAGTCCAAAGCATGGCTTGTGACACAGCTGTAGTTAAGTCTTGCACAATTTGCAAAACCAGACTAATCTCCTGAAATGTGATTTAAAAAATTTCAGCCTTGTCAGTTTAGCTTGAGTTGAAGTTGTTGATTATTGATTTGTTGAGTCATGATAACCTGTGGTGTGAACAAACCCTTCTGCTTGGAATTTATTGGCTTTGGTTCAGAACTCTAAATGTAACGAGAGCTTTCAGTTCTGAAGTTAGGTTATTGTGTGGTAGTGGTGTGGAGCAACTGGCATGAGACATGTCCAAAGGATCTCCTCATGTTCTAAGACTTTTGTGCACTGTTGCCTTCAGAGAGGACCTGGGTGGTGCAACTCAAATGATCAGGGTTGGCTAAAAATTGCTAAAAAAGATTGAAACCATGTTGAAAAAAGGAATTTTAAAGTTAGGAGGGTACTTGGATTCTGTGCATTCAGTTATGAAGTCCTCTTCCAAAATCATTGGGTATAGATTTACACAGAGATTGGTCTTGGCGTCAAATGGGGCACCCTCTTAGCAGTCCAGAAAAAAGTCTGTTTTCCAAAATCAGATTTTGCTGTGACTTATAGAAATAGGCTAGCCATAAAACCAGTGTAGGTCTGAGCTGGTGCGTCAGTCACTCGGAATTTTGCAGGTGGCAGTTGCAGTCTGTCAGTTCAGAGGATCCCTGGCCATGGATTTGTACACCGTTGGCCTAGCTGCTGTTGATTTATCCCTTTTGGAAACCCTTACAGTTTGTCTCTGACACTTTTTGTGGTCATCCATCAAGAGTACATAATGCCACAGTACTCAGAGTAGGGGTTTTCAAATTTACTTAAATGTAGTAGTTGCCACGTGGTAGCTGTGCTTGGATGAAGTGCTCATGTAAGTCTGTCACAGGCCATCCCTGCAATGGTTTGGAAATTAAAATAAAGGAGCTGGAGCCCGTAATTGTTTTTTTTATTTGGCAGGGTTTTTTTATTTATTCCCCTCTGATTTGAGAGGTATAATCAGACCTCATCTTAATCACATTAATGGAGTTACCTAGATTTATTGAAATGATTAAATGTAAAAAGACCATGGATACATGCATCTGCAGGTATGTGTACCCACGTGTATGCAGAATAAAATCCTTAGCGCCATGTGAAATTCTGAAAATCCAAGAAAGTGGTAGTGTTTCCCTTTAAAATTTTGGTGGTGTTGATTGAGGAAAAAAGGAGAGGATGGATTATTTGCTAAACCAATGCATTGCCTACAGACTCAGTGATTTAAAAAAAAAGATAACTTCTGTATATGTTCTTTCTTTGGGAAAGTACTTAAGGAGTGTTTTGAAAGAGAAATAATTTTTTTAGTGCAGAAATACTTAAATCAGTATTCATAGCCTTGGTGAATTTTAGCTGTTTCATGATACAGCAGCTATGGAGTCATCAATGTTTTATTTCTGTTTTATCATAGTCAGACGATGTAATGAAACAGATATTTGAATAAAGTAATTTCTTTTACTCTCTGTATTAGTTATAGATACCTAAAGCAAGCTAAATGGACACTCAGGTATGTGGGAAGATATAAATCTTTTATACCAATGAAAAATTGCAACAGGTGTTTTTGCCAGTGTCTGTGAGGCCCTTCTTCACTTTGCTCATGGTAGCAGAACCCCATGGCATTTTGGACCAGGGTTTTTTTTCCCCTCCCAAGCCAAAGGACCCCAGGCTGTTGTGATTCTGTATCATCAAGCTCATAACAATGTAAAACAGTACCTATGTGCACACCTACACACAGTACAAACAGTAAACACCCTGCCAGCCACAAACCCACAGGGGCAGAGTGCAGTGCCTGTGCTGGTACCTGTGTAAACAGGGACTGTGCTGGCTATTGCTGCTCCACCCTCTTCCTTCTCCAGCTGGCCAGGGCTGAACCTCACCTCTGGGTGTGCACAGCCTGCAGTGTGGGACTCTGGCAGCTGCTTTGGGACACTCCAGGCAGTCACTGGCATCCAGCCCGTGTTTCCCAGTTGCAGGCCCTGGACCTTCAAGTCCCTCAGGCATATCGTCCTGGTCCAGTGGTTCATACTCCATTATCCTGCTTGTGGGTTAGTCCCACTTGAAGTTTGCTAGCCTTGACAAGTACATACACACAAGACTAGTTAGAAATAGGGTGCAATAATAATATGAGATAGACCACAGCAGTGCAGTGTAATTGGTAAGCTGTCTGCAAGGGACTGGTCCCCTTTTTCCTCTGTGTCCTTGGTTTTTCTATGCCTCTTTCTCTCCAGTCTACCTTAATCACTCCCTTTACACATTTTTAGTGGTTCCTTCAAGCCTCCTAGAGTAAGTTTTGCACATTGCTACAATCTATTAAAAAAATAATCTTCTAATAGTTTACACAGTCTCTGAATCCTTATTCTTCTGAATTCTTAAAACTTTTAGGTAATCCTGCAGTTTGCACAGTTTTCTAGGGAGTTTCCTACACTTGTTTAGTGGGTTTTACACTCGAAGCAGTCATCTGGATTGTTCCCCTTCCACGTTTTTCCGATGGGTGAGTCTATGCACTTGGTTTTCTCTAATTGTTCCAATCCTTGCCATGGCTTTGTGTTTAATTGCTTAGCCTTTAATCAGGTAACACCCTCTGTTATATAGAAATAGCTCTGCAGTACTTTTCTAGCAACTGGACCAAGAATGTGGTGGAGGCAGTAGAATTCATCTTGCTTAACCTTAGATGTCTACAGTGCAAGCCCAGGGAACAGCTTTGCATGATCTGTACATGGTGGAGCTAAATACTTACTTCAGGAGATGTTTATCCCATCTTTCAGACATTTATATTTTAGTTAAAACTTAATTTATTTTTATAATTAGCATCATGATGTGAAAAATGACTTGTTAACTTACTAAAATCTGTCTAGGTTTGGACAGAATTGCACACAGAGGCAATTAGGTTTAAGATGAGCAAAACCAGTGACAAGTGAATACCTTCTGCACCTTCTGGAAGTTCTTGTCTGCTATTCAGCATCATGGAAGTCTAAAAATGTTTGAAGAGAGATGAATGAGGTTTTGTAACTGAGGACAAAGAAATTTCTGTGGATAATGGTTTGTGGGAAACAAGCTGAGTGTTAAACTAGAGAAAGATGGAAAGGTGTTTGAAGAAGGGGGACCTTAATTAGAAAGAAAAGACTGTGATGTGCTCACCTAGGACTTCTGGGGCTTTAGAAGGTATATGAAGAATTCTAGGACAAAATCAAAGATCACTGTTCAAATATCACCAACTAAAAACTGCTGAAAGTGTCATTACTTACTGTATTAATTGAAAAAAATACATACTTTCTCTCAGCTGAAGATTGTGTACTTTATATGCAGTTCGAAACAAATTTAAGGACTTATTTTCAGGGGTAGTGAGTAATTACTGTTAGACTAACTTTAGGCAGAGCTGCTGTTTTCCAGTGCCTTGAAAGTCTGATCTGTGATCTCTGAGGTTTTTAGAATACATAGTGGAATATCTTGAGTTTATAAATTTTTCTTATATTAATGAGTGTTAGTATACTTAATGATTTCATTTTGTCAAAGGCTGGAGCAGTTTCAGCAGCTGCAAACAATGTGTGCTCAGTGTGTAGATGGAAATGATCAAGAGCTTATAGTGTGTTGCATCATGTTTTCTACTTCACAGCTTGTGTGGGCAAAACCAAAGATCTTTCAGCAGACAAAAGAGCGTTGCTGATTATTAGGAAGATAAATGGATGGAGGTGGTATTTTGACTGTCATTGTAATGATGTGATTAAAAAACATAATATAATAGAAACCCACAGATTTAATATAGATTCAGTAGACATATTGTGTTCATGTATTTATTACAATACTGACATCCAAGCCTCTAACTTGTATTGTCACAGTGAAATTATTTGGAGATCTGGCTTTTTTTCTATGAGCCTTCTGTAGAATTTTACAATTTTTTTCAGCAACTTGAAAAATGCCATTAATTTACAAAACGGTATATGAAAACTGTTGTGGCGTAAGTGAACTGTGGGATGTAACAAGGGATAGAGGATCTGTTACACTGCTAAGAGAGGCCATCGCATCAAACAACTGCCTGAAACAAGTCGTCTAGTTTGTGAGAGAGCCAAGCCGAGAGTCCCAGTCTGGGCACTCCTGCTTTTGCTATCTGGGGCAAACATCCCTGGGTAGCTAAGCAGCAGCATTCAGTCATTACTCATTTCCTTTTCACTCTGTCCTGTAAGAACAGCTGTTTGCTGTTTCTCTGCACTTTGAGATCTAGGGTAGAGATTGAGCAGTACCTGAGGATGAAATCACTTCTTCCTATTTGCAAAACTGTTTTGATTTGAGGATTCCAGATTTTCCAGCATTATGGTTTTCTTTCTCTTATGTTTTTGTTCTCTTCATATCCCTGCTTCCTAAAATAGCACCTCAGAAATTCTCGCTTTCTCTGTGGTCATCTTTGACTTGGCTGTAGCACTTGGGTTTTGCTAATCAGAAAACATAAATACTTCTTTTTTGAGGTTATTTCCACCTTATAATACCTGGGACAATATTACCTTGAATCCCTCCAAAAATGAGGATTGTTAAGCTTTTTAAAGACTTTCGGTTGCTTTAATCGTTTTCAGATGCCTGCCTACAAATCTACACTATGGTGTGTATAGTATTTAGGATATGTTAAGGGAAAGGAAACCTGAACTCAAAAATACTTGTAGGCTGAGCAGCCAGGAGAGCCAAAGGGGAAAGATTATTACCAGAATATAGTTGCAAACTGGTGAAAGGGGTGGAGTTTGACATGGCAGGAGATGGGGGAGCTGTAAGGCACAGATCAAAAAGAAAGGAGCACGTCAGCAGTTTTCTCACTCCGTTTTAGTGGAGACGAAAGAGAAAATTCAGTCCCTCTTATGCTATAAGAATGTAAGGTGAAATATCTAAAATACCTAGGTTTTTTTTCTCACAAATGGGATAATCCAGCATTTAAGTCTGAAGGCAAAAGAATCATTGGCTCAGCTGGGTATCTAAAGGTATCATATTTATAGACCAGCTATTTCAGGAATAGAGCCTGTGTTCTTTTGCATCACTTAAGGCAAAGTATAACCTTGGCAAACAAAACCACTGGCAATATTTGCAGTTGCGTCATTCTCAAGTGAGTATTTAACATCAGAAAGCGTTAGGACATTCATGATAAGCTGCTGTTTTTACATAATCCTATCAGTTATGGTTGTCCAGTAGCTGTGGTACAATATCTGGAACAGAAAATGTTCACTATCATAAGTTAAAGCGCCATGGGGTACGTAACAGGATTATGATACTGATGTCAAACTGTGGAATAAACTTAATACAGTAATTGGGAGTTTAAATGTGATTTGAAACTAAGGTTTAGTGAGAAGAGGGTTTTTTTACCCCCAGGAATAAAAGGAATAAAGCCAGAAATCTGGCTCGGTGACAATTCTTTAAATTATGGACAATGTGTAGTAATTTGCTTCAAAAGACAAATACCTTTATATGTTTTGTGCCTTATTCTGTGGAGAGTCTTTTGTGTGAACAGTCCTAGACAGATTTTGACTGAGCTTTTTATGTTGAAGAAATGTCATAGTGAATTTTGGACCAAGCCAAAATTCAAACGGATGGTCACACTAAAGGATGCAGTGACAGTAGCAGATATGGGAAAATGTGGCAGAACAGATTAGAATTAAATTCTCAAAAAAGTCTATTAAAATGAGTTTTGTTAAAATGTTTAGTAACAAAAGATTTTATTTGTAAGGAAGAGCTCAAATAGTATGCAGTAGGTTGCTAGACTAACCAGTTAAGTATTTCAGTGAGAGATACCTGAAGGAAGAAACTGCAAATCAGTCAGGTTCTCATTTTATCCATCTGTCTTAATTCAACCTACTTTTCATTTCACCAGAGCATAAGACTTCAACTGCCTTGAAAAGGTCTACTATCAGAAGCCAATGCCGTCACAATTGCCCAGTTTTTCTTGCAAAACTGCTGCTTTAGTGAATACTCTGCTGAAAATGTCTCTCTGGTTTTCTTTTCTTTGGGGATGCCAAAGGCCAGGTGTCTTGGGCCACAGTGTCCAGTCCAAGATCAGGGCCTGCTTTATTCTGTGCAGCTACGTCTCTGAGTAGCCAAGGGGAATACCAATGCTGGCAGCAGCTTTCCATCTATTCCTTCCTGACCTGCAGATATATGTTTAATGCATAGCTACAAAAGACTCTTTGCTTGTCACGGAGGGCGTTAGATTTCCCTGCTGGAGGCCGGCCATGGCAAAGCAAAGCTTTCCACTTGAGTCATTTGCTCACAGTTTAAATCATGCACAAGCTGCTGTTTTAGTAAGTGAGATAATACAGCACTTAAGACTTCTCTCTTATGGAGCAATACAATTATCTGAGGTCCCACTAGTTTTCACCACCTTTGTTTATTAACTTTCTGACTTCAGGACATTTTGTTTAGTTCTGACAGTTCTTAAGCAGCATGTTTTTTATCAATGTCTCCAGGAAGCAGATACCATCAGCAATGTCCAGACCTACATGTGCGTGACCTGACCACAGAATTTCACTGTCTTGAAGATGTGTTACCTCCAAACTACAGTAAATTCTGTATTAACTTTAAGCCAGCTGGTTAAAGATCTTGGTCCGTCTGGTGTCTTAATTAAAACTATGACAATTTCTGGGTGTTGTACAGATTCACCAAAAAATTTCAGAGACCCTCTTGAAAGCTTTCAGGAAGTCAGCACAGTCTAGGTGTGTTTGGTATGTGCCATGAGTCCTGCTGTGCATTGGTTGTTCAGTAACAGTGCACAGCCTGAAAATATGTTCAGCATAAGATCAGGCTGCCAGAAATAATCTGTTGTTCTGAAAGTACCTGAATATGAAGGGATATTGCAAATCCAATTCAGTGTAAGAACGTAGAATATTTTTCTGGAGAGGACTATGATGCTATGTTAGTCTTACAGTCACTGAAATTGTCTTTCAGGTAGTTTTGTAGGTTTTCTACATTCTTCTGCAGTGGATTTGTTCTCTTGTTCAGTTCAAAATTTAGCACTTCATTTTATGTTCCTTATTGCTGCCTTTGAGCAGAGCTGATCTATTTTACTCCACACTGTGCCTTCCAGTTTTTCACTTTTAAGCTACTTTCAGCTTAATGCAAGATGATTTTCTCATGGTTATTGTCTTATTTAAATTAGACAAATAGATTCTTTTTCAGTGTGAAGTGAAAGTCTCCTCTTTAATTTGGAGTGGGGTTTCTTTAATGGTAATGGTATTTCTCCCTTTAATTAATTATAGTTATTATTAAAATCAGGAGCCCCTTTTTGCTGCCTGCCAATGTGATTTTTTCTTCATAAACATTCATTCCCTTTTTCCATCTTAATGGGATTTTGTCCCGAGCATTTGGGAAGTTCTGCTTTGCTGGTCCCTCTCTGACACTGCCACTCTACAGCATTGCAGTAACCTAGCTTTCCTATTTTTATTGGAGAATACCAGAAAAGTCTTAGTTTTACAAACAATTTTACTGAAGATACTCAAAATTTGTTTCTGTGAAACCTGAAAATTATGCCTTTCTGTGGAAAAATTGCTGTTTTTCTGACAAACCCCCTCATTTTGTACCAAAGAATTGACATTTAAACATCCTATATTTGAGTGGCTATTTTCTTATCTACTTCTTCTGCAAATCTTTGATTTAAATTTATTTTCCACCATGGCAGCATACATGTCACACTCACTGTTGGCACCTAAAACTTACATGCCCAAACATTTAGAGGAACAAATAAAAATTACTACAGGTTAAAATCATGTTATGCCCATGTTTTATTACAACTAGTCTGATGTGATTTTGTGGGCAGAAGAATATGTTCTTGCCGTCAAGGGATAATTTAGTTTTCAAAGTTTGATAAGGTCTTTACTGGTGCTGCTGTGTGAACAAATTCCAGATACCCAAGCCATGTTCAGTCTATAGTTTTTCTCCCTACTTTCCCATTCACGCCCAGCCATGTCAATGAGGGCGTGCTGCTGCTAATAAGGTTCTGGAAGATGTTTTAGAAAGTGGTTTCGTATCATGGTAGCATTTGGAGGGTTTTCATCCTCACCTACTTGAGCTGTGCACCTGCTGCTTTGCTGCTAATTGGTTCCTCATCTGTCTCACAGGGCTCTTTACATGGTGTCACTCACAATGAGTGCAACTTCTCTGTTTTCCTCCAGCAGGGGAACCTCAGTAGTTCATGATTTTATTATTGTTCTTCAATTTGATACAATCTGTTCCTGACCATCTGTACCCACTCATGCTGAGAATATCAATACTGTAATTTTCCATCTCCCTCATAACTTGAGCTGATTTTTCCTGCTTGCAGCATTGCATGTACATGCCAGGATCTTGTACCTAACATGGAGCAGCAGCTACTTCAAGGTTTGAGCTCCTTGCTGAGATGGGATTGGACTCATGCTTGTTGCACACATTTGTTTGGGGCTGCCCACTAATCCAAGGAACTGAGACGGAAATTGTCATGGAGACAAAGTGGAGGCTTAGCCAGTAATATTTCTAAAGAGGAAGGTGGTCAGCCTTGCATCCAGCTTCCATGCTTGATGAATCAAGAGAGAAATTTCTGTCTCGCCTCTATCTTTGATGTACCCAGCCTTGGTAGACCTGTTGGGAGCTTACATGATCCTGCTGACATAACTTCGGATCAGAGTCTCCTAAGCAACCCAACACAGCGAGGTACTAGGTTCAGAAATGGGGAAAAATGTGGGTTTGCCTCTGTGTGGGGTGTGTGTGCATGCATGCATGTGTGTGTACTTTGCATAATTCTGGCAATTGGTATTCTACTGTACTTAGAATTAAGCAGGCTAATTTAGCTTTTCCTCTATTTGTTCATATCTGGTGCTTAGAGGATTTGGAAAATCCTATTCTCAGCCATCAGCTAATTTCATAGAACATACTACAACTGTTGTCTGGTGGACTATTTTAATACTGTTTTTTTGAAATTTCTTCACATAATGTCTTGAAGTAAAATGCTTCTAAATGTCATGTGATTAGAAATCTGATAAATGCAGTCCTTTCAGTATTGAAGTAATTCTTCAGATCCTGCACACTCCTACATTTGTGTGCATGAGAATATGAGGAAAAATAAAGACGTATTATGGACCATAACAAGAGGTTTCATTGATGTTGTAAAGCACAGGAGTGAAGTTCAGATAGCTTATGGTCCACTTAACAGAAACTCTTAATAGAATAATATCTCTATAAATCAAAATTTGTCCATTGCTTATTTTATATATGTGATTCTGACTCATGAATCCATGTCCTGTAGAAATTTCTATACCTTCTTGAGTCATGCAAATGTTGCCTTCTATCACCCCAGATCTTGCTTTCTTGAGTGATTTGCTCTGTTGCACCCTAATGTGTTGTCATGTATTTTTTACTTCATGTAGCATTACTGTTTTGGGGAAAAAAGTACTGTGCTAATTTTTCTTCTTTTTCAAAAATAATGTAGAATTTGTTGTACCAAAATTGGAGAACTACAAGAGGCAATCAGTATATACATGATGTAAAACCAAATAGGAAAAAAAAATTCACACAAACAGAATAATTGGTACTACTTTCTCCATGCTACCTTCATCCTGTTTTGAAGGTCTGATCACAGCAAAATGTCATTTTGAAGGACATGTGGGCATCATCCAATAGGGAGACAATATACTCTCTATGAAAGGGCTTAGTCAGTTAGTGAACAGGTTTATCTTTTCCTCTTTTTAAGATATTTTGTGAGACAATAAAACAAAACTGAAACATCTTTGCATGTCGTTCTCATCCTATGAACTGATAGAAATAAACATGATATAAACCAATGGAGTGAAATGCTCACTGGATATGAAATCATGGACAGTAAGAGTGTAGGGCAATAGCAGATGAATATATGAAAGCTGAAGATGTTACATTTGGTGGACAAAGTCACAGGAGGTAACTTTCTGACTAGAAATGAGTAGTTCGTGGTGAGAGAAGCAGACATCCATGTGTCCAACATGTCTTTGCTCTCAGGATGTGAGTCAGCAGTGTTGTAGCTGTTTGCAGTTATCTGTGACTGCAGGTTAGGTGCTAGGCTAAAAGGCTTTACAGAAGTCCAGGCAGACAACATCCCCAGCCTGTGCCTTCTCCGCTAAACAGGTCACACCGTCACAGAAGGAGATCAGGCTGGTCAAGCAGGACCTGCCTTTCATAAAACCAACCTAGCCAGGCCTGATCCCCTGGTTGTCCTGTACATTCCCCATAATGGCACTCAAGATGATCTGCTCCATGACTTTGTGTAGCACTGAAGTCAGGCTGACAGGCTTGTAGTTTCCTTAATCCTCATCCCAGCCTTTCTCGTGCACAGGCATTATATTTGCTAATTTCTAGTCAACAGGGACCTCTCCAGTTACCCAGGACTGCTGTTAATGATGGAAAGCAGTATGGGAAGCTCTTCTGCCAGCTCCATCAGTACACTTAGGGGGATCCCATCCAGCCACATGGACTTGTGGATGTCTAAATTATATAGCAGGTTGCCAGCTATTTCCTCCTGGATTATGGGGGCTTCATTCTGCTCCCCTTGTGTGTCTTCCAGTTCAGAGGGCTAGATATCCAGAAAACAACTGGTCTTGCTATCAAAGACTAAAACAAAGGAGGCATTAAGTACCCCAGCCTTTTCCTCATCCTTTGTCACTGTATCCCTGTGCATCCAGAATTGTGAAATGTTGATTCATCCTAGACACCTCCTGGAGTGCAGTGATTTGTACATAAGAAGAAATGCTTCATTTTAGTATATAACTCAGTTTCCTATATTTTCATGGCTGAGTTTTGAATGTGTTAGAGACTACTTTTTATGGGTTTTGAACTGTTGATAGCCATGAATACTTTTGAAAATCATGTTGAATGATGGATGAATATGTATCAAATCCACAGTATCACCAACAAAATGCCATCAGCTGTTATTGATGTTTTTTTGCTTGGTACCTTTTAGAATAGCTGGCACAGGGGAGACTAAACACACAGAGGGTGGCTACTCATCAGAACAACTCATATTCAAGACAGATATATCGGAAAGAATGCACCCAGATAACTAGATGAATTTACTTGGATATTTATGCTTAATACTTACATAGGGGGAAGTAAAAAATATTATTAATCTACCCACTGTTATGGAGAGAAGTACACCAGTAATGAGACAAGCATTGTAAGCACAGGACTGCTTTACTGAAGCAACTACAAATATCTGCCCCTCAGTGCAGCTGGATACTTTCTTGCTTTTGCACATGGACCAGGTTTATTACTCCCCCTAAATTAATGTGTAGAACAAATCCTATCCACTGTGTGGTAGACGCTAGAAGTGTCAATGCCTGCTCAATTTGCTCTGTGGGAAAGCATGTAAATTTGCTGTGAAAATATTTCCTGTGGAAAAGTAGAGATGAGGCTGGTAAGTCTTTCTGCACAAGTGTATCCTCTTTGGCTTGGTAGTACATCAATTCTGTAGCTCTAATCTGAACTGCTGTACAGTGTTTAATGACATATAGGCTAAGCAGCAGTGTTAGCTCAGTGTTTCATACTTTCTCATTATTAGGGTAGTTACTGGTTCTGTTCTTTTCCTTTCCAAGTCATAAACCCCCTGCATTTGAAAGTGTCATCCACTAATTTTATAGTGGATGTAGTCCCTTTTGTAAGAGACAAGGCAGACTGTAGCAGCTGAAAGTCTAAAGTATTGTCTCTCTAAAGGATTCTTTGCACACTGGCGGTAAAATAACTCCTCTTGCATTCAAAGAAGGAAATTCCCTATACCTTCTTTTTTTGATATACCTCTTTGAAATGCAAGATGAAATGTCAAAAATGAGCTCATATTTTATTATCCCTTCCCTTCTATCCATTCCTTTGCAAGACCATTTTTCATAGAGAATTATTTTTTTCCTGTCCACTATAAAAACAGACTGGATTCAAGTGCTATTGCTCATAATTTACTATTGTCAGGAAAAGTGGGAAATAAAATTAAAAACTTATAATCATTAATATTTTAAATACCTCTGTCTGACAGCAATCCTAACATACACTTTTTGCATCAATTTATGAGATACTGTAGCCTAGGGAAGGTAATAATTGTACTCAAAGTTTATGTATTTTCTGAGACTCATATTGCTAGTAAAAATAGCCAAGCTTTTGTGCATATAAATCCCTTCTCAGAATGTTTTGATTTTCTACTTGTTAGAAATTCATTATGAAAGTAAGTATACTAATGTAACTAGTGAATGAATCTTGTTTTAATCCTACTTGTACTTTTTAAGTATGGCAGAATCCTGGTCTGAAGAGCAGAACACAAAGCAGCCATTATCATGTTACTATGCGTTTGCTGACTCTCATTTGGCCTAATGCAATTTTCCCCTTAGCCTAGTAAAATGCCAAAGTTGATTAACGTTGATTAAGACTGTTCATAAACTTTTCATGCTGCACAGTTTGATTTTATCTGAGGTATGTCAACTAGGATCTCATGGGGAGCCTTTTCAGAGAAACAGTGCTAGAAAATGTCAAATAAGTGCTAATGATCTCAATATGCAAGAAAGAAATTATTTTCCAATTAGACTTTAGCTTCTGTCATTCTTGTGCTTTCTGTCTCTGGAGTATAAAATGAACTTTCACAAGATACTGGCTCCTTTCTTCATGTACTGGAGCTAAAATTGTAATGAATGCTTGCTTGAATTAAAAAAAAAATACATTGCCTGTACCATTATGCTTTTAGAAGTGGTTTCGCAGTGCTACCACTCCTGCCTTTACATATTCTTTGCATTAATTGAACTTCCTGATTAATTTTCTGGTCATTTGGCAGATGTGAAACCTAGAAAGATAGATTTCTAGATAGAAAATACCAGATGCTAAACTTTAATTATCATCCCTTTCAGGCATATTTTTGTTGTCAAAGCTGCTATAGTCCAGGTCTGTGAGAATTAACTGTTGTTGAAAATTCAAACAGCTAAAGCTCTGCTGCCTTTCGATTTTGAGGAAAGCAAACAATGAAACCAGTATTTTCTATCTCTTGCCAAGAAAGAGGTCACAACTTAAACTGGGTACAGTGAAAAAGGGACCTCATTAATGGGCTGGTTTTGCATGGATGGATGTTACCTTGAGAACTTCCCACTCAAATGCTATTTTGGGAAAACTCTAAACAGTTCTACTCCAGCACTGATGTTCTGTCTCTCAAACCATGTCTCATTTTTCTTCAAAGATCAATTTAACACCATCTTGTGATAATGTCCATGAAAAAAATAGTCATCGTGCACTTCCCTAGTTCCTGTAGTGCGCTCATAAGATTTTTTGCATATTGATGCTGTTCTGGAGACTTCTCCCTAGCAGAAGTCTGTACCATCCCATGCTGTAAGCTTATTGGTTTACCCCTTTTCCCCTCCTTTGCTCCTCCCCTCTGGCTTTCCCTGGTTGGCTCTTCTGAGTAACCACGCCTCTCTTCCCTCTCCTGATAACCCTCTGTGAAAGCCTCCCTCGGGGTTCACCATCTCAGCTTTCCGGCCCTCCGCATCTTCCCCTGCCTCTCCGCCCCTCTCCACCATCCTCTGACCCTCGACTATGGACCTTGAATAAAATCCCTGGAAACCTCAGATGGTCATCCTGCATTTCTTTCATCTCCACACCTCCACAGCAACTCCCGTCCCCCTCAGCTCCGCTGCCTGCCACAGACACGTGTCTGCCTGGCGCGTTCTGGCCCCGGGCGGCTCCCTCCACATTGCGGCGTGTGGTGGCCGTTCCTGAATTGTGATACCGCGCTGCCGCACCTAGTGTTGCTGCCTTTATCTTACTGCTGTGCTCTCATTTCAATTGCATTTGTCTGAGTTACCCATGTCCTGTGTTTTGTCTATGGCTCTCTGAGTTTTCTGTGGCAACAGGATGTTGCCTGTGCTATTTTTTCTATTGATTTCCAGGGGACTAGACTCTTCATACATGACTAGGCTTTCTAAGCACGACTGTAATACTACTAATACTAATAACTCTTCAGGATATTATTAATACTTTTAATAAACATAAATTGAGAGACAGACTCACGTAGTACAATCCATGGGGGGAAAAAAAGGAAAAAAGAATAAGGGCAAATGGTCATTTCTATATCATACAAAATCAGGAGATTTGGGACTTTCAAGATGTCCCTACAATAGGAATGAATATACTGAGATCTGGAACAGGATATTCTGTACCAACTCTGAAGGACAACCTTATGACAGAATAAAAAAAAAAAAATCACATGGGACTTGAGAATACTGGTGTTTCTTCTGAAGCAGCTTGAGTTTCAGAAATGTAGGAGGGGTCAGGGAAGAGAGATGAGAAGGCAGCAAAGAGAGAAGACAATGCTGCATCCGTAGCTTACAGGAACATATGATACTGTTGTAGGCACCTACTGTGCTAATGTAAGCCTGTGCTTTATGTATTGGATAATATCTATATATTCATTAGTTTGAAACCAGTGTAGTATCTGGCAAATCAGAACAATTAAAAAGAAAACAAAGTGCTCAAGCTGGCGACTATTTTTAATACCAATAAAGGTATTAAATACCAAGGAATGGCCTGTAAGAGACCATAGGAAATAGATTCTTAAATGGTTTTGGTAGGATTCTTGATTCTACAATACTTTTCGCTGGACAATTGTTACACTGCTGAAAACAAAATCCTTTTTTTATTACTTGTAGGACTATTACATTATAAGAATTAACTTGCTGCCCAGTTACTTAGTAACATTGTTGGTACAGGTCAAGAATCAAATAGAAATATATAACCAGGGAACTGTCATTACGTCATTACACAGGAATTTTTAGCTTCTTGCAAAACTTCCTCCTTTGAGTTTCAACCGACTAACTGAGCAACAATCAAAATCAAGCTTCCAAATTCAGACAGAAAATATTGAGTTTAAGATCCTGTAAAGACTTTAGGCTGCACCTTTAATTCAGTATGTTTTATGTCACAAATATGACAGAATATTTTGACTGAGCATGGAGACAGAATTGCAGAAATGAGACATGATAAAGTTTTTAGCATTGATCATATTTACAAACTTATGTACTCTATGTCTGTGTATAACTGTTCTGCACAAAACATTCAAGCTCCAGAATCATAGAATAGTTTAAGTTGGAGAGAACCTTTAAAGGTCATCTAGTCCACCACCTCTCTGACTAACCTGTTCCAGCTTTACTACTCCTATGATAAAAAAAAATTCTTCCTTCTATATATCTACTTTGCTTTAGTTTAAAACCCCCATCTATTGCAACAGGCTGCACGAATATATATTCCCCCATCTTACTTACAGACACCCTTTAGGTACTGAAAGGTCACGGTAAGGTTCCCAGAACCTTCTCTTCTCCAGGCTGAACAACTCCATCTCTCCCAACCTTAAACCAAAAAACCATATAACTGATCTTAACCTCTCTTCATTTTTCAGCCAACTGTGCTTACAGAAAACCTAAGTGCCAGGGCCTCTACCATATCTCATTTCAAAATACAACCTGGGTAACAGCTCCTCGGTCCACTGAGAGAAGGCAAATCAATCTCTTCCCACCAAAGCTGATTTAGGAATAAGGTTGAACATCTTCCATAACCCGAGCAGCTACCATGATGCCCATGGAGAGCCCCCAGTCCTCTAATCCAAAAGGTTTTTGTGTTACTTCTTGAGCAGGGAAAGAGTTTGAAAGAGGGTAAGGATTAAGCTACACGTAATCCTCAGCACAGTTTAAGAACTTCAGCCATCTGACTCTGTGAAGATGCTGATCATATGCATAGAGTGGGGGAAAAAGTGCTCTCTAGCTAAAAGACCAATATCTTTCCATCTACTGCAGACAAATCCTTAACCCCAATGAAATTGGGAGGAACTGCTGAATTGAATATAGTTGGCTATGGTCAGTAATGTGTATACTATGGATGACCCTCTTTTATAGGGAATGAGAGTGACAAATAAAAAATCTAACACCTTCTCTTCTCTATCTAGCATAAATATCTAGCATAAATACCTCAAATCACTTGTGAGGAAATATCCAACTAATAGAAATTTGCTTGGAGCAGAAAAAAATGCATAGAGAGTAGAAAAATCTTTCTGAAAGAAATCAAATGACAGTTTGGTGACATTATATAATTAGCTTCCTCAATTTAGACAGGAGAAAGCTGGGAAAGATCCAAGACTGCACCAGAAAACCAGCCCATGATGGTTTGATAACACTTAGTATAGGGACCTGGAAAACACAATTTGTTGCAGTGTAGTTTTGTCCTTGCTCTCTGGGAATTTGAGGAGGCCCTTGCAGATTGCTTCCAGGAAGTGACCTACTGGAAAAATTTCTTGCTAGTTATACACCTGATTTGATCCACTGAGAGTCTGGGTACTGGACGTTTTAAACCAAGAATATGTTTTTAATTTCCTCCATTCACTGATCCAGAACAGAATACTTTAAAGTTCCCTTCATGTCAGCTACATAAAGATGTTTTCTAAGTTTCAAATTGGGACAAAAATAACAAATAATTAGTTGCACTGGATTTTCTTTCTTATAAAAAACATTATAAAGCAGATGTTAGCATTTCCTTTAGAGAGAAGACTTACACTTGACATGCTTAAACAATGAATCTACCAACTCATTTACTCTTGTAGTTGCTATGAGGAAGGAAATGGGAGTAAGTATAATGAGACCCTTAGTGAAAGACATTCTGTAGTGATATATAAAACTAGGTTACAATATCACTGTTTCCTTGGGAACTCCTCATGTCTAGCAGAACTGAAAAGGAACAGATTAAAAAAGGGTATCAGAAAAATCATATTAATAACGCTGCTGGTGTCAGTACATTTAGATGACTTAGAGAAGACACCAAAAGATAGCATCACATGCCTTTGATTTACAATTAGAGTGAATATTCATTTATAGATTTTGCAGTGAAGAATAATTTCAGCAGAATATTGTAAATCAGGAATGGGAATCTGGTGTTTTGGAGGGTGGTAGTGAGTTCAGAATGAGAACTGAAATGAACAGGCAGGGCAGGTACCTGGAGACACATGAACGTCAAAGTCAGAATTACAAATTAATGCTCCTTAAAATTAATTTTTGTAAATGATCATACTACATGATAGTAATTTATCTTTTGGGTTTATTATAGATTATTATTGACACCATTACGCTGGAGCAGGTAGAGAAATCTGTGTTGTATGTTTTCATCAATATGTCACCCGGATCATGTAAATAATAGTAACAACATGAGACAATTCTGTGTGGGCTGACAGGAACATGAACAAATAATGTTTGATTTTAATTGCAGAAAAATGTGAGGAATGATAGGTGCAACTGATTGTGAGAAAGGAAGGTAGAACCATAGAAAGGTCAAGTTGAACCATTTCTTCATTGGCATCAACAGGATGTTTTCTGCTTTGAATCTGCTCTCTCCTTTAAAAACAAATAGCTAGATAACATATGGGGAATACAGCTCCTGTCCCTGTATTTATTTGATTATAGTTATCCATGTAATGGCAGGGGATTTAGTGGAAACAGGGCATATACCAAGGAGAAGAAAGCTCTTGAAATTCTAGTCATGCTGAGAGCAAGTATTTGTAATTTGTGGATGAAAAATCACAGGTGCATTGAAATGAAGCAGTCACTGTAAATCCAGAAAGTTAAAAGGCAAGTGTCCATTGGAAAGAATCTCAGATGAATTAGAAAATGCACAGAGAATGTAGCAATGTCTTGCAACCAAAACTAAAGCCTGACTATTGCTTGTGTTTATGGTTGAGACATGGCATGAAATATTCTTGAACCAACTGTGTAACCTGACAGCCTGGAGTGACTACTTTCAATTGATCTGGTTCTTCATAATCATTCTTAGAAGTGATTGATTTCTCTCATTCTTCACTTCCCTGGGATAAAATGTATTTTCCCAAAGGATTCGGTACAGTTAATTCTTCCATTCAACTTTCACAGATTGAAAAGCAATGTACTATCTTTGGTAGTCTGATGACACATGTTTCTACATTTCCTCTTCTTTTTGACTTCGATGCCAGATTTATCTAGTGCCTGGAAGAAACAAGGAATTTGGTGAGAGCCAGCTGGCTGCAATCCAGTCCAAAAGGTGAAGGTGATGTGAACTGGAAGAGCAGAATGCTTTCAGGACTGAATGAAAAATCATAGTTTATTTTACAAGGATGTCTACTTAAATATAATATTCTCAGTGCCTTACACAATGGTTTAAGTATAATAACAAAGAGTTTATTATGTGCAATTTTACATGAAGAAATGGAACAGTCTCCTTTAGCTAAGGATGCCAGTGACATTTCTTAGACAAAATTAAAATTCGATTAATAGATGTGCCTGATAATAGATAGAGATTATTGTTAATACCTGTTTTACCACAGCAAACCTCTCATGTCCCTCTGTTAATCTGTTCCTCCAGAATTTGTTTACAGAAAGGAATTGTGTTTTCACTAATATTGCAGGCAGAACTCTTCAGTTAGTGGAGCTGCATCCTAAAATTTCTCTCCGGAAATACAGCTAATGAGGACCATGATAGTTTCAGGAAGATGACTTTTTCCCCAGGTCTTCTCACCTGGTTATAAGCTGGTGTCATGGCAGATTACAAATAGCGCCAGCTCCAAGACTGTAAAATCTGGGGTGAGATTTCAAACTGTTCAAGCGAAACCTTATAAAATCACTTTATTATTGTTGCATACACTTAGATGTTATCCAACACTTGATGTTACATCTCATAATGTGAGAGAACAGCAAGTAGAACTCCACTGTCTCTTACAGAGTTAAAACATACAGATTTGAATTGTTTCTTTGGCATTCTTGGATAGGGTATTTCCCATTTATTTGGTCTGAATGGCATTTTGGGTACTGTAGGATACTTTTCCCAGAAATTATTTCTTGCCACACAATGACTGCTTTGGTGGGGGATTTAGAGGTAGCAAAAGAGTTTTGAGAGGTTTATTCTACCACTACCTCGCGTCCATGTGGGAGGAGGACTTCTCCAAGCTTCTCTCATGGGTGTCACATTCTTGCTCTTCTGGGTTGGAGGAATCTGTCCAGAGGCTGGGGTAGATTTCACACCTTGCGTGGGGTGAGGGACACCCCAGCAGGACCTTCTGTGGGCCATCGTGGAGCAGCAGCTCTGTCGGGCTGCACTCGCACGGCTGAACAGCGATGCTGTTCCCGGCTCCGGGAGCCGGAGGTCGGCCCGGCGGCTCCGCTTGGTGTTGCTCTGCGGTTCTCTGCCCAAACTGCGTACCGTGCCGTCGGGCCTTCGAGGGGACGGGGATATAGGTGCTCTGCCGCCCTCCAGGGCCGCTTCCCCCTCGTCTTTCCCGCTGCATCCATCTCCTCCTCCCGAGGCCGGCGCTCCCCCGCGCCAGCTCCTGCACCCTGGGGCTGCGCTCGGGGAATGGCCCCGCCGAGCGGCTGTCCCTCTCCGGCGGCCCCGGAGGCGTGAGCGGCGTGAGCAGCGGGAACGGCGGGAACGGCGAGAGATGCCGGAGCGGCGGCCGAGCGGCATCTCCCCGCCCTCCC